>LR738715.1:728695836-728731636 GCA_902687465.1 Secale cereale
AGATTCAATCTCCTAGGGGGGCGGCGGCCAAGGGGGGGGGACTTACCCCCCAAGCCAGGTGGGGCGCCCCCACCCCTAGGGTTCCCAACCCTAGGCGCAGGGGAGGCCGATGGGGGGCGCACCAGCCCACTATGGGCCCACTTCGGCCCATGGGGCCCTCCGGGGTAGGTGGCCCCACCTGGTGGACCCCCGGGACCCTTCCGGAGCTCTCGGTACAATACCGGTGACCCCCGAAAATCTCCTGATGACCGAAACTGGACTTCCTATATATAATTCTTTACCTCCGGACCATTCCGGAACTCCTCGTGACATCCGAGATCTCATCCAGGACTCCGAACAACATTCGGGTTACCGCATGCATATATCTCTACAACCCTAGCGTCACCGAACCTTAAGTGTGCAGACCCTACGGGTTCGGGAGACACGTAGACATGACCGAGACGACTCTCCGGTCAATAACCAACAGCGGGATATGGATACCCATGTTGGTTCCTACATGCTCGTCGATGATCTCATCGGATGAACCACGACGTCAAGGATTCAATCAATCCCGTATACAATTCCCTTTGTCCATCGGTATAGTACTTGCCCGAGATTCGATCGTCGGTATACCGATACCTTGTTCAATCTAGTCATGGCAAATCTCTTTAGTCGTTCCTTAATACATCATCTCGTGACCAACACCTTAGTCACATTGAGCTCATTATGATGATGTCTTACCGAGTGGGCCCAGAGATACCTCTCTGTCATACAGAGTGACAAATCCCAGTCTCGGTTCGTGCCACCCCAACAGATGCTTTCAGAGATACCCGTAGTGTACCTTTATAGCCACCCAGTTACGTTGTGACGTTTGGCACACCCAAAGTATTCCTATGATATCCGGGAGTTGCACAACCTCATGGTCTAAGGAAAAGATACTTGACATTGGAAAAGCTTTAGCATTACGAACTAATCGATCTTGTGCTAGGCTTAGGATTGGGTCTTGTCCATCACATCATTCTCCTAATGATGTGATCTCGTTTTCAATGACATCCAATGTCCATGGTCAGGAAACCGTAACCATCTGTTGATCAACGAGCTAGTAACTAGGTTTACCAGGGACCGTTGTGGTCTATGTATTCACACATGTATCACTGTTTCCGGATAATACAATTCAAGCATGAATAACAGACAATTATCATGAACAAGGAAATATGATAATAACCATTTTATTATTGCCTCTAGGGCATATTTCCAACAAAAATGGCCTAGGAATTGTTAGAACACTCTATGTGCTTCACTTATATCTTTTGAGTTGAATAGTTTTTGCTCTAGTGCTTCACTTATATCTTTTAGAGCATGGTGGTGGTTATATTTTGTAGAAATTTTTGAACTCTCATGCTTCACTTATATCTATTTGAGAGTCTATTAAAACAGCATGGTAATGTGTCTAGGCTAATAAAACTAGTCTTCACATGATAGACATCCAACGTCAATGTAGTAAAAAAAATCACACTAAGTGTATTGAATAGGATGAGATGTTGGATGCTTGATAATTGTTTTGAGATATGAGGATAGTGATATTAGAGTCATGCTAGTGGATTTATTTTGAAATTGGGAAATACTTGTGTTAAGGTTAGTGATTCCCGTATCAGGCACGTATGGTGAACCGCTATGTGACGAAGTTAGAGCATGGTATTTGTAAAGTGTCAACCTTTGTGTGGAGGTCAGGGGCGCGCGATGGTTAACTCCTACCAACCTCCCCCCTAGGAGCATGCGTTGATTGCTTTGTTTTGATTACTCGTAAATTTTTGCAATAAGTATATGAGTTCTTATGACTAATGTTGAGTCCATGGATTATACGCACTCTCACCTTTCCACCATTGCTAGCCTCTCTTGTACCGCGCAACTTTCGCCGGTATCGTAAACCCATGATACGTCCAAAACGTATCTATAATTTCTGCTTGCTCCATGCTTCTTTTGTGTGATATTGCTATGATATTGATGCACTTCCATACACTTTTGATCATATTTGGACTAACCTATTAACTCAGTGCACCACAGTGCCAGTTCCTGTTTTCTGCTGTTTTTCTATTTCAGGTTTCCCCCATATTAAAAGTGCTCCAAAAATTCCAGGAAAAATATAGGAAAAATCAGCGTACAGGAAGCTTCGCGAAGAACCAAAGATGGGCCAGAGTGGAGCCAGGGGAGGCCCAGGCGGCCACCTGTCGCGACCCCACCCCTGGCCGCGCCAGGGGGGCGCCAGGGGCCCCTGCTCCGCCTCTGGCTGCTCCCCTTCGCCTATATATCCCTCTCGTCCCGAAACCCTCGAGGACAGAACCCTTTTTTGCGATCTCGCCTCTGTTCCGCCGCCGCAGCGCTTCCAAGATCGGAAGCATCAGGAGAACTCTTCCCGGCACCCTGCCGGAGGGGAGAACCACCACCGGGAGCTTCTCCACCACCATGGACGCTTCCCGGATGAGTCGTGAGTAGTCCACCTTGGACCATGGGTCCATGATCAGTAGCTATGTGATGTTCTCCTCCCCTCTTTGCTCTTCATGGTTTAGACCTCGTGAGCTGCCCTACATGATCGAGGCACATATGTAATCTTTCTGCTGTTGCTTTGCTGAGTTTGCTGGGATCTGATGGATTATTAGACTATGTTCAGATTGTGTTTGAGTAATATATTTGATTCACCTCTTTTATCTCTTTGTTCTTGAGTAATTCTTGCATGTTCTCCGTTGCTGTTTATTGCTTTGGCCAAGTAGTAGGTAGTAACTCCAAGAGGGAGCGTTATGCTTGATTGTGGGTTCATGCCCCCTGATGACTAGCTTGAGTGACAGAAACATGAGTCTAGGGGATGTGTTGTTGCCACAAGGGAGAAAATAACGGTGCTTGTACTTGCAGGTGCAAGGATTGTTTACTTTACGCAAAGTTCTTTTAATGCAGTTGTCTGTTGCTTTGAGTTTACACTTTGGGTGGGATTCGCAACTTAATACCAGCGAGATGTTCTGGATAGATATCTCAAGGTGGATGATTAGTAGTAGATGCAGATGGATTTCGGTCTACTTGCCTTGGCGTACCGCCCATGCTTTTGAGCCTCTACATTTCTTTGCAGCATAGTTAGCATTGGTATGCGCACATAATCCTGTCAATTGCCCAGCTGTAATTTGTTTACCTCGCTTTGCTGTTTTATCGTCTTTTGGGAAAGAGACTGTAATGCCCCGGATGTAATACTTTCCCTTTTGGGTATATAATATATCTCCGGCTTCATCTATTTCCATTCCGGGTTCTTTGCCTTTCGGGTTTTCGTCGTTTTGTTGTGTGAGTGTGTGGCATTCATTCATATCATGTAGACATGTGCATTGCATTGCATTTGTGTTGTGGGTTGCATCCGGTTCGTCGTGTTTCTTCCCGTTGTCCGTTTCGCGTTCCGGAGCTCCCTCACGTGTCCGTGACGTCCCGTCGGCCTACTTTGTTGTTCGGGCGTTTTACGTTACCGGTGTGCCGCGAGGTTGTTTTGTGTGTTGTTGTTTTGTTGTGTGCAACCCGCCTCTCAAATCTCATCTCGTTTGGACTCCGTTGACTTTTCCATCCGTTGTCCGTGTGGGTCCGAAGTGCCTTCGCTTCGTGTCCCGGAAACACCCCTACCGCAGTCTGTTATCTCCTCCTAGGCCTTCTAAAACTATCCCCGCGATCGGATCCGTCGGATCGCGATCGGAGGGCTCCTAAACGCCCCTAAATCCCCCTAACCCTAGAAAAACTGCTATAAATTAGACCCTAGTCTAATTTTGGCATCTCTTCTCCTTCCTCCTCCCTTCCCTAAAAAAAGAGAGAAACCAGATCCCCAAATCCTCTGGATCCCGAGGGAACCAGCTCCAGCGCCGAGCTCCCCTCGACGCCCAGGTCAACGGCCGACCGAGCCGACCGAGGCCTCCCGCGAGCGCGCGCCAGGTCCCCACTTCCCCGACGCCTGGGCCGGCCTCCCTCGATCTCCACCGCAGCCCCCAGGTCCCCACATCGCCGCCTCCATCACACCGGGCCCGAAGGCCCAGCTCCCCGCGGCGCCCTCCAGCTCACCCCTCCATCGCGCCGGGCCGCGGCCACCGCCCGAAGGCCACCCCTCCATCGCGCCGGCCCGCGCTCCTGGGCCCCTCCTCCGATCCAGCCAGCGCGCCTCGCCTCCTCCGCGGGCTGAGCCGCCCCGAGGCCCGCACCGCCTTCCCTCGCCAACCAGGCCGCAGCGCCGCCGCCTGGGCCACCGCGTCGCTGGGCCGTGCCTCGCCCGCCTGGGCCAGCCAGCTCCCTCACGCTCGCTGGGCCCCGACCGCCTCCGCGCCGGCCCACCCGCCGGATCCCAGGCCGCCGCCGCCTCTGCCTCCGCTGGGCCGATCCAGATCCGCCGGCCCATCCCCGTTTTTTCCCAGATCTGATCTGTTGAGGTTGTTTCCCCTACTAAGTCCCTGTTTTTATTGTTCTGTGATGCTATGTTTGACCTGCTGTAACTTTTTGCCTGATGCTCCGTTTTGCGCGTGTAATATGTCCAAACGTTCGTGGAGATGTGCTCTACGTTTTATCTGTTGTAGTCATGCATGTTAGAGATCATCTAGACACTTGTTTTGCTGTTGCAAGGGTGCATCATGTTATAAACTGCTGCTATGTGTTATTTTTTGTGCCACCTTTGACATGTGATATCTTTTAGCTCGTTTGTCCAAACGATGCAAATGACATGTCCACGTGTTCGTCTTGCCACGAACTACGTGTTGCTTGTGATAGGTTGCATGGTAGATTTATTATTGCCTTGTTATCATCGTTGCAAAGTGCCATGTTCATATGATGTGTTTTCACTTGTTATGAAATGCCATCTTGTTGAGCTCGTTGCAATCGTTGTGTTCACCTCTATGATGCATGCTTGTGTGTTTCGGGATCACCTTCATGTGCACTTTGATGAGGTGCTTACCCTTTGCCATGTTTAGTTTCGAGGTGACTTAAACATGCTCTTTTATATGCCATGATATTATTGCTGTTTTAGGACTTAGTGATTTTTCACTAAGTCTGAAATCTGTAACGTTCCGATGCCATGTTCGTGTGATGTTCTAGGACAAAGCATGATAGTTTTGGGGTGGATTTTGATTGTTCCTTGTAGTATATATTGTTGTCTTTCCATTCATGTCCTCACATGTCCATTTGAGTGGCTGTAGCATGTTTATCTTTTGCTCTAAAGTTTCAATAAAATTCTGCTGCCAGAATTTTATTGTAAAGTTCTATATGTCCAAGATCATTGCTATTGATCCGTGACTCCGTTGGGGTACACCTTTGGACTTAGTTGCTGTACTATATGTCTAGTTTGTGTTCATGCCTTTTGCCATGTTATTTAAATGCTGTAGCTCAATTATTTTGAGCTCCGAAGTTGCTATGTTGCTGTAATTTTCAGCTTTCGCTCAAATCTTGTTTCGGGCATAACTTTTAGCCCGTAACTCCGATTTCAGCGAATCTTATATCAAACTTGGTTGTTTTTCTGTGTAGATTAATAATATCAGATTGTTATCTTGTTTTGAGGTGTTTTGCTTGAGTGATATTTTTCCGTGCTCCATGTGCATCCTTAGTGCATCCATCATGCATTCATGTTTTTCGAGTGCGCATTGCATCTTGTTGATTGGTGCTTGGTGTGATTGTTTTGTTTAGAGCCGGAAGCTGAGACCGGGTACGAGGTTGAGCACGAGGTTTCCAACGAGGTTGAGCACGAGGACCCTTCTTACGATCCGAACGACTTCTCTTCAGGCAAGATGACCGAACCCCGATAACATTACTATCTTTGCCTATTGCTAGTAGTCTCGATCTATAGTTTTGCCTCGATGCCCATGTTCTTCTTGTCAGCCTCCTACTTGTAACCAATTGCCATGTTTAACCAACCTACCTATGCAAACCGTTGCTTGCCTAAGTACGCTTCGCTCAGCCCTTCTTATAGCGTTGCTAGTTGCAGGTGAAGAACGAAGATGCTTGCTCCATGTTGAAGTTTGGTTGGGTTATATCACACTATATAAATGCTTAAAATGAAATCATCTATATATTGGAAAGGGTGGAAGGCTAAGCCTTTTGCTTGGTGATTTGTTCCACTCATGCCGTTAGGATCCGTATAAGCCGGTATTATGTTCCTTGATTATGCGTTCCTAACACGGTTGGGGTGTATGGGACCCCATCGATAAACCGCTAAGTGCTAAGTCTTTTCCAGCAAATCCCAACATTGGTACTATTTGCCTAATAACAAACTAAACTTGCATAGGGAGTAATTAACCCTCTTTCTTAATCAACAACCCCGGGCCAGTGCTCCACATGAGTGTTGGTCCGAAACGGGGGTCCTGCAGGGCCGCCTTGGGGCAACCCGAGGTATCTGGCATACACCTGTAGCATCGCCCATCCGGTCGTGTCCCGAGACTTAGATACGCGCGGCTACTATCAGGGTGTCGACACGCCGGGAGGATTTGCTGGATTAGCCTTACCTTAGCTCGGTATATCTTGAGCACGGGATTCCGAGGATACTCGGGTCTTCCCACTTTGGAGTTGCGACTCCGCGGATCGTGGGCTTGTAATGGGTCAAGTGGGAACACCCCCTGCAGGGTTTGAACTTTCGAAAGCCGTGCCCGCGGTTATGTGGCAGATGGGAGCTTGTTAATTCCGGTTGTAGATAACTTGACACAATGTTACTAATACACTACCAGCGTGTGTTCCGTGACTGTCAATTTCCGAATAGGGATTCGGGAGTTGAACACGGAGGGGTTATGATTGTGGAGCTTGTAGCTAGGATCACTTCGTGATCACTTCTCGCCGATGCCTTCTCTTCTCGCTCTCACTTACGTAAGCTAGATGCTAGTTGCTGCTGCAGACACTGTTTCTTTTCTTCAGCCTTATCCTCACCCAAAGGCTTTGATAGTCTTGTTACCCGGAGACGGGATTGCTGAGTCCTCTGTGGCTCACAGTTACTTCACACACCAGATGCAGGTCCAGCTGTGAGCTATCCAGGTGATGGCACCGAGCTGGATTGGGAGTACGACGAGGAGCGTAGTCGGTACTACGTGCGCTACCCGGACGATCAGTAGTGGAGTCTCTTACTAGGATTCGATCCGCCTGTGGTTTATTTATCTGAGTTTGGTACTTTGACATTTGGCTTTTGCCCTTAAAGGGTTGTAGTGCTCTTAATGTATGATGTTTGAGACTTGTACTGTAATTCTGTGACGTGGCGAGTGTAAGCCAACTATTTTCAGTTTACTATCCCCTCTTTTACATGAGTTGTGCAAAGATTACCAAACTTGAGATCATTCTAGGATGGATTTATGCCTTTAAGTCGTGCCTCGACACGTAGGAGGTATAACTCCATCCTGGGCATTACAAGTTGGTATTCAGAGCCTTCTCCGACCTAGGAGCCCCCATTGTTTGATCGAACCGTTGACGGTCGAGTCTAGGCACACACTGAAAACTTTTTGAGTCCTATATTATATCGGAGAGTAGGATTTCTTTGCTTCTCATCCCCTTTCTCTCTGGTGAGGACTCCTGACGTCTACTCTTGTCTCTCCTATCTTCAAAATTTGCACAATTTTTTTTTAGGAATCTCGCGAGTATTCTGGGATTGTTTCGATGTTCTTGTGACAAGGATATTGTTCCCGATGCCTCCTGTTACCGAGGAGTTGAGCTTCGGGGTATCATTGTAACAAGCATATCGCGGCAGTACTAAATACTTAAGACGGCCGACATCCAAAATCTCCCCTATACGGCCAGTGGCAAGATAACCCCGACATCACCCAGTATTGGGGAGGTAGTTCGGGAGTATTGCCATAGCTTGTTATAGTGGATGCTTTTCGAAGGTCCGAGGTACACAGTTTCCGAGAAAGACTGGTTATGTGTTGAAGGATGGATACACCTGGATGTAGGTTTAGAGTTGATTGCGCGGTGCTTCCCTTGTATCCCCAACACCTGATTGCATAACTGGAATCTTTCGGAAATCTATAGGTGGGTTTTATCCAGTAGATCGTAGGCATTCTTCCAACGAATGCAGGTTAGTGAGTTCGGGGTTCGACATCGAGTGAAGGGGTTATATGACCGATGTTACTATCAGGAGTTGCATCTTAAAGGGTCCTTGGCTATGCTGATCCGGGGATTGCAAAACCTTTTCGTAACGCGTTCATATGCTTTCAGCACAAAGATGTTAGAACGAAACTCCTCTCTTGTGTTTGTTCCTTTTCGTACCTTGTTGTTTACTTATTTTATCCTTTTGATCCCTATGTGGCTTCTCGTGAAGACTGATGTTATCAATTAACTGAGAATATCATTCGTTCCTCTTGTTCGGATGATTTCATTCGTTCTTATTGTTCGAATGATTATTGTGAAGACTTGTTGCAATTCATTCCATTGATTCAGCTTATTCCTTTTGTCAATCAATTGCTGATTCGTGGTCATCTCTTACAGGATGGCTCCGAAAAGGGTTCCCAACGCCAACCTAGAGGGTGAAGAGGTTCCAGAACGTCCTCCTTCTCCTCCTCCTCCGCCTGAGGCTTGGAGAGCAATTATGCAGACTACTGCCCAGAACACTCAGTTGATGATGCAGATGATGCAAGCTAATCAAGCTAATCAGGGTGTTCCAGTGAACCAAGGCAACTTCTTCCAGCAGCACCATGCTACTCTCAACCAGTTCCTAGCTAACAATCCTAAAGCTTTCAGTTACTGTGTCGACCCTCTTGATGCTGAGGATTGGTTGACCGACATAAAGAAGCATTTTGAGTGCAGTAACGTGAAAGAAGATGACTATGTGAAGTTTGCAGCCTTCCAACTGAAAGATCAAGCAGCTGACTGGTGGCAGCAGTACAAAGACTCAAGGCCGGGTCAAGTGATCTCTTGGGAGAATTTCTGCAAGGATTTCCGCTCGCACCACATTCCTACAAGTGTCATCGAGGGTATGCGTGAGCAATTCCGCAACCTCAAGCAGGGCTCCATGACAGTCTATCAGTATAATGTCAAGTTCCAAAACCTCGCTCGTTATGCAAAGCAAGACATTCCTGATGCCAAGAGCAAAATCTATCAGTTCCGTGGAGGTCTCAAAGATGAACTTCAGCTTGCTCTCACTTTGTTCGAGCCAGATGAATTCGACAAGTTCTATAACATGGCTTTGAAACAAGAAGCAGCTCAGCTTAAGATGGAGGCTTCTAAGAAGAGAATTCGAGATGCTGTTCACTCTTCCTCATCGTCTCAGATGGTCTCGAAGCATCAGAAATTCTGGCTTCCTCCTCCTCCAGTGATTCGAGCTCCATACAACAACTCCAACAACAAGAACTCTAGTGGTCGTGGTTTCTCCCACCCACCCAACCCGAGCAACCAGTCGAAGAAGCAGTTTCAGTCTCAAGGCTCCAAGTCCAGTGGCTCTCATTTCCGTCCTCTCTCTGAAGTGGTGTGCAACAAGTGTGGCCAGAAGGGTCATTATGCCAACAGATGTCCGAATCCGAAGCGTCTTCCTCCACCTCCACCTGTGAGTTCAGCTATTGTCAGGCATGATCCAAAGGCAGCAAGGGTCAATCTGATGAATGCAGCACAAGCGGAGGCTTCTTCTGATGTCATTTTGGGTAACCTTCCAGTTAACTCTTTTCCAGCTAAAGTGTTATTTGATTCGGGTGCTTCTTGCTCTTTCATGTCATATCCATTTGCATCCAAGCACGATATTGTCACCAAAAATCTGCCAAGGGAGTTAACAGTTATTTCTCCGGGGAGACAAATGCACTCCAGTGTCTATGCTCCGGATGTTCCTATTCGCATGGGTGACTATCGATTTTTGGCTTCTCCGGTGATTCTTGGTAATTCTGACATTGACCTCATCCTCGGAATGGATTGGCTTTCTCAGCACGATGCTCACATTGATTGTGCTCAAAAGGAAGTCAAGATGACTCATTCTGATGAAGATGTGATTATCTTTGCTTCAAGGGATAATACTATTCGGCTTTTCTCTCTTAATGATAAGGGCGAAATTAATGCCATAGAACAAATTCCTGTGGTGAACGAGTATCAAGACGTCTTTCCAGAAGATCTTCCAGGCATGCCTCCACACCGTCAGGTGGAGTTTGTCATCAAACTCGAGCCGGGCACTGAGCCTGCTTGCCG
This sequence comes from Secale cereale, assembly GCA_902687465.1. NCBI lineage: Eukaryota > Viridiplantae > Streptophyta > Magnoliopsida > Poales > Poaceae > Secale > Secale cereale. The sequence continues at coordinate 728,705,956 of LR738715.1, forward strand.
GCGTCCTTACAAGCTCTCTCCGGATGAATTGAAGGAATTGAAGAAGCAGCTTGATAAGCAGGAGAGTATGGGTCTCATCAGACCGAGTACATCTCCGTGGGGCTGTGGTGTCTTATTTGTCAAGAAGAAAGATGGCACGGAGCGTCTCTGTGTTGACTACCGGCCATTGAACAAGAAGACGATTAAGAACAAGTATCCGCTCCCCAACATCAACGAACTCTTTGAGCAGCTCAAAGGAGCTAAAGTGTTCTCTAAGCTTGACCTCCAAATGGGCTATCATCAAATTCGCATTCGCGAGGAAGACATTCCCAAGACGGCCTTCAGAACGAGCTACGGTTCATACGAGTATACCGTCATGTCCTTCGGTCTCGCCAATGCTCCTCCTACCTTTTCAAGGATGATGCATTACATCTTCAACCCCTATACTGGAGAGTTCGTGCTTGTGTATCTGGATGATATTCTGGTGTTTTCCAAGAATGAAGAAGATCACGAAAAGCACTTGCGTCTGGTTCTTGATCGACTCCGAGAGCATAAATTCTATGCCAAGTTCTCCAAGTGCGAGTTCTGGCTCGATAAGGTTTTGTACCTGGGCCACATCATCTCAGCTGACGGTATTGCGGTTAATCCCGAGAAAGTTGAAGCAATTGTCAACTGGGAAGCTCCTCAGAACGTCAAGCAGCTCCGCAGTTTTCTAGGTCTTGCCAGCTATTGCAGAAGGTTTGTTGAAAACTTCTCCAAGATTGCCAAGCCTCTTTCCAACCTGCTTCAGAAGAATGTCAAATACTTTTGGTCTCCCGAATGTGAAGTGGCATTCAAAACCCTCAAAGAGAAGCTTGTCTCTGCTCCAGTCCTGACTCCTCCGGATGAAACCAAGCCCTATGAAGTATTCTGTGATGCTTCTCTTCAAGGTCTTGGTGGTGTGCTTATGCAAGATAAGAGAATTGTGGCATACACTTCTCGTCAGCTCAAGCCCAGTGAGAAGAACTATCCCACACATGATCTCGAGCTAGCAGCTGTGGTACATGCTCTGATTACGTGGAGACATCTGTTGTTGGGCAGAAAGGTCGACATCTTCACTGATCACAAGAGCTTGAAGTACATCTTCACACAGCCGCATCTGAACCTCCGTCAGACTCGTTGGGTCGAAATGATCCAAGAGTACAATCCCAGCATTGAATACACTCCAGGCAAGGCGAATGTGATTGCAGATGCTTTGAGGAGAAAGGCATATTGCAACAGCCTTCTTATCAAGCCGTACCAGCCTGAGCTTTGTGAAGCATTCAGGAAGCTCAACCTTCAGGTTGTTCCGCAGGGTTTTCTTGCAAATCTCCAAATTGCTCCTACCTTGGAAGATCAAGTCCGTGAGGCCCAGCTCAGTGATACCATGGTGAAGAAAGTGAAACATGGGATTGCAAAGGGCACTCCAAAATACAAGTGCTTCCGTGTTGATGAGAGAGATACCTTGTTCTTCGAGGACAGACTCGTTGTTCCCAAAGGTGATCTCAGGAAGCTCATAATGGAAGAAGCTCATGATTCTCTCCTTTCCATTCATCCTGGCAGTTCCAAGATGTATCAAGACCTCAAGCAGTCTTACTGGTGGACACACATGAAAAGGGAGATTGCCCAATTCGTGAATGAATGTGATGTATGCCGAAGAGTGAAAGCAGAACATCAACGTCCAGCCGGTCTTCTCCAACATCTTCCTATCCCCGAGTGGAAGTTCGACCACATTGAAATGGACTTCGTCACTGGCTTTCCTAAATCCAAGCGAGGCAATGATGCTATCTTTGTGGTGATTGACAAGCTTACCAAAGTCGCTCACTTTCTTCCAGTCAAAGAATCAATCAATGCAGCTCAACTTGCAGAGCTGTACACTTCCAGAGTTGTGTCCCTACATGGCATTCCTCAAGTGATATCCTCAGACCGTGGAAGCTTGTTCACATCAAGGTTCTGGGACTCCTTTCAGTCCGCCATGGGCACTAAGATCAGGTTCAGCACTGCCTTTCACCCTCAGACTAGTGGTCAAGTCGAGCGTGTGAATCAGATTCTAGAAGACATGCTCAGAGCCTGTGTCATCTCCTTCGGCATGAAATGGGAAGACTGCCTTCCATTTGCCGAGTTCTCTTACAACAACAGCTTTCAAGCAAGTGCAGGCAAAGCACCGTTTGAAATTCTCTATGGCAGAAAGTGCCGTACCCCTCTCAACTGGTCTGAAACAGGTGAACGCCAACTCCTTGGCAATGACTTGATCTCAGAAGCCGAAGAAATGTGCAAAGTCATACGTGAGAATCTCAAGGCCGCTCAGTCGCGTCAGAAGAGCTACTATGACGGAAAGCATCGTGATTTGGTTTTCGACATCGGTGATCATGTCTATCTCCGAGTTTCTCCGATGAAAGGAACCCAAAGATTCGGTATCAAAGGAAAACTTGCTCCTAGATACGTCGGGCCTTTCAAGATTCTTGGCAAAAGAGGCGATCTAGCCTATCAGCTCGAGCTCCCTTCCAACTTTGCAAATGTTCATGATGTCTTCCATGTGTCTCAACTTCGCAAATGCTTCGAGGCACCTGAGCGCATGATTCCATTTGAGGAGATTGATCTCCAACAAGACCTTACCTACCGAGAGCATCCAGTTGCAATTCTCGAAGAAACCGAATGCAAGACTCGCAACAAGTCCATCAAGTTTCTGAAAGTCAAGTGGTCACATCACACCGACCGAGAAGCTACCTGGGAACGAGAAGATCATCTTCGTTCCGAGTACCCTTCCTTTTTCCAGTCCTAGATCTCGGGACGAGATCTTTTTGTAGTAGAGGAGAGTTTGTAATGCCCCGGATGTAATACTTTCCCTTTTGGGTATATAATATATCTCCGGCTTCATCTATTTCCATTCCGGGTTCTTTGCCTTTCGGGTTTTCGTCGTTTTGTTGTGTGAGTGTGTGGCATTCATTCATATCATGTAGACATGTGCATTGCATTGCATTTGTGTTGTGGGTTGCATCCGGTTCGTCGTGTTTCTTCCCGTTGTCCGTTTCGCGTTCCGGATCTCCCTCACGTGTCCGTGACGTCCCGTCGGCCTACTTTGTTGTTCGGGCGTTTTACGTTACCGGTGTGCCGCGAGGTTGTTTTGTGTGTTGTTGTTTTGTTGTGTGCAACCCGCCTCTCAAATCTCATCTCGTTTGGACTCCGTTGACTTTTCCATCCGTTGTCCGTGTGGGTCCGAAGTGCCTTCGCTTCGTGTCCCGGAAACACCCCTACCGCAGTCTGTTATCTCCTCCTAGGCCTTCTAAAACTATCCCCGCGATCGGATCGCGATCGGAGGGCTCCTAAACGCCCCTAAATCCCCCTAACCCTAGAAAAACTGCTATAAATTAGACCCTAGTCTAATTTTGGCATCTCTTCTCCTTCCTCCTCCCTTCCCTAAAAAAAAGAGAGAAACCAGATCCCCAAATCCTCTGGATCCCGAGGGAACCAGCTCCAGCGCCGAGCTCCCCTCGACGCCCAGGTCAACGGCCGACCGAGCCGACCGAGGCCTCCCGCAAGCGCGCGCCAGGTCCCCACTTCCCCGACGCCTCGGCCGGCCTCCCTCGATCTCCACCGCAGCCCCCAGGTCCCCACATCGCCGCCTCCATCGCACCGGGCCCGAAGGCCCAGCTCCCCGCGGCGCCCTCCAGCTCACCCCTCCATCGCGCCGGGCCGCGGCCACCGCCCGAAGGCCACCCCTCCATCGCGCCGGCCCGCGCTCCTGGGCCCCTCCTCCGATCCAGCCAGCGCGCCTCGCCTCCTCCGCGGGCTGAGCCGCCCCGAGGCCCGCACCGCCTTCCCTCGCCAACCAGGCCGCAGCGCCGCCGCCTGGGCCACCGCATCGCTGGGCCGCGCCTCGCCCGCCTGGGCCAGCCAGCTCCCTCCCGCTCGCTGGGCCCCGACCGCCTCCGCGCCGGCCCACCCGCCGGATCCCAGGCCGCCGCCGCCTCTGCCTCTGCTGGGCCGATCCAGATCCGCCGGCCCATCCCCGTTTTTTCCCAGATCTGATCTGTTGAGGTTGTTTCCCCTACTAAGTCCCTGTTTTAATTGTTCTGTGATGCTATGTTTGACCTGCTGTAACTTTTTGCCTGATGCTCCGTTTTGCGCGTGTAATATGTCCAGACGTTCGTGGAGATGTGCTCTACGTTTTATCTGTTGTAGTCATGCATGTTAGAGATCATCTAGACACTTGTTTTGCTGTTGCAAGGGTGCATCATGTTATAAACTGCTGCTATGTGTTATTTTTTGTGCCACCTTTGACATGTGATATCTTTTAGCTCGTTTGTCCAAACGATGCAAATGACATGTCCACGTGTTCGTCTTGCCACAAACTACGTGTTGCTTGTGATAGGTTGCATGATAGATTTATTATTGCCTTGTTATCATCGTTGCAAAGTGCCATGTTCATATGATGTGTTTTCACTTGTTATGAAATGCCATCTTGTTGAGCTCGTTGCAATCGTTGTGTTCACCTCTATGATGCATGCTTGTGTGTTTCGGGATCACCTTCATGTGCACTTTGATGAGGTGCTTACCCTTTGCCATGTTTAGTTTCGAGGTGACTTAAACATGCTCTTTTATATGCCATAATATTATTGCTGTTTTAGGACTTAGTGATTTTTCACTAAGTCTGAAATCTGTAACGTTCCGATGCCATGTTCGTGTGATGTTCTAGGACAAAGCATGATAGTTTTGGGGTGGATTTTGATTGTTCCTTGTAGTATATATTGTTGTCTTTCCATTCATGTCCTCACATGTCCATTTGAGTGGCTGTAGCATGTTTATCTTTTGCTCTAAAGTTTCAATAAAATTCTGCTGCCAGAATTTTATTGTAAAGTTCTATATGTCCAAGATCATTGCTATTGATCCGTGACTCCGTTGGGGTGCACCTTTGGACTTAGTTGCTGTACTATATGTCTAGTTTGTGTTCATGCCTTTTGCCATGTTATTTAAATGCTGTAGCTCAATTATTTTGAGCTCCGAAGTTGCTATGTTGCTGTAATTTTCAGCTTTCGCTCAAATCTTGTTTCGGGCATAACTTTTAGCCCGTAACTCCGATTTCAGCGAATCTTATATCAAACTTGGTTGTTTTTCTGTGTAGATTAATAATATCAGATTGTTATCTTGTTTTGAGGTGTTTTGCTTGAGTGATATTTTTCCGTGCTCCATGTGCATCCTTAGTGCATCCATCATGCATTCATGTTTTTCGAGTGCGCATTGCATCTTGTTGATTGGTGCTTGGTGTGATTGTTTTGTTTAGAGCCGGAAGCTGAGACCGGGTACGAGGTTGAGCACGAGGTTTCCAACGAGGTTGAGCACGAGGACCCTTTTTACGATCCGAACGACTTCTCTTCAGGCAAGATGACCGAACCCCGATAACATTACTATCTTTGCCTATTGCTAGTAGTCTCGATCTATAGTTTTGCCTCGATGCCCATGTTCTTCTTGTCAGCCTCCTACTTGTAACCAATTGCCATGTTTAACCAACCTACCTATGCAAACCGTTGCTTGGCTAAGTACGCTTCGCTCAGCCCTTCTTATAGCGTTGCTAGTTGCAGGTGAAGAACGAAGATGCTTGCTCCATGTTGAAGTTTGGTTGGGTTATATCACACTATATAAATGCTTAAAATGAAATCATCTATATATTGGCAAGGGTGGAAGGCTAAGCCTTTTGCTTGGTGATTTGTTCCACTCATGCCGTTAGGATCCGTATAAGCCGGTATTATGTTCCTTGATTATGCGTTCCTAACACGGTTGGGGTGTATGGGACCCCATCGATAAACCGCTAAGTGCTAAGTCTTTTCCAGCAAATCCCAACATTGGTACTATTTGCCTAATAACAAACTAAACTTGCATAGGGAGTAATTAACCCTCTTTCTTAATCAACAACCCCGGGCCAGTGCTCCAAATGAGTGTTGGTCCGAAACGGGGGTCCTGCAGGGCCGCCTTGGGGCAACCCGAGGTATCTGGCATACACCTGTAGCATCGCCCATCCGGTCGTGTCCTGAGACTTAGATACGCGCGGCTACTATCAGGGTGTCGACACGCCGGGAGGATTTGCTGGATTAGCCTTACCTTAGCTCGGTATATCTTGAGCACGGGATTCCGAGGATACTCGGGTCTCCCCACTTTGGAGTTGCGACTCCGCGGATCGTGGGCTTGTGATGGGTCAAGTTGGAACACCCCCTGCAGGGTTTGAACTTTCGAAAGCCATGCCCGCGGTTATGTGGCAGATGGGAGCTTGTTAATTCCGGTTGTAGATAACTTGACACAATGTTACTAATACACTACCAGCGTGTGTTCCGTGACTGTCAATTTCCGAATAGGGATTCGGGAGTTGAACACGGAGGGGTTATGATTGTGGAGCTTGTAGCTAGGATCACTTCGTGATCACTTCTCGCCGATGCCTTCTCTTCTCGCTCTCACTTACGTAAGCTAGATGCTAGTTGCTGCTGCAGACACTGTTTCTTTTCTTCAGCCTTATCCTCACCCAAAGGCTTTGATAGTCTTGTTACCCGGAGACGGGATTGCTGAGTCCTCTGTGGCTCACAGTTACTTCACACACCAGATGCAGGTCCAGCTGTGAGCTATCCAGGTGATGGCACCGAGCTGGATTGGGAGTACGACGAGGAGCGTAGTCGGTACTACGTGCGCTACCCGGACGATCAGTAGTGGAGTCTCTTACTAGGATTCGATCCGCCTGTGGTTTATTTATCTGAGTTTGGTACTTTGACATTTGGCTTTTGCCCTTAGAGGGTTGTAGTGCTCTCAATGTATGATGTTTGAGACTTGTACTGTAATTCTGTGACGTGGCGAGTGTAAGCCAACTATTTTCAGTTTACTATCCCCTCTTTTACATGAGTTGTTCAAAGATTACCAAACTTGAGATCATTCTAGGATGGATTTATGCCTTTAAGTCGTGCCTCGACACGTAGGAGGTATAACTCCATCCTGGGCATTACAGAGACATCACAAGTGAACATCATGGGACCCCGGTCCATATTACCACAGCTGATCACACCTTCTATTTACTTCATGTTTTTATTTCCTAGTTGCAATCATAGCTATCATTATTATCTCTTGTGTTTGATCCCTTGTAAACAACAAGGCCGGAGGGATTGACAACCTCTCTGTACTCGTTGGGAGCAAAGTTATCTGTATTTGTGTGCAGGCCCCGTCAACCGCTAAGTTTCTGGCGCCGTTGACACCTACTTGTCGACTCTCGGAGTCTCACGGGATTCGATCCTTGGTATCTTTGCCAAGGGAAATTTGCCGCTACGCTACATCTCAACCTTCCACTTGGGGTAACCAACGAGAGGCGAGAAGCCATCAACCCACTATATATCCTTCCTCAAAACAGCCACCATATTATTCCTCAAAACAGCCACCATACCTACCTATCTGTTAGGGATTGTAGCAGAAAATCAACTTTTTTCCTACGCATCACCAAGATCTATCTATGGAGTATCTAGCAACGAGGGGAAAGGGAGTGCATCTACATACCCTTGTAGATCGCGATGTGGAAGCGTTGCAAGAACGCGGATGAAGGAGTCGTACTCGCTGCGATTCAGATCGCGGTTGATTCCGATCTAAGCGCCGAACAACGGCGCCTCCGCGTTCAACACACGTGCAGCCCGATGACGTCTCCCACGCCTTGATCCAGCAAGGAGAGAGGGAGAGGTTGGGGAAGACTCCATCCAACAGCAGCACGACGGCGTGGTGGTGCTGGAGGAGCGCGGGACTCCAGCAGGGCTTCGCCAAGCACTGCGAGAGACGAGGAGGGAGAGAGGTAGGGCTACGCCAAGCGACAAAGGTCAAAACCGTGTTCTGGGCAGCCCCAAAACTCACATATATATAGGGGGAAGGGGGGGCTGCGCCCCCTTTAGGGTTTCCCACCCCTAGGGGTGCGGCCACCCTAGATCCCATCTAGGGGTGGCGGCCAGAGGGGGAGAGGGAGAGGGGGGCGCACCAGATTGGGCCCTAGGGCCCAACTGCCCTAGGGTTTGCCCCCCTCCCCTCTTGGAGGCGCCTTGGGACTTGGTGGGGGGGGCGCACCAGCCCACCTGGGGCTGGTCCCCTCCCACACTTGGCCCACGTATGCCTCCGGGGCTGGTGGCCCCACCCGGCGGACCCCCGGGACCTTCCCGGTGGTCCCGGTACGCTACCGATAGCGCCCGAAACTTTTCCGGTGACCAAAACGGGACTTCCCATATATGAATCTTTACCTCCGGACCATTCCGGAACTCCTCGTGACGTCCGGGATCTCATCTGGGACTCTGAACAAGATTCGGTAACCACGTACATACTTTCCCTATAACCCTAGCGTCATCGAACCTTAAGTGTGTAGACCCTACGAGCTTGGGAACCATGCAGACATGACCGAGACAACTCTCCGGCCAATAACCAACAGAGGGATCTGGATACCCATGTTGGCTCCCACATGTTCCACGATGATCTCATCGGATGAACCACGATGTCAAGGATTCAATCAATCACGTATACGATTCCCTTTGTCTATCGGTATAGCACTTGCCCGAGATTCGATCGTCGGTATACCGATACCTTGCTCAATCTCGTTACCGGCAAGTCTCTTTACTCGTTCCATAACACATCATCCCGTGATCAACTCCTTGATCACATATTGTGCACATTATGATGATGTCCTATCGAATGGGCCCAGAGATACCTCTCCGTCATACGGAGTGACAAATCCCAGTCTCGATTCGTGCCAACCCAACAGACACTTTTGGAGATACCTGTAGTGCACCTTTATAGCCACCCAGTTACGTTGTGACGTTTGGTACACCCAAATCATTCCTACGGTATCCGGGAGTTGCACAATATCATGGTCTAAGGAAAAGATACGTGACATATAGAAAAGCTTTAGCATACGAACTACACGATCTGTGCTAGGCTTAGGATTGGGTCTTGTCCATCACATCATTCTCCTAATGATGTGATCCCGTTATCAATGACATCCAATGTCCATGGTGAGGAAACCGTAACCATCTACTGATCAACGAGCTAGTCATCCAGAGGCTCACTAGGGACATGGTGTTTGTCTATGTATCCACACATGTATCTGAGTTTCCTATCAATACAATTCTAGCATGGATAATAAATGATTATCATGAACAAGGAAATATAATAATAACCAATTTATTATTGCCTCTAGGGCATATTTCCAACAGTCTCCCTCTTGCACTAGAGTCAATAATCTAGTTCACATCGCCATGTGATTAACACTCACAGGTCACATCGCCATGTGACCAACATCCAAAGAGTTTACTAGAGTTAGTAATCTAGTTCACATCAATATGTGATTAACACTCAATGAGTTCTCGGTTTGATCATGTTATGCTTGTGAGAGAGGTTGTAGTCAATGGGTCTGCAACATTCAGATCCCTATGTACTTCACAAAACTTTATGTCATATCGTAGATGATGCTACCACGTTCCACTTGGAGCTATTCCAAACTGTTGCTCCATTATACGTATCCGGTATCTCTACTTAGAGTTATCCGGATAAGTGTTAAGCTTGCATCGACGTAACTCTTTACGTCGAACTCTTTATCACCTCCACAGCCGAGAAACATTTCCTTATTCCTCTAAGGATAATTTCGACCGCTATCTAGTGATCCACTCCTGGATTACCTTTGTACCCTCTTGCTAGACATTTGGCAATGCACACATCAGGAGTGGTACTCAGCATGGCATACCGTATAGAGCCTATTACAAAAGCATAGGGGACGACCTTCGCCCTTCCTCTTCCTTCTGCCGCGGTCAAGCTTTGAGTCTTACTCAACTTCACACCTTACAACTCAGGTAAGAACTCCTTCTTTGACTGGTCTATTTTGAACTCCTTCAAAATCATGTCAAAGGTGTGTGTTCTTTTGAAAGTATCATCGGGCGTCTTGATCTATCTCTATAGATCTTGATGCCCAATATGTAAGCAGCTTTATCCAGGTCTTCCTTTGAAAACCTCCTTTCAAACAACCCTTTATGCTTTCCAGAAATTCTACATCATTTCGGATCAACAATATGTCATTCACATATACTTATCAGAAATGTTGTAGTGCTCCCACTCACTTTATTGCAAATACAAGTTTCTAACAAACTTAGTATAAACCCAAAAACTTTGATCACTCCATCAAAGCATATATTCCGACTCCGAGATGCTTGCTCTAGTCCATAGAAGGATCGCTGGAGCTAGCATATCTTTTAGCATCCATAGGATCGACAAAACCTTTCTGATTGTATCACATACAACCTTTCCTTACGAAAACTGGTAAGGAAACGTGTTTTGACATCCATCTGCCAGATTTCATAAATGCAGCTAATGCTAACTTGATTCCGATGGACTTAAGCATCGCTACGGGTGAGAAAATCTCATCGTAGTCAACTCCTTGAACTTGTGAAAACCCTTTGCCACAAGTCGAGCTTCATAGACGGTGACATTACCGTCCACGTCCGTCTTCTTCTTAAAGATCCATTTATCTCAACGGCTTGCCAATCATCGGGCAAGTCCACCAAAGTCCATACTTCGTTTTGATACATGGATCCTATCTCGGATTTCTCGGCTTCTAACCATTTGTCGGAATACGGGCCCACCATCGCTTCTCCATAGTTCGTAGGTTCATTGTTGTCCAACAACATGACCTTTAAGATAGGATCACTGTACCACTCAGGAGTAGTACATATCCTTGTCGACCTACGAGGTTCGATAGCAACTTGATATGAAGCTTCATGATCACTATCATTAGTTTCCTCTTCAACAGTCATAGGTTCCATAGAAACATCTTTCTGTGTTGCACTACTCTCCGGTTGAAGTGAGGATTCGACAACCTCATCAAGTTCTATCTTCCCCCCACTCAAATCTTTCGAGAGAAACTCCTTCTCGAGAAAGGACCCGTTCTTAGCGACAAACATTTTTGCCCTTGGATCTGAGATAGAAGGTATACCCAACTGTTACCTCTGGGCATCCTATGAAGATGTATTTGTCCGCTTTGGGTTCGAGCTTTTTCGGCTGAAGCCATAAGCATCGCAGCCCCAAACATTAAGAAACGACAACTTTGGTTTCTTGCCAAACCACAGTTCATACGGCGTCGTCTCAACAGACTTAGATGGTGCCCTATCTAAAGTGAGTGCAACTGTCTCTAATGCATAACCTCAAAATAATAGCGGTAGATCGGTAAGAGACATCATAGATCGTACCATATCTCATAAGGTTCGACTACGACGTCCGGACTCACCATTACGCTGTGGTGTTCCAGGTGGCTTCAACTGTGAAACAATTCCACAATGTCTTAAGTGATTGCCAAACTCACAACTCAGAAAATCTCCCCTTGATCAGATCGTAGGAACATGATCTTCTTGTTATGATGATTCTTAACTTCACTCTGAAATTGCTTGAACTTTTCAAACTCTTCAGACTTTTGCTTCATTGAGTAAATATACCCATATCTACTCAAATTGTCAGTGAAGATGAGAAAATAACGATATCCACCACACGCCTTAATTCTCATTGGATCACACACATCAGCATGTATGATTTCCAACAAGTCACTTGCCCGTTTCATTGTACCTGAAAACAGGATATTAGTCATCCTGCCCATGAGGCATGGCTCGCATGTGTCAAGCGATTCAAAATCAAGTGACTCCAAACATCCATCAGCATGGAGTTTCTTCATGCATTTTATGCCAAAATGACCTAAGCGGCAGTGCCACAAGAAAGTGGTACTATCATTATTAACTCTACATCTTTTGGCATTAATATTATCATCATGCGTATTACTATGATCGAGATCCAACAAACCATTGGGTGCATGCCCATAAAGGTATTATTCATGTAAACAGAATAACCATTATTCCCTGACTTAAATGAATAACCGTATTGCAATGAACATGATATAATCATATTCATGCTCAACGTAGACACCTGATAACATTTATCTAGGTTCAACACTAATCTCGAAAATAGAGGGAGCGTGCGATGGTGATATTATCAACCTTGGAAACACTTCCAACACACATCGTCACCTCGCCCTTAGCTAGTCTCCGTTCAGTCCGTAGCTTTTGCTTCAAGTCACTAATAATAGCAACTGAACCGGTATCCAATACCCATGTGCTACAAGGAGTACTAGTAAGGTACACATCAATAACACGTATATCAAATATACTTTGTTGAGTTGCCAGCTTTTCTTATCTACCATGTATTTGGGGTAATTCCACTACCATATGACTTTCCCCTTACAATAGAAGCACTTAGTCTCAAGGTTTGGGTTCAACCTTGGGTTTCTTCATTAGAGCGACAACTGGTTTGCCATTCATGAAGTTTCCCTTCTAGCCCTTGCCCTTTCTGAAACTAGTGGTCTTGTTAAACCATCAACACTTGATGCTCCTTCTTGATTTCTAATTTTGCGGTCTTAAGCACCGCTAATAGCTTCGGGATAATCTCATCCTTTGCATGTCATAGTTCATCACGAAGTTCTAATAGCTTGGTGATAGTGTCTAGAGAATTCCGTCAACCACTATCTCATCTGGAAGATTAACTCCCACTTGGTTCAAGTGATTTTAGCACCCAGACATTCTGAGCACATGCTCACTAGTTGAGCTATTCTCCTCCATCTTTTTGGCAAAAGAACTTGTCAGAGGTCTCATACCTCTCAACACGGGCTTGAGCCTGAAATCCCAATTTCAGCTCTTAGAACATCTCATATGTTCTATGGCGTTCAAAACGTCATTGCAATCCCGATTCTAAGCCGTAAAGTATGGTGCACTAAACTATCAAGTAGTCATCAAGACGTGTCTGTCAGGTGTTCACAACATCCACAGACAACGTTGTAGGGGTTTGCACATCGAGTGGTGCATCAAAGACGTAAGCTTTCTGTGTAACAGTGAGGACACTCCTCGGACTACGGACCTAGTCAGTATTATTGCTTACATTATCTTTCAACTTAGTCTTTCTCTAGGATCGTATTAAACAGGGAGCTACAACGCAGTTATTGGTCTACAACATAATTTGCAAAGACAACTTAGACTATTGTTCATGACAATTAAGTTCATCTAATGAACTCCCACTCAGATAGACATCTCTCTAGTCATCTAAGTGATACATGATCCGAATCGACTAGGCCGTGTCCGATCATCACGTGAGACGGACTAGTCATCAACGGTGAACATCTTCATGTTGATCGTATCTTCTATACAACTCATGTTCGACCTTTCGGTCTTCCGTGTTCCGAGGCCATGTCTGTACATGCTAGGCTCGTCAAGTCAACCCTAAGTGTATCGCGTGTGTAAATCTGGCTTACACCCGTTGTATGCGAACGTTAGAACCTATCACACCCGATCATCACGTGGTGCTTCGGAACAACGAACCTTAGCAACGGTGCACAGTTAGGGGGAACACAATTCTTGAAATTTTAGTGAGAGATCATCTTATTCACTACCGTCGTTCTTAAGCAAATAAGATGTAAAACATGATAAACATCACATGCAATCAAATAGTGACATGATATGGCCAATATCATCTTGCTCCTTTGATCTTCATCTTCGGGGCTCCATGATCATCATCATCACCGGCATGACACCATGATCTCCATCATCGTGTCTTCATGAAGTCGTCTCGCCAAACATTACTTCTACTACTATGGCTAACGTTTAGCAATAAAGTAAAGTAATTACATGGCATTATTCAGTGACACGCAGGTCATACAATAAATAAGACAACGCCTATGGCTCCTGCCGGTTGTCATTCTCATCGACATGCAAGTCGTGATTCCTATTACAAGAACATGATCAATCTCATACATCACATATATATCATTCGTCACATCCTTTTGGCAATATCACATCACACGGCACATGCTGCAAGAACAAGTTAGACGTCCTCTAATTGTTGTTGCAAGTTTTTACGTGACTGCTATAGGTTTCTAGCAAGAACGTTTCTTACCTACGCCAAAACCACAACGTGATATGCCAATTTTTATTTACCCTTCATAAGGACCCTTTTCATCGAATACGATCTGACTAAAGTGGGAGAGACAGACACCCGCTAGCCACCTTATGCAACTAGTGCATGTCAGTCGGTGGAACCAGTCTCACGTAAGCGTACGTGTATGGTCGGTCCGGGCCGCTTCATCCCACGATGCCGCCGAATCAAGGTAAGACTAGTAACGGCAAGAGAATTGACATGATCTACGCCCACAACTACTTTGTGTTCTACTCGTGCAAGATACTACGCATAGACCTAGCTCATGATGCCACTGTTGGGGATCGTAGCAGAAAATCAAAAAAATTCCTACGCATCACCAAGCTCTATATATGGAGTAATCTAGCAACGAGGGGAAAGGGAGTGCATCTACATACCCTTGTAGATCGCGATGCGGAAGTGTTGCAAGAACGCGGATGAAGGAGTCGTACTCGCTGCGATTCAGATCGCGGTTGATTCCGATCTAAGCGCCGAACAACGGCGCCTCCGCGTTAAACACACGTGCAACCCGATGACGTCTCCCACGCCTTGATCCAGCAAGGAGAGAGGGAGAGGTTGGGGAAGACTCCATCCAACAGCAGCACGACAGCGTGGTGGTGCTGGAGGAGCGCGGGACTCCAGCAAGGCTTCGCCAAGCACTGCGAGAGACGAGGAGGGAGAGAGGTAGGGCTGCGCCAAGCGACAGAGGTCAAAACCGTGTTCTGGGCAGCCCCAAAACTCACATATATATAGGGGGAAGGGGGGGCTGCGCCCCCTTTAGGGTTCCTACCCCTAGGGGTGTGGCCACCCTAGATCCCATCTAGGGGTGGCGGCCAGAGTGGGAGAGGGAGAGGGGGGCGCACCAGATTGGGCCCTAGGGCCCAACTGCCCTAGGGTTTGCCCCCCTCCCCTCTTGGAGGCGCCTTGGGCCTTGGTGGGGGGGCGCACCAGCCCACCTGGGGCTGGTCCCCTCCCACACTTGGCCCACAGATGCCTCCGGGGCTGGTGGCCCCACCCGACGGACCCCCGGGACCCTCCCGGTGGTCCCGGTACGCTACCGATAGCGCCCGAAACTTTTCCGGTGACCAAAACGGGACTTCCCATATATGAATCTTTACCTCCGGACCATTCCGGAACTCCTCGTGACGTCCGGGATCTCATCCGGGACTCCGAACAACATTCGGTAACCGCGTACATACTTTCCCTATAACCCTAGCGTCATCGAACCTTAAGTGTGTAGACCCTACGGGCTCGGGAACCATGCAGACATGACCAAGACAACTCTCCGGCCAATAACCAACAGAGGGATCTGGATACCCATGTTGGCTCCCACATGTTCCACGATGATCTCATCGGATGAACCACGATGTCAAGGATTCAATCAATCCCGTATACGATTCGCTTTGTCTATCGGTATAGCACTTGCCCGAGATTCGATCGTCGGTATACCGATACCTTGCTCAATCTCGTTACCGGCAAGTCTCTTTACTCGTTCCGTAACACATCATCCCGTGATCAACTCCTTGATCACATATTGTGCACATTATGATGATGTCCTACAGAGTGGGCCCAGAGATACCTCTCCGTCATACGGAGTGACAAATCCCAGTCTCGATTCGTGCCAACCCAACAGACACTTTCGGAGATACCTGTAGTGCACCTTTATAGCCACCCAGTTACGTTGTGACGTTTGGTACACCCAAAGCATTCCTACGGTATCCGGGAGTTGCACAATCTCATGGTCTAAGGAAAAGATACTTGACATATAGAAAAGCTTTAGCATACGAACTACACGGTCTGTGCTAGGCTTAGGATTGGGTCTTGTCCATCACATCATTCTCCTAATGATGTGATCCCGTTATCAATGACATCCAATGTCCATGGTCAGGAAACCGTAACCATCTATTGATCAACGAGCTAGTCATCTAGAGGCTCACTAGGGACATGGTGTTTGTCTATGTATCCACACATGTATCTGAGTTTCCTATCAATTCAATTCTAGCATGGATAATAAACGGTTATCATGAACAAGGAAATATAATAATAACCAATTTATTATTGCCTCTAGGGCATATTTCCAACACTATCATGGCATTTCCATAGCCATTCTGAGATATATTTCCATGCAACTTTCCACCGTTCCGTTCATATGACACGCATCATATTGTCATATTTCCATGCATGATCATGTATTTGACATCGTATTTGTGGCAAAGCCACCATGCATAACTTTTCATACATGTCACTCTTGTTTCATTGCACATACCAGTACACTGCCGGAGGCATTCATATAGAGTCATACTTTGTTGTAATATCGAATTGTAATATCGAGTTGTAATGAAAGTGTGATGACCATCATTATTAGAGCATTGTCCCATGGGAGGAAAGGCTAAATCAATAAAGCCCCTCCACAAAAAAAAGGCCAAAGAAAAAAAGAAAGGCCCAAAAAAAAGAAAAAGAAAAAGGGACAATTGCTACTATCTTTTTTCCACACTTGTGCTTCAAAGTAGCACCATGTTCTTCATTGTAGAGAGTCTCATGTTTAGTCACTTTCATATGCTAGTGGGAATTTTTGTTATAGAACTTGGCTTGTATATTCCAACGATGGGCTTCCTCAAATGCCCTAGGTCTTCGTGAGCAAGCAAGTTGGATGCACACCCACTAGTTTCTTTTGTTGAGCTTTCATGCATATTTAGCTCTAGTGCATCCGTTGCATGGCAATCCCTACTCACTCACATTGAAAGGTATTGATGGGCATCTCCATAGCCCGTTGATACGCCTAGTCGATGTGAGACTATCTCCCACCTTTTTGTCTTCTCCACAACCACCTCTATTCCACCCATAGTGATATGTCCATGGCTCACGCTCATGTATTGCGTGAAAGTTGAAAGGTTTGAAAAGATAGAGTATGAAAACAAGTGCTTGGCTGAAATCGGGGTCGTGCATGATATGAGTATTTTGTGTGATGAAGAGGGAGCATAGCCAGACTATATGATTTTGTAGGGATAACTTTCTTTAGCCATAGTATTTTGAGAAGACATAATTGCTTTGTTAGTATGCTTGAAGTATTGTTATTTCTTATGTCAATATAGACTTTTATCTTGAATCTTTCAGGTCTGACCATTCATGCCACAATTAAGAGAATTACATTGAAAAACTATGTTGGTTAGCATTCCACATCAAAAATTCTTTCTTTATCATTTACCTACTCGAGGACGAGCATGAATTAAGCTTGGGGATGCTTGATACGTCTCCAACGTATCTATAATTTTTGATTGTTCCATGCTATTATTTATGAAGTCTTGGATGTTTAATGGGCTTTATCTTTCACTTTTATATCATTTTTGGGACAAACCTACTAACCCAAAGGCCCAGTCCAGATTGCTGTTTTTTTGCCTGTTTCAGGGTTTTGCAGAAAAAGAATATCAAACGGAGTCCAAACGGAATGAAACCTTCGCGAGAGATATTTTTGGAGAAAATCACGCATGAGGGACTTGAGAACCACGTCAAGGGTGCCTTGGGGTGTTGATGGCTTCTCGCCCCTCGTTGGTTACCCTAAGTGGAAGGTTTGAGATGCAGTGTAGCGGTAGTTTTCCCTTGGCAAAGATACCAAGGATCGATTTCCCCTGAGACTCCTAGTTTCAACAAGAAGGTGTCAACTGCTAACGGCGCCAGATATTAGCAATCAACTTGGACCTGCACACAGATACAAATAACTTTGCACCCAACGAGTACAGAGAGGTTGTCAATCCCTCCGGCCTTGTCGTTTACAAAGGATCAAACGCAAGTGATAATAGTGATAGGTATTGCTGCAAATAGTAAGTAAAAGCAGAAAGTAAATAGCGGATGTGATCAGTGATGGTAATATGGACCGGGGTCCCATGATGTTCACTAGTGATGTCTCTCTCCCAAAAGACGATAAAACAGCTATGTGAGGTAAACGAATTACAGTTGGGCAATTGACAGAATTATGTGCGCAAACCAATGCTAACTATGTTGCAAGAAAGTTAGAGGTTCAAAGCATGGGCGGTACGCCAAGGTAAGTAGACCGAAATCCATCTGCATCTACTACTAATCATCCACCTTGAGATATCTATCCAGAACATCTCGCTGGCGTTAAGTTGTGAGTCCCACCCATAGTGTAAACTCAAAGCAACAGACAACTGCATTAAAAGAACTTTGCGTAAAGTAAACAATCCTTGCACCCACGGGCACAAGCACCGTTATTTTCCCCCTTGTGGCAACAACACATCCCCTGGACTCATGTTTCTGTCACTCAAGCTAGTCATCGAGGGGCATGAACCCACAATCAAGCATAACGTTCCCTCTTGGAGTCACTACCTACTACTTGGCCAAAGCAATAAATAACAACGGAGAACATGCAAGAATTACTTACGAACATAAATATAAAAAAGGTGAATCAAATATATTACTCAAACACAATCTGAACATAATCTCACAATCCATCGGATCCCAGCAAACTCAACATAGCAACAGCATAAGGATTACATATGTGCCTCGATCATGTAGGGAAGCTCACGAGGTCTAATTAGTGAAGCACAAGAAGGGGAGGAGAACATCACATAGCTATTGGTCATGGACCCATGGTCCAAGGGAGACTACTCACAACTCATCCGGGAGGCGTCCATGGTGGTGGAGAGGCTCCCGGTGGTGATCCTCCCCTCCGGCAGGGTGCCGGGAAGAGTTCTCCTGGTGCTCCCGATCTTGGAAGCGCGGCGGTGGCGGAACAGAGATGAGATCGCGAAAAAGGGTTCCGTCCTCGAGGGTTTCGGGACGCGTGTTAAATATATGCCAAAGGGGGGCATCGGCGGAGGCCTGGGGGGCCCAGGCGCCCCCCCGGCGCGGCCAGGAGGGGGGCCGCGCCACCAGGGCGCCTGGAGCCCTGGTGGCCCCCCTCCGGCCCTACTTCGGCCGTGTGGAAGCTTCCGGAACGCTGATTTTTTATATAATTTTTCCGGGATTTTTCTTGCAGTTTTCGTGACGGGAAAACCTGAAATACAAAAACAGCAGAAAACAGAAACTGGCACTGGGGTGCACTGAGTTAATAGGTTGGTCCAAATATGATCAAAAGTGTATGGAAGTGTATAAATATCATAGCAATATCACACAAAAGAGGCATGGAGCAAGCAGAAATTATAGATACGTTTTGGACGTATCAACATCCCCAAGCTTAATTCCTGCTCGTCCTCGAGTAGGTAAATGATAACAAGCATAATTTCTGTGGTGACATGCTATTAACCATATAAGGACTTTTCATAGTCGTATGACAAAAGCTTACTGAGACAATGAATCTGTAGTAATTAAGTTGCCTTATGAGAAAATCACAAAGAACTGAAAGTTTTACAACATGATACTGAAACATCAAATAGATTTGTAATGAGCATGGTGTGCAAATATGATAAAGTGATATCTCGCTTGCCCCCTTTAGTGAAGCAAAACATAAATGCAGGGGCACCTCCAAGGTTTAAGTGATGACTAGATACAATGATTTCAGAATAAACGATATCATAATCATGCAAAAGACAATGCTACTTTGGGACAATGCACATTACACTCAGAATGACAATCATGCTCTCAGTAGTTGGTGCTTTAAAAGAAGGTGGAGACTCTCGAACCATGGCTTTTGTTGGCAAGGTTGAAAACCCATGGTCGGAAACAAAGACAAAGCATGTACCGAGCTCTTGGTTTTTAAAAACAGAGGTAATAATTATTATTTTTGGATTATGCATGTTTCGTCAATGAATGCTAGCAGATAACTCAATCACTTCTTGAGATGGACAAGTTTCGAGGAACGGCTCTCGAATGAGGACGATCACATCCTCTTAATCTCCTTTGTTTATCACTGCCAAAGTTTTCCGATTTCTCATGAACAAAGCGTGAAGGAGGGTTTGTTTGTTATATTAATTTTGAGCCGGGCGCACTCTTTGCCAGTTCCTTCTCGTATTATGGGTTTGCACATTAGACATGCAATCCCGGGGTGAAGCTTGTCCAACTTAAAAAGATCATGAATTAACTACTACTTCCTCATGAACTAAAACAGAGGCACAAAAGAGGAATGCTTTTTTTTTGAATAATTTCGAGATGGCACATGAAAGTCTTCGTTAGGAATGGCAGGTAAATACCATGTATAGGAAGGTATGGTGGACTCATATGGCATAACTGGTTTAAAGGATTTTGGATGCACAAGCAGTCAGTCCGCTTAGTACAGGTGGAGGTTAGCAAAAGACTGGGAGCGACCAACTAAGAGAGCAATGACGGTCATAATCATGCAGAGCGACAAAGCAACATTGAATCAGGCATGGAAGTTATATCGCTACTCAGAAATTAAAGATCATCAAGGCTTGACAGACTTTCTTTACAGTCTTAAATATGCGTGAGCATACGCCAAGTCAATCAAAATAAATTCTTGAAGGAATATATTACTAAACCATACCACATCATAGGCAAACAAATCACGTTGGTACTCCAATAACACATTGGGAACCCCCCAGCTATTTGAGACTAACCGTAAGAAAACATGAACTACTAAGCACCATTATGCACATAGCATTTTTATCATAGACATATCGACCAATGCAATAGAAACCCTCTTAATAAGATAAGCATGATAACTAAAGAGAGTTCAAGCAAGCAACTAAACAAAAGCTCTTTAAAAAGATAAGCATGAAAACTAAGAGCTGAACATGATAGTAGCTATTGAAAGACCAAGAACATACACAGCAAAGATAAACATGAAAATTCTATGTTGTGTTCTAGGTTGAAGTGGAGCGTGTCTCTCTCCCACACAAAGAAAGCTGAGTTCCAACTCGTTATGAAAAGCTAAAGAAAACTAAAAAGGGAAACTAAAAAGCAAGACGCTCCAAGCATAGCACATAACACATGAAGTGATAAAAATATAGTGGAACGAAAGACGAACTGATAATGTTGATGGAGAAGGGGATGCACGGGGGCATCCCCAAGCTTAGACGCTTGAGTCTCCTTGAATATTTCTTGGGGTGCATGGGGGCATCCCCAAGCTTGAGCGCTTGACACTCCTGAATCTTTTTATCATCTTCCCTCGCACACTTGAAAACTCCCTTCATACATAACTCATCATAATCTGATTAGCGAGGTTAGTACCCATAATAAAATAATTGTTCCTTGCTGGAAATAAGGATATTCTTGAAGGTCTAATGTTTCTCAAGATTGCCAAAAGGTTTTTGCAAAGAGAAAGCAAGCTCAAGGTTTGCAAAATGAAGGAAAGGCAAAACAGGACATAATCTGTGAAAAACAGAACAACAGGTAGTAAATGATTTTTTCGGGGTACTTCTGCAACTCTAATAAAAAAAACTCAGAACAGACGCCCGAAAGACAATTGTATAGAGCACGCTGTCGAAAAAATTCAGACCAAAAAGATGATCTGTGATTTTATACGAATTTTTCTATCCAAGGACATAATCTGTTTCCTGGACAGCACGTCACAACTTTTGAACTTTCTTGCAATCAGAGGCTACACTTGGCACAAAGTTGAAAAGCAAAGATACAATGATGATGCTACTGTAGTAACAACATCAAGACAAAACAAAAGCAAAATAAAAATTTATTCATTGTGGGCTGCCTCCCAAAAGCGCTTTCTTTTATGCCTTTAAGCTAGGCATAATGCATAGAGATCAAGTTGTATCAATTGAACCATCATCAAGATCATCAAAAAGCTCTTCAATAGTACAACTAATCTTAAGAGGACTTTCAAATAAAGGCCTCATAGAGATACTTCTAGGGAGGAGACCAAAAGGATAAAAGTCAAGGGAAGATTCATTTATAAATTCATCAAAGAGAGGTGTTTCTTCCAAAGTCTTTACAGTTTCAACCCCTTTGGCAATAGATGGATGACTTTTAGAGCGGGGATCCTTTGGAACGTGAACGAACTTAGGCTCCTTCTTTGTCGGAGTTTCTACCTTTCTGGTTTTGATTGAGGAGAAAGTGGTTCCTAGAGTATCAAATATTTCCTCAATTTTGTCTATCCTAGAAGAGTCCAAGTCATGGGATTTGATGGTCTCCAAAGTTTTGAAAATTTTATGCATGGAGCTATCAAGCCTATTCAAATTCCCTTGGATTTTATGATCCAACTCGTTTATCTTATTAATGTTTGGCATCTCTAGCTCTATCTTTTCAAAAAAATTCATAATGTGAGCTAGGGTGATGTCCTCTTGAATGCTAACAACAGGGGGACTTCCAACAAGATTTTCAATAATACTAAGAGACTCCCAAGCTGGGGCCTCTAGGAAATTTCCATTGATAGCAGTATCTAGAATAAACCTATTCCAAGAAGTAATTCCAACATAAAAATTTCTAAGCAGGATAGTAGTAGATTGCTTCTTGGTGGCTCTTTTTTGAGAATCATTAATTCTATACCAAGCATCTTTTAGACTTTCCCCACCTCTTTGTTTAAAGGTCAGAACTTCTGCCTCGCCAAAGACAAAAGGACCCGACATAATGACAACTAAAGAATGAGATAACTATTTTTGTGATTTTCGATAAAAGATACTAAAGCAAAAACTAAAAGGTAAACTAACAAGACTAAAAAGCAAAGGTAAAAGATAGCGTGCAACTCCCCTATCTTGAAGAGCGGAGTCCCCGGCAACGGCGCCAGAAAACTTTGCTTGAAGGCTTCTCGCCCCTCGTTGGTTACCCCAAGTGGAAGGTTTGAGATGCAGTGTAGCAGTAGTTTTCCCTTGGCAAAGATACCAAGGATCGATTTCCCCTGAGACTCCTAGTTTCAACAAGAAGGTGTCAACTGCTAACGGCGCCATATATTAGCAATCAACTTGGACCTGCACACAGATACAAATAACTTTGCTCCCAACGAGTACAGAGAGGCTGTCAATCCCTCCGGCCTTGTCGTTTACAAAGGATCAAATGCAAGTGATAATAGTGATAGGTATTGCTGCAAATAGTAAGTAAAAGCAGAAAGTAAATAGCGGATGTGATCAGTGATGGTAATATGGACCGGGGTCCCATGATGTTCACTAGTGATGTCTCTCTCCCAAAAGACAATAAAGCAGCTATGTGAGGTAAACGAATTACAGCTGGGCAATTGTCAGAATTATGTGCGCAAACCAATGCTAACTATGTTGCAAAAAAGGTAGAGGTTCAAAGCATGGGCGGTACGCCAAGGTAAGTAGACCGAAATCCATCTGCATCTACTACTAATCATCCACCTTGAGATATCTATCCAGAACATCTCGCTGGTATTAAGTTGCGAGTCCCACCCATAGTGTAAACTCAAAGCAACAGACAACTGCATTAAAAGAACTTTGCGTAAAGTAAACAATCCTTGCACCCGTGGGCACAAGCACCGTTGTTTTCCCGCTTGTGGCAACAGCACATCCCCTGGACTCATGTTTCTGTCACTCAAGCTAGTCATCGAGGGGCATGAACCCACAATCAAGCATAACGTTCCCTCTTGGAGTCACTACCTACTACTTGGCCAAAGCAATAAATAACAACAGAGAACATGCAAGAATTACTTACGAACATAAATATAAAAGAGGTGAATCAAATATATTACTCAAACACAATCTGAACATAATCTCACAATCCATCAGATCCCAGCAAACTCAACATAGCAACAACATAAGGATTACATATGTGCCTCGATCATGTAGGGCAGCTCACGAGGTCTAATTAGTGAAGCACAAGAAGGGGAGGAGAACATCACATAGCTACTGGTCATGGACCCATGGTCCAAGGGAGACTACTCACAACTCATCCGGGAGGCGTCCATGGTGGTGGAGAGGCTCCCGGTGGTGATCCTCCCCTCCGGCAGGGTGCCTGGAAGAGTTCTCCTGGTGCTCCCGATCTTGGAAGCGCGGCGGCGGCGGAACAGAGATGAGATCGCGAAAAAGGGTTCCGTCCTCGAGGGTTCCGGGACGCGTGTTAAATATATGCCAAAGGAGGGCATCAGCGGAGGCCTGGGGGGCCCATGCGCCCCCCCGGCGTGGCCAGGAGGGGGGCCGCGCCACCAGGGCGCCTGGAGCCCTGGTGGCCCCCCTCCGGCCCTACTTCGGCAGTGTGGAAGCTTCCGAAACGCTGATTTTTTATATAATTTTTCCGGGATTTTTCTGGCAGTTTTTGTGACGGGAAAACCTGAAATACAAAAACAGCAGAAAACAGAAACTGGCACTGGGGTGCACTGAGTTAATAGGTTAGTCCAAATATGATCAAAAGTGTATGGAAGTGTATAAATATCATAGCAATATCACACAAAAGAGGCATGGAGCAAGCAGAAATTATAGATACGTTTTGGACGTATCAGGTGTCCACGAGGGTGGGGGGCGCGCGGCCCTTCCCAAGGCGCGCCCCTGCGTCGTGGGCCCCTCGAGCATCCCCCGGTGTCCTCCTTCTTCCTATATAAGTCCACGTACCCCAAAACCATCAGCAACAGAGAGAAAACCCTAATTTCACCGCCGTAACCTTCTGTTCCCGTGAGATCCCATCTTGGAGCCTGTTCCGGAGCTCCACCGGAGGGGGATCCATCATGGAGTTCTTCTTCTTCATCATCATCATCGCCCTCACCATGACTTGTGAGTAGTTTACCATAGACCTTCTGTCAGGACCGGTCCTTCAGTAAAATAATTACCGGAAGACCGACCGTTTTATTAAACCAGCGAGGAATATTATTACCTGCTGGCAGACAATTCCTTGATACAGAATTCCAGTACACTGAATATTATACAAGGTTGAGCTAGGGGTTGCTCAACAATTTTATTACAAGCGCGCCAATATAATACATAGAGGCGGATATGACACAAGGCAGGGTGACATACTACTAACTCGTAATAAAAGGCGGTGGAATATGTCACAATGAAGTGGGTGGTGTGACTCCAATATTTTACAGTTCATCGAGTGTCGGAGTGAGACCCGATGAATTTTATTTGGTGGTAGGCGGAAGCGGTTATAAAATAGTGATCAACTCCAGGATCGCAAGGGACTGACTGGGACTCCTCTAAGCGTCGGACTCGCTATCGAATTCCTCATCCATGAGACCGCCTTCGTCCACATCTGGCCAAATCAACAAGCCAGGTGAGTACTTCGAATGTACTCGCAAGACAGTTCAGACTTAAGATATAATAAATGCCAACATGATGCATATGAGTATTCCAGCAAAAATGCGACCGGAATAGAATATTAATGAGTTGTATGCAACGATGGAAGTCGGGCGGTAATCCTGCCGAAATCCATGAGATAAATATAAGGAGACCAAACGAGTGTCTGAGTGACGCCTCGTAGGAAAAATAATAAATGATAGCATGCCACAGTCGGGCGTCTGAGCGACACCACATAAAGGGCTTATAATAAAAATAAATAACAAGAATGCCTCAGTCGGACGTCTGAGCGACATCACATAAAGGGCTTATAACAAAAATAAATAACAAGAATGCCTCAGTTGGATGTCTGAGCGACATCACATAAAGGGCTTATAAATAAAAGGAATGCCACAGTCGGACGTCTGAGCGACATCACATAAAGGGCTTATAAATAAAAAGAATGCCACAGTCGGACGTCTGAGGGACATCACATAAAGGGCTTATAAATAGCATTAGTATAATGAGGAAATACTTCTGAAAATAAATCAATAGAGAGATAGTAGGTGAGTTCATCTACCAAATGAACTTGACGAAAACACTACTCT
>LR738715.1:728731700-728824228 GCA_902687465.1 Secale cereale
ACAGTCGGACGTCTGAGCGACATCACATAAAGGGCTTATAAATAAAAAGAATGCCACAGTCGGACGTCTGAGCGACATCACATAAAGGGCTTATAAATAAAAAGAATGCCACATTCGGACGTCTGAGCGACATCACATAAAGGGCTTATAAATAAAAAGAATGCCACAGTCGGACGTCTGAGGGACATCACATAAAGGGCTTATAAATAGCATTAGTATAATGAGGAAATACTTCTGAAAATAAATCAATAGAGAGATAGTAGGTGAGTTCATCTACCAAATGAACTTGACGAAAACACTACTCTGGTTACCAACAAGATTATACTCGAGACGGTCACCGGGTTGACATGAAGATTGACCCTAGGCCATAAACATGGCTACTGGAAGAATTTAACTCTGCAGAGATTGTACTATTAACTCATAGCCAACGGGTTTTACTAGCCACGTGGGCTAGTCCCGTCTACGGTGTTTTAGTAGAAACCCAACTAACCAGTACACACCCATTTAACATCCTGTCGTCCGGAATCACCCGCGACGACATTCACGGAAAACTTTAAGACGGGGAGGCTACAACCTCGAATAGCATGGGATCGAATTTGTATATGCGCGCTCTAAGGGGTGCCCCCCTCTCGGTCCCAACCGGAAACACCCATGCCCCCTGACCGAATGACGGGCTTTAATCCAGGGCCATGGAACCCTCATCCCGGCCCCTCTACTTGGTGTGTACTCGGGAAGTGGTTTACAACTGACTAGACCGTAATCCCAACGGACGGCCTATGATAGTACCGGAAAAAGAGCCGAACGGAATCACGACGTGATCTCCATTGATACTGAGTTAATCAACTGCTGGCATGCTCCAACAATGCCAGCATTTCACCCATCATGTCACCACATGATCGAGGTGGTTCAAACATTATCATTCGGGCTCACCCGTAACTTGCTTGCATGAAATATAACCATACACAATGCTTATATGACCATGCTTATGAGAAGACCTACCCGAGAAAACATGCAACACACTCATCATATCAAAGGTTCAAACATGCTTGCCTTGTTCTGAAAAGTCGGAGCCTAACTCGGTGTGATTCGCGTCTCCGTCACGGCCTCCGGTATCTATGTATTCAAACAAATACATACTAACATAAATACCGCGTGTGCAAATAAACTTGCTCCAAAAATTTCCACATAAATATGACAAAAAACTAGGCAGAAAACTAAAGAGGACAGAAAAAGAACCAACTCAAAATCATTTTTAGTTTAAAAGATATTAAGGTTTCTGTCCAGGGACTCATCTGTAATGAAACAGAAAAGATCCAGGGGCTAGAACAGAAAACATCAAAGCGAATCGGTACGCAGTACGTCAACCGCAGAGGGGAGACGTATTTTACCGAATGCGCTTACAGAAAACGATTCGGAGGGGAGAGACGTGAGGCTGACAAGGGGCCCCATGCGTCAGGTTTGAAAAACAGAAGCAGAGTCACGCCGGCGCCGGTGCTGCGGTGATCGCCGGCGTCGATCCACGGCGAGTTAGGGGAGGGGGAAGGTACCTACGGCTTCACGGTGGTCTTCCGCGTCGAATGGTGGTAGAGTTGGGTGTCGGCGAGCCCCACATCGACGGCGACCATGTCTCCGGCGGACGGCGGCTCGGTGGTCGTGGACCTCATCGGAGAGGGTCCCTGGTATGAAATTGAAGTGGGGGTTAGGTCTAGGTGGTTGCTAGGATGCTACGCCCGAGTCCACGGCGGCGGAGAAGCCCTCACCGGAGTGAACGGAGCTGGAGCCCGAGGCGGAGGTAGCTGGCCGGAGTTGGGGAAGAAAGGCCCCTCGAGGCTCTTCCAGAGGTTGGGCGTGGTCTAGGGAGGTAGTGGAGGTGTGTGCGCTCGAGCACGAGCTCGGGGGTGCCTTATATAGGCGGCTCGAGGTGGCTGCCGTGAGCGGATAAGTCCGACGAGTCGATTACGGTGCTGCAGTGGCCGGACGGCGGAGTTAGGGGCTTGAGCATCATCTAGTAGCTATAGAGGTTCCATTCCCGCGCCTAACTCAGCAGGAGAGGTGGAGATACGGGCTGTCACCGACGGAACGGCCGCGCGGCACGGCGGCGGCAGGAAACGCGCTCTGCGCGCGCCAGGCCAGGGCGACGGTGCGGCAGGCGTGCGCTGGCTGTGGAGATGGACACGCGGAGTGCTAGGGTGGTTTGGGCGGCGCTAAACGGCGTCGAGCTGCGGTGGTAGCTTCTGTCAGCCGCCACGGGCGGCGCTGTTGCCGTGGCAGTCGCCGGCGTGGTCGGGCCAGAGCACCACCGACGCCCAGAAGCGGCCAAGCGAGCGTGTGGCGACTGGATAAGAAGAAGGAGCAGTGCAGCGTCGAGCCAAGGAGATACTGGCGAGTTTTGTCGCTGCGCCTGACGAACTGTCGAAACTGACGAAACTGACGGACTGATGAACTGTCGACAGTTTCAGTTAACAGCTGACAGTTCAGTGTATGCAATGTGTTTTATGAAATGATTCTCGCATGTGTGCAATGTTCCTGGGGCTGATTTTTGGTGGAGTGGCCTCTTGATGTATCTAGAGGCTGCATGATTTTTCACAGAATTTTTGGAAGAAGATAAATATGAATTTCACCAAATTTTGCAAACTGGTCCAAACTTGCAGCAGGTGAAATTTGAAAATTTTGAACTATGGACCAGTGAAACAAGATGGATCTAGGTTGTGGGTACTAAAGACTATCTAGGAGAGTTGGTTTGGAGTCTAATAACTAAATGGAAATGGTGGCTACTTTGTAAATCACCAAGGTCCACTATAAAAGACAAAATTATTTTTGGAGTGAAATAAATAGGGAAAAAATCCCAATAAGGTTAAGACTTACTGGAATTCATGAAAGACTTGTCCTAAGGTGTGGAGAGGGTCTTGGAGAGAAATATTTCTGTTGTGGTCATGACAAGATGAAGGATGGAGAGGGAGATGAGTCCAAGGATAAACTTGAGAAATTCAAAACAAGAAGGGGAGAATTCAAACAACCACTTTTGAAACTCAACTTGTGCTTGAGCCAAACACAAGAGAAAAACCTCAAGGCCAAAAACCAAGCTTGAGAAGACCCACCAACCTTGTCCAGAAAGGATTTTAGAAGGGTTTTAAGAGAAGATCAAACAACCCTCTTTCAAAAAGGCCAAAAGTTTGGAAGAAAAACCAACTCAAATTTTTTTTGGGGTGTTACACCTTCGGGTCCATAGCTAGTATCTAGATGGCTTCTTCTCTCTCTGGATCTCAATACAAAGTTCTCCTCGGTCTTCGAGGAGATCTATTCGATGTAATCTATTTTTGCGGTGTGTTTGTCGATATCCGATGAATTGTGAGTTTATCATCAAGATTATTTACGAGAAATATTTGTTTCTTCTCTGAAATTTTTATGTGTGCTCATAATATCCTTGCAAGTCTCTTCGAATTATTGGTTTGGTTTGGCCTACTAGATCTATAGTTCTTCCAATGGGAGAAGTGCTTGGCTTTGGGTTCAATCTTGCGTTGTCCTTTCCTAGTGACAGTAGGGGCATCAAGGGACGTATTGTATTGTTGCCATCGAGGATAAAAAGATGGGGTTTATATCATATTGCTTGAGTTTATCCCTCTACATCATGTCATCTTGCTTAAGGCGTTACTCTGTTCTTATGAACTCAGTACAGTAGATGCATGCTGGATATCGGTCAATGTGTGGAGTAATAGTAGTAGATGCAGGCAGGAGTCGGTCTACTTGTCTCGGACGTGATGCCTATATACAATAATCATGCCTAGATAGTCTCATAATTATTCGCTTTTCTATCAATTGCTCGACAGTAATTTGTTTACCCGCCGTAGAATATCGCTATCATGAGAGAAGCCACTAGCGAACACTATGCCTCCCGGGTCTATTCTCAACATATCAATCTACATCTACTTTACTTTTATCACTTTTATTTTCTGTTCTTATAAATAAAAATACCAAAATTATAAACTATCATCTCTATCAGATCTCACTTTCGTAAGTGACTGTAAAGGGATTGACAACCCCTTATCGCGTTGGCTACAAAGTTCTTATTTGTTTGTGCAGGTGCGAGGGACTCGCGTGTGGTCTCCTACTGGATTGATACCTTGGTTCTCAAAAACTAAGGGAAATACTTACGCTACTGTGCTGCATCTCCCTTTCCTCTTCGAGGGAATACAACGCAAGCTCGAGAAGTAGCAATTCTCAACTTCAAGGGCTCAATCAAAGGGAGAAGAGTTATTAATCGGGATAGGATCTCTGGAGCACGGTTATTGTAAAATGACTACTTTGCTTTGGACCCAACTTTCCATGACCATCCATGGTTTTGCCGCCATTTTCGGATGCATAAACCGTTGTTTCTACGAGTTGTGGAGGGAGTGGAGGCACACGATGACTACTTCAAGCTCACTAGGCATTGTTGCAACCAACTTTATTTCTCTGCTAAGTAGAAATGCACGGCTGCTCTGAGGATGCTTGCTCTTTGTACTGCCGTCAATGTCGTTGGTGAGATGGTCCAGATGCGGCAGAACACATGCATGAAGACTAACATTAGTTTGCACGCGCTGTGGTGCAAGTGTTTGAAGCAAAGTATCTGAGAGAACCAAACATGCCGGACACAGAAAGCTGTTGCCTATTGGAGAGGCAAGAGGTTTTCCAGGAATGCTCGGATCAATTGATTGCATGTATTGGTGGGGTTATAGATGCGGAACGCAAGGCTCTAAGAACATCTACAACCGGAATTAGCAAATCTGCCCCCCTATACGTCCGTAGACGCGCCCGGGCACGCCCGCTGACGCGGCCGGACCGCCCCTCATATGTCCCGACCGGCAGCCACATACCTTAAATTCGACTCTCAAATATATGCATGTCCATCATAGACGCCAATGTCGCACGTTCATAATAAATGTTGGTAGTGAAAATACATAGTTCTTACATAAAATTGATTTTTAAGTGCAGTACTCAAATATTAGCTCTTTGGTTTTTATTGCGGGTCCACATATACTCCACAAGGTCATTGAGTAGCTACGCGTGCATTTGATGATCTCGAAGATTCTGATGCATCTGCAGAACATTCATAAGCTAATTTGCATTTTGATCTTTCAGGATTTGCACTTGTTCTCTATGTGCTTCAAAAATCATTGGTTTGGACTACCCATCACCATCATCCTTGATAATCATATTACGCAAAATAACATAACATGTCATGAGCTGCCACAAAGTTTTTGATTCCCACATCATTGTAGCAACACGAATAATTCCCCAACGAGTTTGAAGCACTCTGAATACCCTATCCACATCCTTCCTAGTTGCTTCCTACATTTTTGCAAAGTGACTTTATTTGTTGCCTTGCGATTCAGATATGGTCTTCACAAACTCCGTCCACTAAGGATAGATTCCATCAGCAAGATATTATCTCATGTTGTAGTCGCGGCTTTGACAGTGTAGTTGGACGGCGGCGATTACCCATTAGAAAGCCTTCTGAACACATGAGATCGTTGAAGCACATTGATATCGTCGTTTGAGGCCTACATTCCAAAGAAAGTATGCCATATCCATAAGTCATGTGATGCCATATGATGGCTTCTTTGATGTGACCTTGGTACATTTCACGCAAACCTTTGAAATTGTTCTCCCATTGCCAAATGCATGCAATCAATCGATCCGGGCATTCCTAGAAACTCTTGCCTCTCCAACAACAAACAACTTTTTGTTTGTAACTTTGAGGTCATTCTCCTATCGGCGAGACATCTATTGTACCATCGGCAAAGTTCTCTCGATGCTTGTAATCTCTCGTTGCAACAGGTGCAAAATAATTTAATATGTGCTCACTATACTAAACAACATTTCAAAATAGTTTATACTTCCTCTGTAAACTAATTTAAAGAATGCTCTGAAAGATCTTATATTAATTTACATAGGGAGTATCATTTGACACAGCGATTTGGCTTCTGAGCTCATCGGTTCCCACGGATGAACAATTATTTTATAGTAAAAAATTCAGAAAAAAGGAAATTTGTTGACATGCAAGATGCTTGAGTGCGTGATGTCCGTGTCAAATTTGGTCATGGTTCGACATTTGGATCGGCTCCTACCACTCGGCGGTCATCGGTTCCTACGGATGAACAATTATTTTATAGTAAAAAATTCAGAAAAAAGGAAATTTGTTGACATGCAAGATGTTTGAGTGCGTGATGTCCGTGTCAAATTTGGTCATGGTTCGACATTTGGATCGGCTCCTACCACTCGGCGGTGCAGGCAGTGTGGACGTACGACCAGTCGGCGCGGCTCAACGCCCCCTTCGGCAGCCCCAAATTGCCGGATTTGGCACCCGTCGGCACCGAAGTCGCCTCTGTATGCAAGTTGTGGGAGGTCCAGGAGCTCCGCGAGCGCCTCTTGAGGCGGAGCGCGCCAACGAGGAGTATATGGTGAAGCTCCACCACTGGAGAGTTGGCAGTACGAGCTCTACAAGTTGAAGAAAACGGACGGAGCCAGACCGTCCAGTGCGTCGGTCATTGACCTTTGCTCCAGCGATGGCGATGGAGTGGGTGGCAATCGCGACAACAACGAGGAATGGGAGAGGGTGATGGCCGAGATCATCGACAGCGGCTAGTTTGTTTAGTTTTTGTGCAGTGATAGTTTAGACTTCGTTTAAAGTTGTGCAAAAATAGTTTATGTTCGTAGCCCAAATCGGTTTTGATGGACTAGTTTGAATCAATTCTGCATGAATTTGTATTCAAGTTTTTTAAGGAGTTAAGTTTAAGGGATCGGCTAGATGCCGTTAATTTTTAGAGGAGCAAATTTGATGTGTTAAAGGATAAGATACCATATATTACTTCTCTAGATTATAAGGGATCTGTTGGTGATACTCTAAGCATAGGCAATTTTCGGTGTAATAAGATGGAGAGTACCTAGAACTCATCTAGATGAGACATAGTTTGGTCTCATTCACGTTTTATAGCCATTAGATGTGATGCTATAAGATGCGTGTGTGCTGACGTGAGTTGTATCTGTTCACATCTAATGGTTATAAAACGTGAATGAGACTAAATTATATCTCATCTAGATGAGTTCTAGCAAAACTGAATAAGGTGAGAGAAGGCACGTGATGCAACCATGAAATCATCCTCCCGTAATGTGCTGATTATGGCATGTACAATGATGGCACATGGATACATATGCCTCATGATAAAAAGTAATTTGAGGCATATGTGTTGATTTTTTTCTCCCCAATGCAAGCTATTACTAGTGGACCTCATCAAAGATTAGAAAGTGACTCACCCTAGACATGCATCCCTCCTCTTCACTTTAACTTTTCTAACTTTATGCACCAGACCACACTTTTTCTCTCTAAGAACCCGCCTCCTGAAGAGGATCCTGCTTCCTCATCCGAACCTACTTTTTCTGTTATCCGATCCTACATGACATGTGAAGCATCACCCTGAGGCTATGCATTGGGCATGCCCTTACAAGAGCTGGGATCCTTTTCCTGTTTCTCTCCGGTTTCAAACATGCTGCAAGTGGAGGCGGGATGAGAATCATATTCCCTGCCATCGTTTCACACACCTGCCACTTGCCAGTTGCTAGTGTCACCCCGGCATGGAATAAAGGCAACTTCCGTCCGCTTCCTTGCTAATTAAGCTTACACGATACACACGTACACCCCATGCACGTACCCATGTACGTACTTCACCATTTTTCTCCCCTCCTGCTAGTGCACAGTGAGCCCCGAATTCCTCCACCCCTTGACCTCCGATGCAACCGGGGCACTGTCCTGTCTCCATGAGTGCACCGTGAAGCCGGAAATTTACCCTGGCATGCACGTGGTCACCTCTTGCTCTTCATCCCTCTCCCCTGCACGTATACTCTCTATACAAAAGTTGGTTCACCGGAGCCAAAGCTAAAGATCGATCGATCGATCATCGGTGGGGGGAGAGAAAACCGCATAAACAAAGCCCATCCCACAGACCAAAGAATCGATTCGATTCCCCGTGTGGAGACGATGATATCTTTACTTAGCGCGCTCGTACCACTTTTAATCGCCTTTCCTCCCTCGTTCGATCTCCGCTAATTTCCCGTGGCGCTGGCTCGCCTCTCAGCTCAAAGGAACCCCAGAAAGGTTGGCTAGCTTCTCCCTGAAACTGCTTTGGAGCTCTCATGGCTCACACAAAGGCAGATTAAGCTGCCCATGTACACACACACACACACATACTGACAGACAGGTTCGGCTTAGCTTCGTTGTGTAGATCGTGACCTCGCGTATACCTTCCTTCTCGCCGGGGTCTCCGCCGGCCGTCGCTTTGCTTGCCGGCAAGGCTTCCCGGATCCCCCCTCGCCTCCCAGCTACATTTGGCCTCACCGAAAGCTGCTCTGCTACTGCTGCTAGCCTGCGCGTGACAAGGCTTCTGTGCGTGCGTCCGTGGCTTCGTGCATGTGTTCCAGAGGCCAGAGAGGCGCTCTAGCGAAAGCTTCTTCTTGGCGGTACTAGTTTCTTGCTGCGGCATATATGCCTGGCTCGCGCGTCACCTGCCATTTACACTTGCTAGATGAACGCCACAAGCCACTGTTGCTGACGTGCAGGGCCTGATCGACCAGAGCATACGTGCTGCGAATCTCTTTGGAGTTTGATCCGTTCGTCTTGAAAGATTGGGTGAGTGGGTAGAAATTAAGATGATCTATCGATGGTGAAATTGTAGTGTGCTGTATTGTTTGTTTGTTGGTGTTTTATCGGATCTGACATGTGTATGCCTCTTGTCTCTGTTTTGTTGGGATGGAGATAGGAAGATCGGGGCGAGGTTCGGTGATCGAGGATGGGCGGCAACCATGAGGCGCACCACGAGGACTTCCAGCTCAAGGACACGAACCCGCTGCTGGGCGAGCAATGGCCCAAGGGCGCGGCGGGGCCGGCGCGCCCGGCCGTGGGCGGCGGCATCGCCGGGTGGCTGGGCATGGACAAGCCGTCCAGCACGTACGACCTGGTGGAGCAGATGTTCTTCCTCTACGTGCGCGTCGTCAAGGCCAAGGACCTGCCGCTGAACCCCATCACCGGCGCGCCCATGGACCCCTACGTGGAGGTGAAGCTGGGCAACTACAAGGGCACCACCAAGCACTACGACCGCCGCGCCAACCCGGAGTGGGACCAGGTCTTCGCCTTCTCCAAGTCCCGCGTCCAGTCCAACGCCCTCGAGGTCTACCTCAAGGACCGCGACATGCTCGGCCGCGACGACTACGTCGGCCGCGTCCTCTTCGACCTCGCCGAGGTGCCCACCCGCGTCCCGCCCGACAGCCCGCTCGCCCCGCAGTGGTACCGCCTCGAGGAGCGCCGCGGCGGCGACTACAAGGTGCGCGGGGAGCTCATGCTCGCCGTCTGGATCGGCACCCAGGCCGACGAGGCCTTCCCCGAGGCCTGGCACTCCGACGCCGCCACCGTGCGCGGCGAGGGCGTCGCCAGCGTCCGCTCCAAGGCCTACGTCTCGCCCAAGCTCTGGTACCTCCGCGTCAACGTCATCGAGGCGCAGGACGTGCAGCCGCAGTCCCGCGGCCGCGCCCCCGAGGTCTTCGTCAAGGCGCAGGTCGGCAACCAGATCCTCAAGACCTCCGTCGTGCCCGCGGCCACGCTCAACCCGCGCTGGAACGAGGACCTGCTATTCGTCGTCGCCGAGCCGTTCGAGGAGCAGCTGGTCATGACGGTGGAGGACCGGGTGTCGCCGCGCAAGGACGACCTCCTCGGCCGCGTCCAGCTCCCGCTCACGCTCTTCGAGAAGCGCCTCGACCACCGTCCCTTCGTGCAGTCCCGCTGGTTCGACCTCGAGAAGTTCGGCATCGGCGGCGCCATCGAGGGCGAGACGCGGCGGGAGCTCCGCTTCGCCAGCCGTGTCCACGTCCGAGCCTGCCTCGAGGGCGCGTACCACGTCATGGACGAGTCCACCATGTACATCAGCGACACCCGCCCCACGGCAAGGCAGCTCTGGAAGCCGCCGGTCGGCGTGCTCGAGGTCGGCATCCTCAGCGCCACCGGCCTGCAGCCGATGAAAAAACAAGAAGGCCGGGGAAGCACCGACGCCTACTGCGTCGCCAAGTATGGGCAGAAGTGGGTGCGCACGCGCACCATGATCGGCACCTTCAGCCCGACGTGGAACGAGCAGTACACGTGGGAGGTGTTCGACCCCAGCACCGTCATCACCATCGGCGTCTTCGACAACTGCCACCTCGGCGGCGGCAACGGAAACAACGGCGGCGGCGGCGGAGGAGGAGGGCCTCCGGCGAGGGACGCACGCATCGGCAAGATCCGCATCCGCCTATCCACACTGGAAACCGACCGCGTGTACACGCACGCGTACCCGCTGATCCTGCTGACGCCGTCGGGGGTGAAGAAGATGGGCGAGCTCCGGCTGGCCGTGCGCTTCACCTGCCTCTCCATGATGAACATGGTGCATCTGTACACGCAGCCGCTGCTCCCCAAGATGCACTACCTGCACCCCTTCACGGTGACGCAGCTGGACGCGCTCCGGTACCAGGCGATGGGCATCGTGGCGGCGCGGCTGGGCCGCGCGGAGCCGCCGCTGCGGCGGGAGGTGGTGGAGTACATGCTGGACGTGGAGTCCCACATGTGGAGCATGCGGCGGAGCAAGGCCAACTTCTTCCGCGCCGTCTCGCTCTTCTCCGGCGCCGCCGCCGCCGCGCGCTGGTTCGCCGACGTCTGCCACTGGAAGAACGTGGCCACCACGGCGCTCGTCCACGTGCTCCTCCTCATCCTCATCTGCTACCCGGAGCTCATCCTCCCCACCGTCTTCCTCTACATGTTCATGATCGGGCTGTGGAACTACCGCCGCCGCCCGCGCCACCCGCCCCACATGGACACGAAGATGTCCTGGGCGGAGGCCGTGCACCCAGACGAGCTGGACGAGGAGTTCGACACCTTCCCGACGTCGAGGCAGCAGGACGTTGTCTACATGCGCTACGACCGCCTGCGGAGCGT
This sequence comes from Secale cereale, assembly GCA_902687465.1. NCBI lineage: Eukaryota > Viridiplantae > Streptophyta > Magnoliopsida > Poales > Poaceae > Secale > Secale cereale. Next base: position 728,742,691 of record LR738715.1, read on the forward strand.
CGCCGGCAGGATACAGACCGTGGTCGGCGACATGGCCACGCAGGGGGAGAGGCTGCAGTCGCTGCTCAGCTGGCGCGACCCGAGGGCGTCCTGCCTCTTCGTCTTCTTCTGCCTCATCACCGCGGTGGTGCTCTACGTCACGCCGTTCCGGGTCGTCGCGCTCGTCGCCGGGCTCTTCCTGCTCCGGCACCCGCGGTTCCGAACCAAGCTGCCCGCCGTGCCAAGCAACTTCTTCCGGCGGCTGCCGTCGCGAGCGGATAGCATGCTCTGAATTACTATGAATGACATAGTACGTATGGCTTGTTCTTCGATCGGGTTTTTTCTTTTCTTTTTGCAAGCCAAAAAAAGACTTTGATTCGTCATATGAGAGTGTTTGTTAATTAAATACCGAGTTTGGACACTATGGTTTTGAGAACGCCCCCGTGTAACTATGTTTGTCTCGAGAAGAATGACAATAATTGCATGCTTGAAGCTCTAAGAATAAAAATGCCTTTTTTTATGAACGCAATATTTGAACGGAACTGCTAACTCACATCTACTACTAGGATACCACATCTACTCCCTCCGTCCCATAATATAAGAACATTTTTTACATTAAAAAACGTTCTTATATTATGGAACGGAGGGAGTAAGTTGTTAGCCATTGAATAATATAGATGTTGTAAATTTCGTGCAAAAATATACATATATGGAGTTGCATTTTTTTTGTCTTGCGCTCCCTTGCCTTGTTTTGTTGCCATGCCTTCTATTTTTTCCTTTTTGTCGGCCCGACTCATAGCTGGGTGAGGGGGCGCAGCCGGGAGCCCCTATTCCACGCCTTCAGCGAGTGTAACTCCTGACGCCGAAGGGGTGAGCAATATGATCCGGCCAACGCGCGAGTGAGGCCACCACCTATTTTTTTTATGTTTTATGTTTTTGTTTTTTGTTTCATTTTTGTATTATTGTTTATACTTTAAATATTTAAATATATACATTACAAAAACTCTACGAAAAATATTTGCAAAATGTTGAGTAAGTAGTTGAAAAATATTGAACAAGTATTTAAATATCTGAATCAGACATTCAAAAAATATTGAACATGTATATGAAAAATATTGAACAAACATTTGGAAAATGTTAATCAAACATTCGGAAAAATGTTGAACAAATATTTGTAAAATATTAATCAAGCATTCGAAAAATATTGCACAAGTATTTGAAAAATGTTGAACAAGTATTTTGATAAAATGATGAACAAGTGTTTGAAAAATGTTGATCAAGTGTTTGAAACATGTTGAACAAGTATTCGAAAAAATGTTGAATGTGTATAGAAAATATGTAGGTCGTATATTTAATGAATGCTAATCTGGTATATGAATAAAACCAATAAAAACAAGGAAGAAAGGAACAAAACTGAAGAAGAATGAAAGAAAAGAAAAAAAGACAGTGAAAATCGAGAAATATATGAAGAAAACCGAAGAAAGACAACAGAGGGAAAAACTCAATAAAATAGAGAAAATGGGGAAAAGCAAAAGAAAAACCAAACCTAGTAAATCCAGTGAAAAACCCGATCTTTTCGCCACAAGTATAGTTGCGCCCACCTACCAAAGCAATAACCCTACGTTAGCTTAATGGCCAGGAGCGATGCGCACCATCTCAGAGACTTGGGTTCGATCCCCGGAGGAGAAGGAATCGGCCTGCCTGATTCGTACGTGGGAGCAAAGATATCGCCTTGCTTAAAGTGAGAAATAGCTCTTGCGGGCGCTACCTCTATGTTTGTTTTCTCGTTGTGTGTTTTGCAGGAGCTCACGCGGGCGCTACATCTATATTTGTTTTCTTGTTGTGTGTTTTGCAGGAGCTCCCATGGGCGCTACATCTTTGTTTGTTTTCTCGTTGTGTGTTTTGCAAGAGAAGGAATCGGCCGGCTCGATTCGTACGCGGGAGGAAGATTTCTTCAGCAAGAGCAAATATATCGCCTTGCTTAAAGCCAGAAATAGCTCTCGCGGGTGTTACCTTTATGTTTGTTTTCTCGCTGTGTGTTCTATGGGCCGGTGGAGCAAAACACGGTAAGCAAACATGAGAGAGCGCGGATGGATCTGCTCTACTGGACGTGACGCAAATAGATAGCAGGAATTTTGTGCTTGTGGGTGTCTTTCCTTTCGTTTTTCATCTTTGTTTGAGTGTTTTTGTGTTTTCCATACATTTATTGCGTTTTTCTTTGTTAAAAATATTACCAACTTTTTTGTTTGTTATTTTACGTTTTCATTTCTTTTCTTTATTATCACTATCCGATTTTACTTTCGGGGTTTTTCTGGCTGTTTTTATTATATTTCTTTCTTCCTTTCATTTTTATTTTATCTTTTAGTTTTCCTTTTTTCTTCAAATTAGTGAATAAGATTGTTTTTGAATATTTTTTATAAATCTTTCAAAAAATTAAGTTTGCAAACACATTCTAAATTCATGAATAATTTTTATACAAATGTATCGTCAAAATTTTGCAATGTTTGATTTAAGTTTTGTAACTTTCATGCGAGCACTCTGCCTGGCTGGTCAAACATTTGGCCCGAATTTCTGGCGATGAACCCATGTTCCGTAATGCCTTGAGGACTGAAGTACACCTTCCAAATAAACGGCAAGCCACAGTGCAATTGACATATTGTAATTTTAATTACAATATTGCTCTTGTTAACATCATGGAGACTGTCAGAAGCCTACAGTAAAACTCCAGCAACCTCCTGTTACTCCTGGTATTGATGTAAAGTGTTTCTTCGAGGAATGCAGATTAATGGCCACAAAGGGAGAGATGATTGAAATTTGTGACACATGATTGGCAACAACTTTGGATATCCACTTGTAAAATCACCAAGCCAGGTTTTGGTATGAACTTTTATGACCACAAAAAAACTCCAATCTTACCGGCAAGTACACTTTCATATATCTTGAGTGGGTTAAAGGGAAAATTGCTTGATGTTGTTGCTACGCCTAGTGGTAATGCTCATCAAAAGAGATGGGTAGTGCCTGAGCCAACATGGATTTATCAACAAATGAAGTAGCCACTTATGGCCGACAATATTCTAGACTATTGTGTGGACTTCATACATCTATGAATTGTCGTGGTGCATGCAACGATGATGTTTCTTCGCTTGTACTACTGTGATGTGTTGTAAGTACAGTAAAAGATGGTAAAAGATGTCCATTTTTACTCCGCAGTTATCTCATTTGCATTTGTAGCGCAGAGCGCTAATGGGTCCCAAATTTTCCTAGAGCACAACACGTGATACTATTTTTATCCGTAGCAAAGCATGAATATTTATAATGAATTTACTATTTTCTCTCTTCTTTGTTTGATTTTAGAGCTGTGGCGATGGTAAACTGAGATCTGCCCTGTGGGGATGGGAAACAATCTGACAAAGCTTGAATACAAGAAGGTTTAGGCCTTGCGAGGACGAATAGCGAAGATTTCAAGGATAACGAAGATTCAAAGGGCTAGATTTTCCCTTTTTCTAGGTTAATAAATTGTAAGCTTGATAATTCACGTGTAAAACTTGTTTTTTCTAAAGACCAGATTCTTTGTTTTAAAATGATAAAAAATATTAAAAAATAAGCGTCCATGTTCATAAATACATAATTACTTTATTTATTTCACTGGATTTTTACTGTTTTATGTTCCATTAGATCTTCATTTTGGTATTTTATTTCTTTCCGGCCCTACTTCTGTTGATTAAAAACTTTTTTTTTTGCGAAAATAAAAACTATTGTTGTTGAAATTGTGTCGGGTATCGGATTACACTTTGACTCTCTATTAACATATCATTAGGTGTTAGAGTGACCGGACCGACCGTGGGTGGTTGAGGTGTGTTTGATTACCTATGTGAATTTGTCTTCAAGTGCAATATGTTGACTTTGTGCACGGGGAAAAACACTAGTTGTCATACCCTAGGATATTGGTGCTGATCACTGAACCTCTTTAACAAATATCGTCTCTTCATTTAATTTACGCAATGATCTGACCGTGTAAATTTCAACATGCGGCTACCTAGCGTTCTGTGTGTCTGCACTGATGAAGGATGCAACCCAACTGAGAGAAAAGCAGGTAGAGGGATGCAATGTGGTCATATAACAGAAGCAGTGAGAGGAAGACCCAATAATATGCTATCATTAGGAATAGTTTTTTTTTTACAAATGAGTAGAGATGAGTCATATGGTACTGATGTACTCCCTCCACTTGGGTTATTAGCTGCTCTCTTACTTTGGGTCAAAGTATGACAGTAAATTTAACTAATAAAATATAAATTATATGTCGCAAAAAATATACCATAGGTAACCTCCTCCAAATACAATTCTTACAATATAATTTTTGTAGCATATACATTATATGTGTGCACGTCAAGTTTCGGAGAAAACCGAGATTTTCTGTGGTTTGTGTAGAAAAGACAAAATCCGATGCTAAAAAGTGATTTTCGTAAGACATTTTTTTTTGTCTTTTTTACACGTGGTACATAACTTGTCGGTTTTTCACAAAATGACTTTATGAGCATGTACAATATCAAGATGTACACACCAAATTTTTGTTTGAAGCTTTTTAACATTTCAAAATATATTTAAAACATATTTAAAAAACCAAGAGTGCACGCTCCCATGTGCAACGCCGATCTCAGCGTTTAGATCACTACTTATAAGTACATTTGTTTACAGAGAAGAAGTAACATACTGTGTTATGGCTAAATGTGCCACGGACCGGCCCGTTTATTAGCTGGGCCGTGTCTGGGCCAGTGCCGTGCCAGGCACGTTTGCCTCAAAAAAAAAGAAAAACTCTGAGCTGGGTTTCGTATCCGGGGGGAGACGCTGACCGAGACGAGCCACGACTCACGACTCACGAGAGGAGTCAATCTAGGAACGGCGCAGGAGGCGACGCCCAGCGCTGGACTTCCATTAAAGCGGCGCGGTCGACGGGCTGCCGGCTGCATCGGTGCAACCCGAGCTAACCCTAACCCCTCCTTCACCTCGTCGCCGCCGCCGCCGCCGCCGCCGCCACCGCTGTGATGCCTTCTGACCAGGGCCGTCCAGGGGCCTGTGCGGGAGGTGCGACCGCACAGGGCCCCCAAATTTTTGGGGCCCCCGATTTGGGCCATGGTCAGTGTATATTCCGAGTTTGGGCCGTTTTTTGTTATTCAACTGGATTCCATCGCTCTCCCGAACTGGGCCTGCAAGCCTGGTCATTATCCAAAACCCTGAGATGGAATTGATCGATCATGTCTGCGAGTATGTGAGGGGGTCAGGGGATTTGCGGCTTCTGTGCATCTCGATTGGATCCCCTTGGTCGCTGTTGCTTCTAGCTCCGATCGATTGAGGACATGCCTGATAGACTGATAGAGGAGTGCAAGAGAGAGACAAAAAGGTTTGGGGATTCATGATCCCGCTCGCTTCTCTAGTTGCCATGTGTAGATTGGCATTTATGGGTGGAGTTTTTAGTCCTGCTGCAGGTTGAAGGGAAGAGGACGAAGGTAATGCCAGAGATGGACCAATGTGTGAGTTAAATACTTAAATTTGATGTGCGTCCAATGTGTTCAATAATTTTTTATTTACCTCTTGTTTCTGTAGGGCATGGGGACTTTAAAAATAAGCAATCACGTTGCCTCCATCTCCGACGGATCGAGTTCTTTCATGAATTTGACCCTAAACAATCTGGTAAGTGAGTCATTACTTGATGCAGTTTATTAATTGTTTGATTGTTTGTGTAACTGGCCACTTTATTCTTTAGTACTCCCTCCGTTCACTTTTATAAGACCTTTTAGACATTTAAGACAACACCTAATATAGTGCAATTTCAGCTGTCCTAACGGACTTACAAAAGTGAACAGAGGGAGTACTATTGTTTATTCTTCTGGTATTAATATTTGATATACTTCTGAATACTGTACGAGATCATGCATACTTCAATTATATATTGTATATAATTTAGTAGGAGAATGCTTTAGTTATATTGGTTATTTATTAGTATATGACTTGTCAAAATTTAGGCCTATTTTTTTTGCATTCCGCACCGGGGCCCCGAATTCCTAGAAACGGCCCTGCTTCTGACCAGCCTCTACCCGCCTCCACAGAGGCTCTGGAGGCAGATCTCTCCGCCGCTACGATCAGCAAGAAGCAGCTTAACAAGGAGGCCCGGAAGGCCGCAAAGGCAGCGAAGGCCGAAAAGGCAGGGAGGGCCGAAAAGGCTCAGGCGGAAGAAGAAGAGGATCCCTGTGCGGCCAACTACGGTGATGTTCCACTCGAGGAGCTCCAGTCCAAGGTCATCTCCGGCCGGTCCTGGACCGACATCGGCGACCTCGATGAGGCCGCCGTGGGCCGCTCCGTCCTGATCCGCGGATCTGCGCAGACGTTCCGCCCGGTCAGCAAGACGCTTGCCTTCGTCGTGCTTCGCCAGAGCATGAGCAGCGTGCAGTGCGTGCTCGTCGCCCGCGCCGACGCCGGCGTCAGCACGCAGATGGTGCGCTTTGCCACCTCCCTCAGCAAGGAGAGCATCGTTGACGTCGAGGGCGTCGTCTCCCTCCCCAAGGACCCCCTCAAGACTACCACGCAGCAGGTCAGCCATCTGGCTGTTTCTTGTCAGCCGAATTCAACATGGATTAATTGGTTTGTTTGGGCTGATGAACTTTTTTTGTGCTCGTTTGACTGGCAGGTGGAGATTCAGGTCAGGAAGGTCTATTGCATTACCAGGGCGATCCCCACTCTTCCAATCAACTTCGAGGATGCAGCCCGTAGTGAAGCAGAATTTGACCTGGCTGAGCGGGTATGTCCTTTCCTTTGCTTCCCTTCTCTTTGCAGGAATCACTCAACTGTTGTTTCCCAGCACTTCGTGTTTCCTGTGTCCTGTCTATGATTCTTATGATCCTGCTGTGGTTGGTTTAAGAGATTTACTCTTGCAGACCGGCGAGAAGCTGGTGCGTGTTCACCAGGAGACACGGTTGAACTATCGAGTTATCGATCTGCGGACACCCGGGAATCAAGCCACATACCATATCAAATTTGAAGTTGAAAATGTGAGTATTGTCCTTGTTTCTACTCATTGTTATCATTCATGCCATAGGGTATTCTGCTGTACCAAGTAGTAGCATACTGTGTTATGGCTAGCAAGGTTTTTGAGTCGCTGTATAGTCGCCAAATCTTTGTGGCGTGGCTTAGTTATTGTTATACACAAATATCCGGTCACCGTTCATTATTTCAGCTTAGTATCTCAATCTATCAAGCAAAAGACACTTCAACATCTATCTTCAGTATTTGTCTGATTGCACCTTGAAGGCTTGAACAAACTGGGATTTTAACATGCAGTGCGTAATATCGTTCTACCAAAACTATGCTTATGTTGGTCACATTCATGTGGCATCTCATGCAGCTAAATTTTATTAGTATGTAGTATCTCTGTAGCATGTTGGTCCATGCATGTAACCATCGTTGGATACACTTGCAGGCATTCAGACAATATTTGTCCTCAAAGGGCTTTATTGGGATCCACACTCCCAGGTTGATTTCTGGATCAAGTGAAGGTGGTGCAGCCGTATTCAAGCTACAGTATTATGGCCGGGATGCTTGTTTAGCTCAATCTCCTCAGTTATACAAGCAGATGAGTCTCTGTGGTGGGTTCGGTCGTGTGTTTGAGGTTGGTCCCATATTTAGAGCAGAGAATTCTAACACCCACAGGCATCTGTCCGAGTTTATTGGGTTGGATGCAGAAATGGAGATTAAGGAGCACTACTTTGAGGTAAGAAAGATCTTGGAAGAAAATCTCCACGTCATTTATTGAAGTGAGTGGTTACCAAGTACTGACTTTTGTATACAGGTTTGTGATATTGTTGATGGCTTATTCGTAGCAATATTCAAACACTTGGAGGAAAATTGTAAGAATGCACTCGAGGCAGTAAATAAGCAGTATCCATTTGAACCACTGAAGGTAAAGCATTACTCCTTATTATTGTGTTTATCTGTATGCTTCTGCTCGAGCTACTGTTTCAACTTCTGCTATTTATACAGTACCTAGAGAAAACCTTGAAGCTAACGTACGAGGAAGGGATTCAAATGCTGAAGGTAGTAAATTGTACTCTTGTGGCTATTTCATAATCACAGTGGTGTTCGCTCTTATTCAACATGCTTTTTTGGTATTATTATTCTCATTCTACGAGTGACGTTACAACTTTAATAGCCCCAGCCCCCAGTATATGTTTGCTTGGGATTTTGATTGAAACCGTCCGAGTTGGGATTCCTGTGAAACAAGAAATATACTGCACTACTGTTAGTATTTGTCCGGAACGTATGGTCATCAGATTACAAAGAGTCCTAAATATGTCCGCACATAAATTGATATTGGGAAGTGTTGCATATTTCCCCCACCAATTTGATGTGTTCGTCAACAAATATTTGAGCAAATGTTATCGACCAACTGTCACCTACAGCTTGACCATTATTATATTGTTTAACTTATTGGATTTTGTACCCACTGAATTGTATTTTTAACATAACACAATCATGATGTAAGAGAAATTGCCATCTTTTCTGGCATCGCCAACAGACTAGTTTCTTGGTTAGCTGAAAAAAGAATTACATTATAGGTGCATGAGATTTTGAAGAAGCAATTGATAAACTTTCTGCAGTCTCAGTCTAAAGCTTGTGATTGCTGGAAGTTCATTGTTTCATTCAGAATTTAAACTCTGCCAAGTGAGATCCATTGTGTGGAAGGTGAATTTTTAGACATTTCTGTGGAGACAAAATTCAGTAGGAGTCTTGAACTTCTGTTCCAGTGGTTAGTTAAATCATGTTTAGGTGTATGTTGTCAGAACATAAATGGATTATATTAGTTGCGGACCTTGCTGTATGAGTTTAGAGCAAATTTACTTTTTTTATTATTTAGCAACGAAACAAGATCTTTTTGTGGTTAGGAGCTGAATCTGATGCTATGAGATAATAGTACTCCCTCCGTCCCCAACTACTTGTCGAAGATTTGTCTAGATATGCATGTATCTAGATGCGTTTTGGTTTATAAATACATGCGAATCTAGACAAATCAGCGACATCTAATTCAGGACAGAGGGAGTATTTCTTTTCTAAAACTCATGATCCAGATTTATTCTCAACACTTCTGAAGTTGATGATTATTTGGACAAGTATGTTAAATAAGCCTACTACATTATAACATGACGTTTTTCTTTTTCTGTTCCATTAGTTCCAGTGTCTAGCTATCTAAAGATTGATTGGCACCTTTGTTATATTAGGCAAAGTAGAATGAAGAAATTAAGTTATCCGAAAACTCAGCTAACAGTTTGGTGGTAAATGATAAAGACAGCTGACTTGACTGTTTGGCAGGAATCTGGAACTGAAATTGAGCCTATGGGTGACCTCAACACTGAAGCTGAGAAAAAACTTGGTTGCCTTGTTAAGGAGAAGTATGTGGAGCCTACTTCACTTGTATAATTATATCACTTTTCATATTTCAGGAACTCTTTTCACTTTTCTGTTATATACAGGTATGGCACAGAATTTTTCATTCTCTATCGGTATCCTTTGGCTGTGCGTCCTTTCTACACAATGCCTTGCTATGACGACCCTGCTTACAGCAACTCTTTTGATGTCTTCTTGCGAGGTGGGTATTTCAGTCTAGACCGGTAGCTAACATCGTCCTAGATTCTATGGTTACATGGCTTGTTTCCTAGTCCCATCATTAGTTCGGTACAGAAAAGACATATTGTCGTACTGAAGAAAAACATCATTCATATATATGCCAATAGAGACCTTAAGATAGATATATAGATATATATCTCTTCTTTTGGGGCCTTGCATACTAACTGTCTGGTATATATTCATGTATATCATCTGAAGTGCTTGTTGTTGCAAGTCTGGGATTGAACCAATTTTTTGATATGACAGGCGAGGAAATTATTTCTGGAGCTCAAAGAGTGCACACGCCTGAGTTGCTAAGGAAACGTGCAATCGAGTGTGGAATTGATGCAAGTACTATATCATCATACATTGAATCATTCAGGTTTGTTCTGCACCCATCGTATGACGGCAGTCTTCGACTATTGCAGTATCTACTGCTACATATCTTGTTGCATCAATCCATTTGATGCTAGTAATACATGGTTTTCTTCACCTTGGTACTCAAATCCACTTATCTTGACAATTACAGTTATGGCGCCCCTCCTCACGGTGGTTTCGGTGTCGGGCTGGAGAGAGTGGTGATGCTTTTCTGCGACCTCAACAATGTCAGGAAGACATCGCTTTTCCCTCGTGACCCACAGAGGCTCACGCCATAAGTTTCTTTCGCGGTTTTCTGGGGCAGAGTACCTGGAGTACATTATAATGTATATATAGCTTGAGACCATGTGATGATTCAAACCTCCAGATTTCTCCACGAGCAACAATTGAACATCAACAGTTTTTGCCTCGTATTGTACATTGCCGAGACATTTACCCTCCCCTGCATCATCACAATTACAAGGGTTAGGATTTGTAAATGAGCATATCGAATGTGTTTCACCTTTTCAACATCGCACACACAATACAATTAGATGCTTCAAAATCTAATTACCACAATCAGAATCGACGAAGCCAAATTACCCATACACAAGATGGAAAATGCACAGGAGCTCCTGAGTGCTCCACCCCCCTATATGAACATCAAATTCAAAAAACACCAGGAAATGTAAAAAAAAACTGGAATATTGGGATATCAAACCTAGGTGTCCAATGCGAACCAACCTATGGTAGGTGGTTAGGAGGACAGTGGTATCCTCAGTCCACCAAGATTCAAGTCCCAATGCTTGCATTTATTTTAGGATTTTTGATGATATGCTTTTAGTGGGAGAAGGCATTCCCATTGAATACGAGGCTCCTACGGTGACTTCGTAAACCTCACCATAATATGGTGCTCACAGAGGTATGGTGTGCGTGTGTGCGTTCGCAGAACTTCACACGGGAGTAGATTGGGAACCCATGTTTTATATCTCAAAATCCCAAATTTGTTTTGATTTTTTTCTAGTAGAACATATGAATGTACTGCACAATGTATCCCGCAAACAGCAAAAGATCGTTTTGAAAGTCATCCTCGCTAGCAAGAAGGGCAATTGAACAATGTTTTGCTTGTCAAGGAGCGCGGCTCGTGAAGGGACTAAGGTATCCAAGAATAGCAAAGCATATGATTCCACACGAGACAATTATTACCTCGGTTCGGAAATAACTAAAGTCGCTTTAGTTAAAATTCAAACTAAAACCACATAAATTATTTTCAAACGGGGGAGAATATGACATTTAACTTTTGATAAAAAAACAACTACGTCAATCGACATACTAGATTATACTGTGGTGCAATAATTAATATGGTTATATACTGCTGGGAGGCAATTTGTAGCCACCACCCTCGCCGGCCCTGGCGGCGATGCTAACCTTGGTGTCCACCCCTCCTGTTATTTCCCCTCACCCATTCAAGAGATGGTGACTGGTGGCGCCAGCACGGCCAATGGCGCTGCCAACGGTGTGCTAAACACCTGCACTGCATGTGCCTGTGACGAGGACCATGGGGCGGTTCGATCTGGCAGGTGGCTGGCGTGTTCTCTAGCGAGGGCCAAAGCGTGGCAACCTAAGTGGCACAGACACCTAGATGGCCCTAGGCAGGATGATTGCAGCGTGACTCGACCAGGAGGCACGGCTCCCCGGTGGTGGAGCCCATTGATCTGAAGAAGTTGTTGTCTATGCACCCAGTGGGAGGAACGCGCGGAGTTGACATCGATTTCTTGCGCTTATGTAGATGCTAGTGGCAACAATCCTTTGCAGGCACATGATGTATCTTGCGGCACGGCTCTAAGGGGCCTGATCCCATCAATGGGGGCCAAGGCGCATGGTTTCGAGGTGGTGGCCCTGTAGACATACAGACGGATCCACGAGGTGGCATCAATGGTGGCGATCTACGAGATGTCCGCAGCGTCGGCCTAATTTGGTCCAGCTTATGTCCAAGTACCTTCATGTTCCACCAATGTGGATTGAAGGATGTGTGACAGTGCCCGGATGCTGGACGATGGTTCTTAATTAACATTCATCATCTTCTCCAACAATGTGTAAGGGCTTTGAGCTCTCTCTATGCCTGGATCCGCCTAGTGAGATGTCGCAAGATGGGGGTGACGATGATGACAGTGACAGATTTGATGGCAGATATGCATTACTCCCCGTGAAAGCCTACAGTCTCCTTTAGTTAGATCAGATAATGTTAGTGTGCGAGCGTTGAACCCTCGTTGAAGGCGTTGGCTCGAAGCGAAGGTCAGGGGATGAAAATCCCATGCTCGACCTATGGGTGGACTCGTCAACATTGACACACATACGACCATACCCTCTTGAAGTCTTTGTCTAGTAGTAGCATAGTTTTCCTTTCATTTGGTCTATTGTTATAGGGTTTTTTGGTACATTCATGGAGATTCTGTCTCGAGTGATCCATTTTGATGGCGTCAATTTTACTTTTCTGTAATTTGTTTCGTTCAGTGCTAGGCTTTGCTTGGCATTGTTAAACAACCAATAATATATGGTTGTGTGCATTACTCGATGCAGAGGTTGAGGGTCATTTTCTTTTTGGAAAAATATATATAGGAGTCTGGAACCATTTCCAATATTCAACTTAGGAGTAGCACCCAAGGTGCTTGGTGAACCATCAATGGTTTGAGTACTTGATTTGGTGAGGAAATTAAACCACATAAATATATCCATCTCCAAGTGTACAATGCCCCGGACAAGGGGCGGACTAATCTCATCACAGTATAAATTAGAGAAGTCAGGAAGGGTAAGAAAGAAAACATGCATACAGTGTCATGAGCAATGTAGAGCAGGAGAGTTCCAACAGGAAAGGGAGGCATTGGGAGTTTTTGTTGGGGAACGTAGTAATTTAAAATTTTCCTACGATCACGCAAGATCTATCTACCAGATGCATAGCAACGAGAGGGGAGAGTGAGTCTACGTACCCTCGTAGACCGAAAGCGGAAGCGTTAGAACAACGCGGTTGATGTAGTCGTACGTCTTCACGGCCCGACCGATCAAGCACCGAAACTACGGCACCTCCGAGTTCTAGCACACGTTCAGCTCGATGACGTCCCTCGAACTCCGATCCAGCCGAGTGTCGAGGGAGAGTTCCGTCGGCACGACGACGTGCTGACGATCTTGATGTTCTACCGTCGCAGGGCTTCGCCTAAGCACCGCTACAATATTACCGAGGATAACTATGGTGGAGGGGAGCACCGCACACGGCTAAGAGATCAAGAGATCAATTGTTGTGTCTAGAGGTGCCCCCCGTGCCCCCGTATATAAAGGAGGGAGGGAGAGGCCGGCCCTAGAGGGGGCGCGCCAAGTGTGGGGAGTCCTACTAGGAATCCCAAGTCCTAGTAGGATTCCCCTTTCCTTTCCGGAGTAGGAGAGAAGGAAAGAGGGGGAGAGGGAGAAGGAAAAGGGGGCTGCACCCCTTGTCCAATTCGGACCAGAAGGGGGGCGCGCGCCTCCTTCCTTTTGGCCTCTCTCCTCTATTCCCGTAACTCCCCAGTACTCCGAAAATACCCGAATCACTCGGAACCTTTCCGATGTCCGAATATAGTCGTCCAATACATCGATTTTTACGTCTCGACCATTTCGAGACTCCTCGTCATGTCCCCGATCTCATCCGGGACTCCGAACTCCTTCGGTTCATCAAAACTCATAAACTCATAATAAAACTGTCATCGAAACCTTAAGCGTGCGGACCCTACGGGTTCGAGAACTATGTAGACATGACCGAGACACGTCTCCGGTCAATAACCAATAGCGGAACCTGGATGCTCATATTGGCTCCCACATATTCTACGAAGATCTTTATCGGTCAAACCGCATAACAACATACGTTGTTCCCTTTGTCATCGGTATGTTACTTGCCCGATATTCGATCGTCGGTATCTCAATACCTAGTTCGATCTCGTTACCGACAAGTCTCTTTACTCGTTCCGTAATACATCATCCCGCAACTAACTCATTAGCTGCAATGCTTGCAAGGCTTATAGTGATGTGCATTACCGAGTGGGCCCAGAGATACCTCTCCGACAATCGGAGTGACAAATCCTAATCTCGAAATACGCCAACCCAACAAGTACCTTCGGAGACACCTGTAGAGTACCTTTATAATCACCCAGTTACGTTGTGACGTTTGGTAGCACACAAAGTGTTCTTCTGGTATTCGGGAGTTGCATAATCTCATAGTCATAGGAACATGTATAAGTCATGAAGAAATCAATAGCAATAAAACTTAAACGATCATAGTGCTAAGCTAACGGATGGGTCTTGTCCATCACATCATTCTCCTAATGATGTGATCACGTTGATCAAATGACAACTCATGTCTATGGCTAGGAAACATAACCATCTTTGATCAATGAGCTAGTCTAGTAGAGGCATACTAGGGACACTCTGTTTTGTCTATGTATTCACACATGTATTAAGTTTCCGGTTAATACAATTCTAGCATGAATAATAAACATTTATCATGATATAAGGAAATAAATAATAACTTTATTATTGCCTCTAGGGCATATTTCCTTCAGTCTCCCACTTGCACTAGAGTCAATAATCTAGTTCACATCGCCATGTGATTTAACACCGATAGTTCACATCGTCATGTGATTAACACCCAAAGGGTTTACTAGAGTCAATAATCTAGTTCACATCGCTATGTGATTAACACCCAAAGAGTACTAAGGTGTGATCATGTTTTGCTTCGTGAGAGAAGTTTAGTCAACGGGTCTGTCACATTCAGATCAGTATGTATTTCGCAAATGTCTATGTGTCTACAATGCTCTGCATGGAGCTACTCTAGCTAATTGCTCCCACTTTCAATACGCATCCAAATTGATACTTAGAGTCAGCTGGATTTAGTGTCAAAGCTTGCATCGGCGTAACCCTTTACGACGAACTCTTTATCACCTCCATAATCGAGAAACATTTCCTTAGTCATCCAGTTACTAAGGATAATTCTGACCGCTGTACAATGATCTACTCCTGGATCATTATTGTACTTCCTTGTCAAACTCATGGCAAGGTACACAACATGTTTGGTACACAGCATGGCATACTTTATAGAACCTATGGCTGAGGCATAGGGAATGACTTTCATTCTCTCTATATTTTTCTGCCGTGGTCTAGCTTTGAGTCTTACTCAACTTCACACCTTACAAGTCAGGCAAGAACTCCTTCTTTGACTGATCCATTTTGAACTACTTCGAAATCTTATCAAGGTATGTACTCATCGAAAGACTTATCAAGCGTCTTGATCTATCTCTATAGATCTTGATGCCCAATATGTAAGCAGCTTCACCGAGGTCTTTCTTTGAAAAACTCCTTTCAAACACTCCTTTATGCTTTTCCAGAATATTCTACATTATTTCTGATCAACAATATGTCATTCACATATACTTATCAGAAATGTTGTAGTGCTCCCACTCACTTTCTTGTAAATACAGGCTTCACCGCAAGTCTGTATAAATCTATATGCTTTGATCAACTTATCAAAGCGTATATTCCAACTCCGAGATCCTTGCACTAGTCCATAGATGGATCCTGGAGCTTGCACATTTTGTTAGCACCTTTAGGATTGACAAAACCTTCTGGTTGCATCATATACAATTCTTCTTTAATAAATCCATTAAGGAATGCAGTTTTATTGTCCATTTGCCAGATTTCATAAAATGCGGCAATTGCTAACATGATTCGGACAGACTTAAGCATCGCTACGGGTGAGAAAGTCTCATCGTAGTCAACTCCTTGAACTTGTCGAAAACCTTTCGCAACAAGTCGAGCTTTGTAAACAGTAACATTACTGTCAGCGTCAGTCTTCCTCTTGAAGATCCATTTATTTTCGATGGCTTGCCGACCATCGGGCAAGTCAACCAAAGTCCACACTTGGTTCTCATACATGGATCCCATCTCAGATTTCATGGTCTCAAGCCATTTTGCGGAATCTGGGCTCATCATCGCTTCCTCATAGTTCGTAGGTTCATCATGGTCCAGTAACATGACTTCCAGAACCGGGTTGCCGTACCACTCTGGTGCGGAACGTACTCTGGTTGATCTACGAAGTTCAGTAGTAACTTGATCCGAAGTTTCATGATCGTCATCATTAGCTTCCTCACTAATTGGTGTAGGAATCACTGGAACCAGTTTCTGTGATGTACTACTATCCAATTCGGGAGAAGGTAAAATTACCTCATCAAGTTCCACTTTCCTCCCACTCAGTTCTTTCGAAAGAAACTCCTTCTCTAGAAAGGATCCACTCTTAGCAATAAAGACCTTGCCTTCGGATCTATGATAGAAGGTGTACCCAACAGTTTCTTTTGGGTATCCTATGAAGATTTACTTCTCCGATTTGGGTTCGAGCTTATCATGTTGAAACTTTTTCACATAAGCATCGTAGTCCCAGACTTAAAGAAATGACAGCTTAGGTTTCTCGTCAAACCACAGTTCATACGGTGTCATCTCCACGGATTTAGATGGTGCCCTATTTAACGTGAATTTAGCTGTCTCTAATGCATAACCCCAAAAGCGATAGTGGTAGATCGGTAAGAGACATCATTGATCGCACCATATCTAATAAAGTACGGTTATGACGTTCGGACACACCATTACACTGTGGTGTTCCAGGTGGCGTGAGTAGTGAAACTATTTCACATTGTTTTTACTGAAGGCCAAACTCGCTAACTCAAATATTTTACCTCTACAATCATATCGTAGAAACTCTTATTTTCTTGCTACGATGATTCTCCACTTCACTCTGAAATTCTTTGAACTTTTCAAATGTTTCAGACTTGTGCTTCATTAAGTAGATATACCCATGTCTGCTCAAATCATCAGTGAAGGTCAGAAAATAACGATACCTTCCGCGAGCTTCAACACTCATTGGTCCGCATACAACAGTATGTATGATTTCCAACAACTCCGTTGCTCGCTCCACAGTTCCGGAGAACGAAGTTTTCGTCATCTTGCCCACGAGGCATGGTTCGCAAGCACCAAGTGATTCATAATCAAGTGATTCCAAAAGTCCATCACTATGGAGTTTCTTCATGCGCTTTACACCAATATGACCTAAACGGCAGTGCCATAAATAAGTTGCACTATCATTATTAACCTTGCATCTTTTGGCTTCAATATTATGAATATGTGTATCGCACGATTGAGATCCAACAAACCATTTTCAATGGGTGTATGACCATAGAAGGTTTAATTCATGTAAACAGAACAATAATTATTCTCTAACTTACATGAATAACCGTATTGCAATAAACATGATCAAATCATATTCATGCTCAACACAAACACCAAATAACACTTATTTAGGTTCAACACTAATCCCGAAAGTATAGGCAGTGTGCGATGATGATCATGTCAATCTTGGAACCACTTCCAACACACTTTCACCTTTAACTAGTTTCTGTTCATTATGCAACTCCCATTTCGAGTTACTACTCTTTAGCAACTGAACCAGTATCAAATACCGAGGGGTTGCTATGAACACTAGTAAAATACACATCAATAATCTGTATATCAAATATACCTTTGTTTACTTTGCCATCCTTCTTATCCACCAAATATCTAGGGTAGTTCCACTTCCAGTGACCTTTTTCATTTGCAGTAGAAGCACTTAGTTTCAGGCTTGAGTTTAGCTTTGGGTTTCTTCACGGGAGTGACAACTTGCTTGTCATTTTTTTTAAAGTTCCCCTTCTATCCCTTTGCCCTTTACTTGAAACAAGTGGTCTTATTAACCATCAACACTTGATGCTCTTTCTTGATTTCTACCTTCGCCGATTTCAGGATCGCGAAGAGCTCGGGAATTACCTTCGTCATCCCTTGCATATTATAGTTCATCACGAAGTTCTACTAACTTGGTGATAGTGACTAGAGAACTTTTGTCAATTACTATCTTATCTGGAAGAATAACTCCCACTTGATTCAAGTAATTGTAGTACCCAGACAATCTGAGCACATGCTCACTGGTTCAGCTATTCTCCTCCATCTTGTAGGCAAAGTACTGTCAGAGGTCTTATACCTCTCGACACGGGCATGAGTATGAAATACTAATTTCAACTCGTGGAACATCTCATATGCTCCGTGGCATTCAAAACATTTTTGAAGTCCCGGTTATAAGCCGTAAAGCATGGCGCACTAAACTATCAAGTAGTCATCATACCGAGCTTGTCAAACATTCATAACGTCTGTATCTGCTCCTGCAATAGGTTCGTCACCTAGCGGTGCATCAAGGACATAATACTTCTGTGCAGCAATGAGGATAATCCTCAGATCACGGACCAAGTCCGCATCATTGCTACTAACATCTTTCAACTTATATTTCTCTAGGAACATATAAAATAAACGGGGAGCTATATCACGAGCTATTGATCTACAACACAGATATGCTAATACTACCAGGACTAAGTTCATGATAAATTAAAGTTCAATTAATCATATTACTTGAAGAACTCCCACTTAGATAGACATCCCTCTGGTCATCTAAATGATCACGTGATCCAAATCAACTAAACCATGTCCGATCATCACGTGAGATGGAGTAGTTTTCAATGGTGAACATCTTATGTTGATCATATCTACTATATGATTCACGCTCGACCTTTCGGTCTCCAGTGTTCCGAGGCCATATCTGCATATGCTAGGCTCGTCAAGTTTAATCCGAGTATTCTGCGTGTGCAAAACTGGCTTACACCCGTTGTATTTGAACGTAGAGCTTATCACACCCGATCATCACGTGGTGTCTCGGCACGACGAACTTTCGCAACGGTGCATACTCAGGGAGAACACTTGTGTTCTACTCGTGCATATCATCTATGCATAGACCTGGCTCATAATGCCACTGTTGGGGAACGTAGTAATTTAAAATTTTCCTACGATCACGCAAGATCTATCTACCAGATGCATAGCAACGAGAGGGGAGAGTGAGTCTACGTACCCTCGTAGACCGAAAGCAGAAGCGTTAGAACAACGCGGTTGATGTAGTCGTACGTCTTCACGGCCCGACCGATCAAGCACCGAAACTACGACACCTCCGAGTTCTAGCACACGTTCAGCTCGATGACGTCCCTCGAACTCCGATCCAGCCGAGTGTCGAGGGAGAGTTCCGTCAGCACGACGGCGTGGTGACGATCTTGATGTTCTACCGTCACAGGGCTTCGCCTAAGCACCGCTACAATATTATCGAGGATAACTATGGTGGAGGGGAGCACCGCACACGGCTAAGAGATCAAGAGATCAATTATTGTGTCTAGAGGTGCCCCCCTGCCCCCGTATGTAAAGGAGGGAGGGAGAGGCCGGCCCTAGAGGGGGCGCGCCAAGTGTGGGGAGTCCTACTAGGAATCCCAAGTCCTAGTAGGATTCCTCTTTCCTTTCCGGAGTAGGAGAGAAGGAAAGAGGGGGAGAGGGAGAAGGAAAAGGGGGCTGCACCCCTTGTCCAATTCAGACCAGAAGGGGGGCGCGCGCCTCCTTCCTTTTGGCCTCTCTCCTCTATTCCCGTAACTCCCCAGTACTCCGAAAATACCCGAATCACTCGGAACCTTTCCGATGTCCGAGTATAGTCGTCCAATATATCGATTTTTACGTCTCGACCATTTCGAGACTCCTCGTCATGTCCCCGATCTCATCCGGGACTCCGAACTCCTTCGGTTCATCAAAACTCATAAACTCATAATAAAACTGTCATCGAAACCTTAAGCGTGCGGACCTTACGGGTTCGAGAACTATGTAGACATGACCGAGACACGTCTCCGGTCAATAACCAATAGCGGAACCTGGATGCTCATATTGCCTCCCACATATTCTACGAAGATCTTTATCGGTCAAACCGCATAACAACATACGTTGTTCCCTTTGTCATCGGTATGTTACTTGCCCGAGATTCGATCGTCGGTATCTCAATACATAGTTCGATCTCGTTACCGGCAAGTCTCTTTACTCGTTCCGTAATACATCATCCCGCAACTAACTCATTAGCTGCAATGCTTGCAAGGCTTATAGTGATGTGCATTACCGAGTGGGCCCAGAGATACCTCTCCGACAATCGGAGTGACAAATCCTAATCTCGAAATACGCCAACCCAACAAGTACCTTCGGAGACACCTGTAGAGTACCTTTATAATCACCCAGTTACGTTGTGACGTTTGGTAGCACACAAAGTGTTCTTCCGGTATTCGAGAGTTGCATAATCTCATAGTCATAGGAACATGTATAAGTCATGAAGAAAGCAATAGCAGTAAAACTTAAACGATCATAGTGCTAAGCTAACGGATGGGTCTTGTCCATCACATCATTCTCCTAATGATGTGATCACGTTGATCAAATGACAACTCATGTCTATGGCTAGGAAACATTACCATCTTTGATCAATGATCTAGTCTAGTAGAGGCATACTAGGGACACTCTGTTTTGTCTATGTATTCACACATGTATTAAGTTTCCGGTTAATACAATTCTAGCATGAATAATAAACATTTATCATGATATAAGGAAATAAATAATAACTTTATTATTGCCTCTAGGGCATATTTCCTTCAGTTTTGCCCACCCGTGGATTGTGCTGTGTGGTGCACATAGAAAGGTCGTGCCAACGACCAAGCATTCGCTTAGTTCGATGGTGCGGGCAGTGCGGCACCATGTCTAGAACGACGACTGCTAAAGCCAGTCGCTCGACGCGTTTGGGTATAATGCTACACCTTGCCTGGCCAGACTTTGTGTTCGGACTTCGGAAGCAGCACAAAAACACTAGCCGTGCCAGGTGATAGAGCGGTTGGGCCAAGGAAAGCCTTGCCAAGATGGGTAATTGTGGATGCGTTTGGATCCCTTGCCGGTTTACCTTGCTAGGCAAAGCAAGGCTTGCCGACGGAGGCTAACCGATTTGGCTTGCTCGCTTGATAGAACAAAAAGCCGGCAACGCAACAAGGCAAGCTAGCTCAGGAACCAAATCCATCGCGCCCTTACTTTGCCCGGCTAAGCAAGCGCTTGCCGGATAACCAAAC
Source organism: Secale cereale (assembly GCA_902687465.1). NCBI lineage: Eukaryota > Viridiplantae > Streptophyta > Magnoliopsida > Poales > Poaceae > Secale > Secale cereale. The sequence goes on from LR738715.1 coordinate 728,763,732, forward strand.
GCACCTACTCTAAAGGCAAGCTTGACCGAAAAGCGCGACCTTCTCACCGCGAGCACTGGCCTTGCTCCTCCCACACTATCAAACATGTTTGCTTCGTGTTTTCTTGCCGGGCTAAGCAAGCTGGAGAACAGAACCGAACAGACTAGTGTCCACATCGGTTCTAAGAAGAAAAAGACTACTGTCCACATTTCTACCACATGCCACGGGCAAGCAAACACGAGTACTCCCTTCGACCACATTTCACAACACAGTTTGTCTGTTCTAACTCAAAAACAAGAACAAAAAAATTGAAGTTTGATCCAGTAGTTATTGAGAAAAATATTGACATCTACTACGAACTTCATATAAAATACTATATACACGTGATCCATTTAAGACTCCACATTTGGAAGTTGGAATCGACTTGGTCCATGGTAACAGGTTTACAAGTCCATTTCAGGTTGAAATATAATCATTTTCATTTCATTTCTAATGTTGGGAAGGCATATGAATTGTAGGGGAACTTAAAACAAATTCAGTTCCAAATATTTTGCCATGTTATTCCTAGGATCTCTCTCCTAAATCCTTTTGACACGGACTACATAAGAGCAACTCTAGCAGACCACGCAAAAAACGCGAAACTGCAAAATTCCGGCAAGTATGCGGGCTCGGTCCAAATTTTCGGCCAGAACAGAGCCCGCATACTCGTCCGACCTGTAAAAAAATTTGCCGCGGCTCGCAAACCGCACGCCCCGACCACTATATCTACGGTTCCGCGGCGCGTTTGCGGGTCGAAATCCTACCCCCGCCGCCGCCAAGCCACGCAATTCCCCACCCCTTCTCCACATTTCTCGCCGGCGGCGACCACCTTCCGCCTCCAGCCGCATGTGGAGCTCCGGACGTGGCTCCGGCAGCAGATCCGGCGGCGGAAGCGGCCCCGAGCGCGTCCAGGAAGTGCGGGGCGAGGAAGTGGACTAACAACGGCCTCTCGCCGCCGGCGAGCTTCCGCGCCCGCGAGACGGACGAGTACGACCGTCGGCACGGCCATACCCCGTCCTCTGCCGCGTCCTTCTCCTCCGCAGCGAGATCTTCCTACGCTGGGATCTCCTCCTCTTCCGGCGCGGGCCTTCTCCCCGTGAAGAGGGAGTGGTCGTAGGAGCCCAAGGAGCCCGAGGAGCTCGGCCGCCGCGGAGTCGTCGGGCCGAAGGACTTCGTCGCCGACGTCGACGCGGTTGCGGCAGCCATTGCCGAGCGGAGCGTGCGCGAGGAGGCGGAGCGCCGGCGCCACGTCGAGGAGCTCGAAGACCTCGAGTGGCAGCAGGCGGTCGCGGCCAACCTCGCCGCCAAGGAGAAGGACGACGAGTGGCGGCACATCCGCGAGGAGCAGAGGGCAAAGTACATCGACCTCTCCAGCTCCGGCGAGGAGGATTGAGCTCCTCCATGGCGGCGTCCATGGCCGCGAGCTCGCCGCCGTGAGATCCCCACCCCTCTAGTACTAGTACAGATGTAGTATGTAGTATGAACTAGTGTTTGTTGTGTTTGATCATGTAAAATATATGTAGTACGTGATGAACTACTCGCTTCCACGAGGTGCAATTTCTCCCGCGAAACTGTTTTTTCCCTCAAATTATGCAGTTTCATCTATGGTTTTTGTTCGGCCGCGCTAGTTTTCGACCTGCAAACGAGATCGTCGTGAACCCGCAAACGCGTTTTGCGGATCGAGATTTTGCGGGGTCTGCTAGAGTTGCTCTAAGTAAATGATACTCATGACTCTAACTTTGGAACGAAGACGCCAAGGGCGTCCGGCTTTAAATTAATAAAGTCATACGGCAACGGTCATGCAAACTAAACATAGCCATTTCTCCAAACAAAAATTACATGGCCATGCAAATACATCCATTACTAGGGGACCACCTGAAGGTATCTTGTCAAAGTGGGATCAAATTCCGAGACTAAAATCCGAGGCATCCACACTTTGAATTTGAATCGCAATACAAATTCACCAATTCCAAATTAAATTCCGAGAAACAAAACGGGTTTCAGCGTTCATGCATAGGATTTAGTTAGTACCTCAAAGTGACCCTACTAAGAGCATCTCTAGTCGAACTCCTAAAGGGTGTCCGCTCCTCACAAAAAACCCTTTGAGAAATTAAGGCATACACTTAAGCGACTGTAGGATTTCTTTCTTCATACATCAGTTTGTTCTAGGTGACCACGGGGTCTATCCAATCTGGCCGCCGAGGCAACCCACCAGTCCCCTCCTCGTCTCGCCGCCGTCCGAGGCCTTGCCGGCGAAGACTGCACTAGTACGAGGACGGCGGTGGCGGGGCGTTCTCTCCCTCCCGGCTTGGATCCCGTTGGTGGCGGCTCACTGAAGGCCTCGGGCGGATCAGCGTGTCGACTTCGGCAGGGCTACGGCGCCCTCAACCGGCGCTAGATCCAGGGCGGGCGGTCACCGGGGTATCCCCTGTGAGGCGGACTTTCATGCGGGGAGGCCGGGAGCGGCAGTCAGGGTGGCGGCCTTGCTGCGCGGCGGTGATCAAAGCCTCCATGGCCGGCGGTGACCCGAGGTTGGGTGGTGGCGGTGGCGACGCTTCACTCAGCGAGGGTGGCGGCTGCGTGCAGACGGGTGGCATCGATGGATGCGGATCTGGCGTCCTGTCCAGATCCGTCACGGGTTGGCCTTGGCCGGCCGGCGGCGCGAGAAGGACATGTGAGGGGCGGCTGGAGGCTCCTTGCCGGCATGCCGACGGCGGCCCTCGTCTCCACGACGAGGCTCCGTTCGGCTCCACCCAGCTGCGAGATCCGGGGGACGCGACTTCCAGTGAAATTCGCGTCGACTACGGTTATGGCGGACGATGGCGGCGTCTGTGACATCGTTCCCTTCTCGAGGCATCGTTGTTGCAGGTCGTGGCACCCCACTCATGATGCTCCAGTGGAAACTCTAGATCTGGGTCTACCGGATCGGACGATTATGGCACCTTCGATGCCATTGTCTCTCTTGGGGGCATCGTTTTGGAGCAACAGTTGGCTGGGGGGACAAGAGGAGGAGCAGTGGTATATCTACCGCAAGGCCGACGAAGGATCCCGGCGGCATGGCACCGCGGAGGTTCAGAGACGGATGCGTGTGGACGGATACGTGCAGGATGGTGGCATTGTCTGGCGCCATGGTGGCGTCGATGGCACGCCAGGCAAGGTCAATGCGTCAATTCCTGATCTGGAGATGTGATACGTCTCCAACGTATCTATAATTTTTGATTGTTCCATGCTATTATTTATGAAGTCTTGGATGTTTAATGGGCTTTATTGTTCACTTTTATATCATTTTTTGGGACTAACCTACTAACCCAAAGGCCCCGTCCAGATTGCTATTTTTTGCCTATTTCAGGGTTCTGCAAAAAAGAATATCAAACGGAGTCCAAACGGAATGAAACCTTCGCGAGAGATATTTTTGGAGAAAATCACGCTCGGGAAACGTCAGGACCAAGTCAGGGGACAGAGGGGCTGCCCTCGAGGGTGGGAGACGCGCCCCCCTTCCCAGGGCGCGCCCCTCTGCCTCGAGGCTGGCTCGTGTGGCCCCCGGTGCCCTCCTTCTTCCAATATATACCTACGTACCCCAGAAACTCCATACGCAGAGAGAAAACCCTAATTCCACCGCCGTAGCTTCTGTTCCCGTGGAGATCCCATCTTGGAGCCTATTCCGGGAGGGGGATCCATCACGGAGGCCTTCATCATCATCATCATCGCCCTTACCATGAGTTGTGAGTAGTTTACCACATACCTTTGGGTCCATAGCTAGTATCTAGATGGCTTCTTCTCTCTCTCCGGATCTTAATACAAAGTTCTCCTCGATCTTCGAGGAGATCTATTCGATGTAATCTCTTTTTGCGGTGTGTTTGTCGAGATCTGATGAATTGTGAGTTTATGATCAAGGTTATCTATGAAAGATATTTGGTTCTTCGCTGAACTTTTTATGTGTGCTCATAATATCCTTGCAAGTCTCTTCGAATTATTGGTTTGGTTTGGCCTACTAGATCTATAGTTCTTGCAATGGGAGAAGTGCTTGGTTTTGGGTTCAATCTTGCGGTGTCCTTTCCCAGTGACAGTAGGGGCAGCAAGGCACGTATTGTATTGTTACCATCGAGGATAAAAAGATGGGGTTTATATCACTATGTTTGAGTTTATCCCTCTACATTATGTCATCTTGCTTAAGGCGTTACTCTGTTCGTATGAACTCAATACACTAGATGCATGCTGGATAGCGGTCGATGTGTGGAGTAATAGTAGTAGATGCAGAATCGTTTTGGTCTACTTGTCTCGGACGTGATGCCTATATACAATGATCATGCCTAGATAGTCTCATAATTATTCGCTTTTCTACCAATTGCTCGACAGTAATTTGTTTACCCGCCGTATAATATCGCTATCATGAGAGAAGCCACTAGAGAAAACTATGGCCCCCGTGTCTATTCTCAACATATCAATCTACATCTACTTTACTTTCCCACTTTTATTAGCTGTTTTATTAAACCAAAAACACAAAAAATATAAACTATCATCTTTATCAGATCTCACTCTCGTAAGTGACCGTAAAGGAATTGACAACCCCTTATCGTGTTGGCTGCGAAGTTCTTATTTGTTTGTGCAGATGCGAGGGACTCGCGCGTGGCCTCCTACTGGATTGATACCTTGGTTCTCAAAAACTGAGGGAAATACTTACGCTACTGTGCTGCATCTCCCTTTACTCTTCGAAAGAATACAACGCAAGCTCAAGAGGTAGCAAGAAGAATTTCTGGCGCCGTTGCCGGGGAGGCTTACGCAAAAGTCATATACCAAGTACCTATCACAAACCCTTATCCTTCGCATTACATTTATTTGCCTCTCGTTTTCCTCTCCCCCACTTCACCTTTGCCGTTTTATTTTCCCTTCTTCTGCCGTGTGTTTATCGTTCGCTTGCCTTCTTGTCCGCTTGTGTGTTTTGCTTGCTTGCTTGTCATTATAGCTAGCCCCTTATCCGCTCCTCCGTCTCCCGAGTTTGAAGTACTTCACTTCAAGCAAAGGCAAGGAGAAAACTTAAAAGATGCTTGGTTTAGGATGATGGAATCTTATCGTAAGTGCACCTTAGAAGTGAATTTTAGAATCTTGCTTCGCAATTGTTATGTTGGATTGAATATGTCTCATAGACAACTCTTGGATTGCGTTGCCAAAGGAAATTTTATCGAAGTTGATCCTAGTTTCGCGCATGAAATCATAGAGGGAATAGTGGGAACACTACCTCCCCAAAAGGAGTCAAACTCAACCCCGAAAGGGACGCAAGTTTTTGAGAAAATTTGCGTAGTAACGAAAATATTACAAAAATCTCTTGAACCTCTTAAGAGTGTTAGTGGGAATCTCCATCGCATGAATAAGTTGATTACTCTTTGCACTAAGCGGTTGGATGCTTTAGATCTTAAGATTTCTAAATATGAAGGGAAACGCAAAGAACCTCCCGGATTCGAGCTTGACACCAAATTAAGGGCGAAGACCAAAGATGTCAATACCTAGATCTATCTTGTATCGTGCCTAGCTAGGGGCGTAAAACGATAGCGCTTGTTGGGAGGCAACCCAATTTTATGCTTTTTGTTTTTGTTGCTGTTAGGGAATAAATATTGCATCTAGCCTCTGATTAGATATGTTTTCATGTTTTGTTTAGTGTTTGTGCCAAGTAGAACCTTTGGTAAGACCTGTGTGAAGTTTATATGATCTTGCTGTGAAAAACAGAATCATTAGCGCTCGCTAAAGTAGTCGTGGGATTTTACTGGAGCGTGCTTTTTAGTTGATTATTTTTGCTTCTGATTGGTAGACAAATTGCGCAAATTTACCAACTTAGTTTGAAATTTTTTGAGTTCCATAAGTAGGCGCACCCTGCAGATTACTACAGACTCTTGTGTCATTGAAAGATTCTGTTTTTCGTGTGTTGTTTGCTTATTTCGATGCATCTATGAGTAATATTGGAGGATATGAACCATAGAGAACTTGGAGTACAGTAGGTTTAACACCAATATAAACAAATAATGAATTCATTGATGTTCCTTTGAGTAGTGGTTTGCTTTCTCATACTAACGGAGCTCACGAGAATTTTTGTCTAAGTTTTGTGTTGTGAAGTTTTCAAGTTTTGAGTATTGCTTTGATGGACTATGAAACAAGGAGTAGCAAAGGCCTAAGCTTGGGGATGCCCATGGCATCCCAAGTAAAGTCAAGATAATCAAAATCCTAAGCTTGGGGATGCCTCGGGAAGGCATCCCCTCTTTCGTCTTCATGCATCGATAACTATACTTGGAACTATATTTTTATTCGCAACATGTTATGTGTTTTGCTTGGAGCGTCTTGTATAATTTGAGTCTTTGCTTGTTAGTTTGACACAATCACCCTTGCTGGACACACCTATTTGAGAGAGTTAAACATGGCCTAGAAATTATTAGAACACTCTAAGTGCATCACTTATATCTTTTGAGTTGAATAGTTTTTGCTCTAGTGCTTCACTTATATCTTTTAGAGCATGGTGGTGGTAATATTTTATAGAAATTGTTGAACTCTCATGCTTCACTTATATCTATTTGAGAGTCTATTAAAACAGCATGGTAATGTGTTTAGGCTAAAGAAACTAGTCTTCACATGATAAACATCCAATGTCAATGTAGTAAAAAAAATCACACTAAGTGCAATGAATAGAATGAGATGTTGGATGCTTGATAATTGTTTTGAGACATGAGGATAGTGATATTAGAGTCATGCTAGTGGAGTTATTATGAATTTGATAAATACTTGTGTTAAGGTTAGTGATTCCCGTAGCATGCACGTATGGTGAACCGTTGTGTGACTTAGTTAGAGCATGAGGTATTTGTAGAGTGCCAACCTTTGTGTGGAGGTCGGGGGCGCGCGATGGTTAACTCCTACCAACCTCCCCCCTAGGAGCATGCGTTGATTGCTTTGTTTTGATGACTCGTAAATTTTTGCAATAAGTATATGAGTTCTTATGACTAATGTTGGGTCCATGGATTATACGCACTCTCACCCTTCCACCATTGCTAGCCTCTCTTGTACCGCGCAACTTTCGCCGGTGTCATAAACCCACTATATATCCTTTCTCAAAACAGCCACCATATTGTTCCTCAAAACAACCACCATACCTACCTATCATGGCATTTCCATAGCCTTTCCAAGATATATTGCCAAGCAACTTTCCACCGTTCCGTTTATATGACACGCATCATATTGTCTTATTGCCATGCAGGATCATGTAGTTGAAATCTATTTGTGGCAAAGCCACCATGCATAATCTTTTCATACATGTCACTTGTTTCATTGCACATATCGGTACACCGTCGGAGGCATTCATGTAGAGACATACTTTGTTGTTGTAGTATCGAGTTGTAATTTCGTGTTGTAATGAAAGTGTGATGATCATCATTATTAGAGCATTGTCCATGGGAGGAAAGGCTGAATCTATAAAGCCCCTCTGCAAAAAAAGGCCAAAAAAAAGAAAGGCCCAAAAAAAGGAAGAAAAAAAGAAAAAGAAAGGAAAAAGAAAAAGGGACAATTGCTACTATCTTTTTCCTCACTTGTGCTTCAAAGTAGCACGATGTTCTTCATTGTAGAGAGTCTCATGCTTAGTCACTTTCATATACTAGTGGGAATTTTCATTATAGAACTTGGCTTGTATATTCCAACGATGGGCTTCCTCAAATGCCCTAGGTCTTCGTGAGCAAGCAAGTTGGATGCACACCCACTAGTTTCTTTTGTCGAGCTTTCATTCATATTTAGCTCTAGTGCATCCGTTGCATGGCAATCCCTACTCACTCACATTGGTATCTATTGTTGGGCATCTCCATAGCCCGTTGATACGCCTAGTCGATGTGAGACTATCTCCCTCCTCTTTTTGTCTTGTCCACAATCACCTCTATTCCACCCATAGTGCTATATCCATGGCTCACGCTCATGTATTGCGTGAAAGTTGAAAGGTTTGAAAAGATAGAGTATGAAAACAAATGCTTGGCTGAAATAGGGGTTGTGCATGATATGAATATTTTTGTGTGATAATAAGGAAGCATAGCCAACACTATATGATTTTGTAGGGATAACTTTCTTTAGCCATGGTATTTTGATAAGACATGATTGCTTTGTTAGTGTTGCTTGAAGTATTGTTATTTCTTATGTCAATATAGACTTTTATTTTGAAGCTTTCAGATCTGAACATTCATGCCACAATTAAGTGAATTACATTGAAAAACTATATTGGTTAGCATTTCACATCAATTTTTTTTCTTTATCATTTACCTACTTGAGGACGAGCAGGAATTAAGCTTGGGGATGCTTGATACGTCTCCAACGTATCTATAATTTTTTATTGTTCCATGCTATTATTTATGAAGTCTTGGATGTTTAATGGGCTTTATCATTCACTTTTATATCATTTTTTGGGACTAACCTACTAACCCAAAGGCCCAGTCCAGATTGCTGTTTTTTTGCCTATTTCAGGGTTCTGCAGAAAAAGAATATCAAACGAAGTCTAAACGAAATGAAACCTTCGCGAGAGATATTTTTGGAGAAAATCACGCTCGGGAAACGTCAGGACCAAGTCAGGGGACAGATGGGCTGCCCTCGAGGGTGGGGGGCGCGCCCCCCTTCCCAGGGCGCGTCCCCTGCCTCGAGGCTGGCCCGTATGGCCCTCGGTGCCCTCCTTCTTCCTATATATACCTACGTACCCCAGAAACTCCATACGCAGAGAGAAAACCGTAATTACACCGCCGTAGCTTCTGTTCCCGTGGAGATCCCATCTTGGAGCCTGTTCCGGGAGGGGGATCCATCATGGAGGCCTTCATCATCATCATCATCACCCTCACCATGAGTTGTGAGTAGTTTACCACAGACCTTCGGGTCCATAGCTAGTATCTAGATGGCTTCTTCTCTCTCTCCGGATTTCAATACAAAGTTCTCCTCGATCTTCGAGGAGATCTATTCGATGTAATCTCTTTTTGCGGTGTGTTTGTCGAGATCTGATGAATTGTGAGTTTATGATCAAGGTTATCTATGAAAGATATTTGGTTCTTCTCTGAACTTTTTATGTGTGCTCATAATATCCTTGCAAGTCTCTTCGAATTATTGGTTTGGTTTGGCCTACTAGATCTATAGTTCCTGCAATGGGAGAAGTGCTTGGCTTTGGGTTCAGTCTTGCGGTGTCCTTTCCCAATGATAGTAGGGGCAGCAAGGCACGTATTGTATTGTTGCCATTGATGATAAAAAGATGGGGTTTTCATCATATTGCTTGAGTTTATCCCTCTACATCATGTCATCTTGCTTAAGGCGTTACTCTGTTCGTATGAACTCAATACACTATATGCATGCTGGATAGCGGTCGATGTGTGGAGTAATAGTAGTAGATGCAGAATCGTTTCGGTCTACTTGTCTCGGACGTGATGCCTATATACAATGATCATGCCTAGATAGTCTCATAATTATTCGCTTTTCTATCAATTGCTCGACAGTAATTTGTTTACCCGCCGTAGAATATCGCTATCATGAGAGAAGCCACTAGAGAAAACTATGGCCCCCGGGTCTATTCTCAACATATCAATCTACATCTACTTTACTTTACCGCTTTTATTTGCTATTTTATTAAACCAAAAATACCAAAAATATAAACTATCATCTTTATCAGATCTCACTCTCGTAAGTGACCGTAAAGGGATTGACAACCCCTTATCGCGATGGCTGCGAAGTTCTTATTTGTTTGTGCAGGTGCGAGGGACTCGCGCATGGTCTCCTACATGATTGATACCTTGGTTCTCAAAAACTAAGGGAAATACTTACGCTACTATGGTGCATCTTTGGGGAACTGTTGGGGAACGTAGTATTTTAAAATTTTCCTACGATCACGCAAGATCTATCTACTAGATGCATAGCAACGAGAGGGGAGAGTGTGTCTACGTACCCTCGTAGACCGGGAGCGGAAGCGTCAAGTGACGCGGTTGATGTTGTCGAACTTCTTCGCGATCCAACCGATCAAGCACCGAACGTACGGCACCTCCGCGTTCAGCACACGTTCAGCTTGATGACGTCCCACGAGCTCTTGATCCAGTTGAGCTTCACGGGAGAGTTTCGTCAGCACGACGGCGTGGTGACGGATATGATGTATTCACCGGCGCAGGGCTTCGCCTAAGCTCCGCGACGGTATGACCGAGGTGTATTTCTGTGGAGGGGGGCACCGCACACGGCTAAAACAATTCAACTTGTGTGTATTTCTGTGGAGGGGGGCACCGCACACGGCTAAAACAATTCAACTTGTGTGTGTTTGGGTGCCCCCCTGCCCCCGTATATAAAGGAGCAAGGGGGAGGCCGGCCGGCCCTTGTTTGGTGCGGCTAGGGTTGCAATCCTACTAGGAATAGGATTGCAATCCTATTCCTAGTAGGAATCACCAAAAGAAGGAAGAGAGGGAAAGGAAAAAGGAGAGGTGGCGCCCCCCCAATCCTAGTCCAACTAGGAACCCTAGGTGGGGCGCCGGCCAGCCCTATGGGCTGCCTCTCTCTTTCCCTTAAGGCCCACTATGGACCATCCCCCCTCGTAGGGGGTTCCGGAAACCCCCTCCGGCAATCCCGTTAAATCCGAAACTTTTCCGGAACACTTCCGGTGTCCGAATATATTCGTCCAATATATCAATCTTTATGTCTCGGACATTCCGAGACTCCTCGTCATGTCCGTGATCTCATCCGGGACTCCGAACTACCTTCGGTACATCAAAACTCATAAACTCATAATACCGATCGTCATCAAACGTTAAGCGTGCGGACCCTACGGAGACTCATCTCCGGTCAATAACCAATAGCGGAACCTGGATGTTCATATTGGCTCCTACATATTCTACGAAGATCTTTTATCGGTCAGAACCGCATAACAACATACGTTGTTCCTTTTGTCATCGGTATGTTACTTGCCCGAGATTCGATCGTCGGTATCTCTATACCTAGTTCAATCTCGTTACCGGCAAGTCTCTTTACTCGTTCCGTAACACATCATCTCGGGACTAACTCATTAGTCTTTTGCTTGCAAGGCTTATTGTGATGTGTGTTACCGAGAGGGCCCAGAGATACCTCTCCGACACTCGGAGTGACAAATCCTAATCTTGATCTATGCCAACACCACGAATACTTTCGGAGACACCTGTAGAGCATCTTTATGATCACCCAGTTACATTGTGACGTTTGATAGCACACAAGGTGTTCCTACGGTATTCGGGAGTTGCATAATCTTATAGTCATAGGAACATGTATAAGTCATGAAGAAAGCAATAGCAGTAAAACTAAACGATCATAGTGCTATGCTAACGGATGGGTCTTGTCCATCACATCATTCTCCTAATGATGTGATCCCGTTGATCAAATGACAACTCATGTCTATGGCTAGGAAACATAACCATCTTTGATCAATGAGCTAGTCTAGTAGAGGCATACTAGGGACATACTGTTTTGTCTATGTATCCACACATGTGCTAAGTTTCCGGTTAATACAATTCTAGCATGAATAAAAGACATTTATCATGATATAAGGAAATACAAATAACATCTTTATTATTGCCTCTAGGGCATATTTCCTTCAGTCTCCCACTTGAACTAGAGTCAATAATCTAGATTACAAAGTGATGATCCTCACACCCATGGAGTCTTGGTGCTGATCATGTTTTGCCCGTGGAAGAGGCTTAGTCAACGGGTCTGCAACATTCAGATCCGTATGTATTTTGCAAATCTCTATGTCTCCCTCCTTGACTAGATCGCGGATGGAATTGAACCGTCTTTTGATGTGCTTTGTTCTCTTGTGAAACCTAGATTCCTTCGCCAAGGCTATGGCTCCAGTGTTGTCACAAAAGATTTTTATTGGACCCGATGCACTAGGTATTACACCTAGATCGGATATGAACTCCTTCATCCAGACTCCTTCATTTGCTGCTTACGAAGCAGCTATGTATTCCGCTTCACACGTAGATCCCGCCACGACGCTCTGCTTGGAACTGCACCAACTGACAGCTTCACCGTTTAATAAAAATACATATCCGGTTTGTGACTTTGATTCATCCGGATCAGTGTCAAAGCTAGAATCGACGTAACCGTTTACGACGAGCTCTTTGTCACCTCCATACACGAGAAACATATCCTTTGTTCTTTTCAGATACTTTAGGATGTTTTTGACCGCTGTCCAGTGATCCACTCCTGGATTACTTTGGTACCTCCCTGCTAGACTTATAGCAAGGCACACATCAGGTCTGGTACACAGCATTGCATACATGATAGATCCTATGGCTGAGGCATAGGGAATGACTTTCATTTTCTCTCTATCTTCTGCAGTGGTCGGGCATTGAGTCTTACTCAACTTCACACCTTGTAATACAGGCAAGAACCCTTTCTTTGACTGATCCATTTTGAACTTCTTCAAAATCTTATCAAGGTATGTGCTTTGTGAACGTCCAATTAAGCGTCTTGATCTATCTCTATAGATCTTGATGCCTAATATATAAGCAGCTTCACCGAGGTCTTTCATTGAAAAACTCTTATTCAAGTATCCTTTTATGCTATCCAGAATTCTATATCATTTCCAATGAACAATATGTCATCCACATATAATATTAGAAATGCTACAGAGCTCCCACTCACTTTCTTGTAAATACAGGCTTCTTCAAAAGTCTGTATAAAACCATATGCTTTGATCACCTCATCAAAGCGTATATTCCAACTCCGAGATGCTTGCACCAGTCCATAGATGGATCGCTGGAGCTTGCATACTTTGTTAGCACCTTTTGGATTGACAAAACCTTCTGGTTGCATCATATACAACTCTTCTTTGAGATATCCATTCAGGAATGCAGTTTTGACATCCATTTGCCAGATTTCATAATCATAAAATGCGGCAATTGCTAACATGATTCGGACAGACTTAAGCATCGCTACAGGTGAGAAAGTATCATCGTAGTCAACTCCTTGAACTTGTCGAAAACCTTTCGCAACAAGTCGAGCTTTGTAAACAGTAATATTACCGTCTGCGTCGGTCTTCCTCTTGAAGATCCATTTATTTTCGATGGCCTGCCGATCATCGGGCAAGTCAACCAAAGTCCACACTTTGTTCTCATACATGGATCCCATCTCAGATTTCATGGCTTCAAGCCATTTTGCGGAATCTGGGCTCATCATCGCTTCCTCATAGTTCGTAGGTTCATCATGGTCTAGTAACATGATTTCCAGAATTGGGTTGCCGTACCACTCTGGTGCGGAACGTACTCTGGTTGATCTACGACGTTCAGCAGAAACTTGATCCGAAGTTTCATGATCATTATCATTAACTTCCTCACTGATTGGTGTAGGAATCACTAGAACAATTTTCTGTGATGTACTACTTTCCAATCCGGGAGAAGGTACAATTACCTCATCAAGTTCTACTTTCCTCCCACTCACTTCTTTCGAGAGAAACTCTTTCTCTAGAAAGGATCCATTCTTAGCAACGAATATCTTGCCTTCGGATCTGTGATAGAAGGTGTACCCAACAGTCTCTTTTGGGTATCCTATGAAGACACATTTCTCCGACTTGGGTTCGAGCTTACCAGGTTGAAGTTTTTTCACATAAGCATCGCAACCCCAAACTTTAAGAAACGACAACTTTGGTTTCTTGCCAAACCATAGTTCATAAGGTGTCGTATCAACGGATTTAGATGGTGCCCTATTTAACGTGAATGCAGCTGTCTCTAAAGCATAACCCTAAAACGATAGTGGTAAATCGGTAAGAGACATCATAGATCGTACCATATCTAATAAAGTACGGTTACGACGTTCGGATACACCATTACGCTGTGGTGTTCTAGGTGGCGTGAGTTGTGAAACTATTCCACATTGTTTCAAATGAAGACCAAACTCGTAACTCAAATATTCTCCTCCACGATCAGATCGTAGAATTTTTATTTTCTTGTTTACGATGATTCTCTACTTCACTCTGAAATTCTTTGAACTTTTCAAATGTTTCAGACTTGTGTTTCATTAAGTAGATATACCCATATCTGCTCAAATCATCAGTGAAGGTCAGAAAATAACGATACCCGCCGCGTGCTTCAACACTCATTGGTCCACATACATCAGTATGTATGATTTCCAACAAATCTGTTGCTCGCTCCATAGTTCCGGAGAACGGAGTTTTAGTCATCTTGCCCATGAGGCATGGTTCGCAAGCACCAAGTGATTCATAATCAAGTGATTCCAAAAGTCCATCATTATGGAGTTTCTTCATGCGTTTTACGCCAATATGACCTAAACGGCAGTGCCACAAATAAGTTGCACTATCATTATTAACCTTGCATCTTTTGGTTTCAATATTATGAATATGTGTATCACTACAATCGAGATCCAATAAGAATAGACCACTCTTTAAGGGTGCATGACCATAAAAGATATTATTCATTAAAATAGAACAACCATTATTCTCTGATTTAAATGAATAACCGTCTCGCAACAAACAAGATCCAGATATAATGTTCATGCTCAACGCTGGCACCAAATAACAATTATTTAGGTCTAAAACTAATCCCGAAGGTAGATGTAGAGGTAGCGTGCCGACGGCGATCACATCGACTTTGGAACCGTTTCCCACGCGCATCGTCACCTCGTCCTTAGCTAATCTTCGTTTAATCCGTAGTCCCTGTTTCGAGTTACAAATATTAGCAACCGAACCGGTATCAAATACCCAGGTACTACTACGAGCATTAGTAAGGTACACATCAATAACATGTATATCACATATACTTTTGTTCACTTTGCCATCCTTCTTATCCGCCAAATACTTGGGGCAGTTCCGCTTCCAGTGTCCAGTCCCCTTGCAGTAGAAGCACTCAGTTTCAGGCTTGGCTCCAAATTTGGGTTTCTTCGTGGAAGTAGCATCTGTCTTGCTATTCTTCTTGAAGTTCCCCTTCTTTCCCTTGCCCTTTTTCTTGAAACTAGTGGTCTTGTTAACCATCAACACTTGATGCTCCTTCTTGATTTCTACCTCCGCAGCTTTGAGCATGGAGAAGAGCTCGGGAATTGTCTTTTGCATCCCTTGCATATTATATTTCATCACAAAGCCTTTATAGCTTGGTGGCAGTGATTGAAGAACTCTATCAATAACACTATCCTCGTCAACCTTGCAACCAAGTTGAGTCATATGATTGTAGTACCCAGACATTATGAGCAAGTGTTCACTGATAGAACTATTCTCCTCCATTTTGCAGCTATAGAATTTATTGGAAATCTCATATTTCTCAATCCGGGCATTTGCTTGAAATATTAACTTCAACTCCTGGAACATCTCATATGGTCCATGACGTTCAAAACGTCGTTGAAGTCCCGGTTCTAAGCCGTAAAGCATGGCACACTGAACTATCGTGTAGTCATCAGACCGCGATTGCCAGACGTTCAAAGCGTCCACATTAGCGGGAGGGCGCTTGTCACCTAGCGGTGCTTCAAGGACATAATTCTTCTGTGCAGCAATGAGGATAATCCTCAGGTTACGGACCCAGTCCGTGTAATTGCTACCATCATCTTTCAACTTAGCTTTCTCTAGGAATGCATTAAAATTCAAAGGAACGGTAGCACGGGCCATTGATCTACAATAACATAGATATGCAATAACTATCAGGGCTAAGTTCATGATAAATTAAAGTTCAATTTATTCATATTAATTAAAGAACTCCCACTTAGATAGACATCCCTCCGGTCATCTAAATGATCACGTGATCCAAATCAACTAAACCATGTCCGATCATCACGTGAGATGGAGTAGTTTCAATGGTGAACATCTAATGTTGATCATATCTACTATATGATTCACGCTCGACCTTTCGATCTCCAGTGTTCCGAGGCCATATCTGCATATGCTAGGCTCGTCAAGTTTAACCCGAGTATTCTGCGTGTGCAAAACTGGCTTACACCCGTTGTATTTGAACGTAGAGCTTATCACACCCGATCATCACGTGGTGTCTCGGCACGACGAACTTTCGCAACGGTGCATACTCAGGGAGAACACTTATACCTTGAAATTTAGTAAGGGATCATCTTATAATGCTACCGTCGTTCTAAGCAAAATAAGAAGCATAATAAGATAAACATCACATGCAATCAAAATATGTGACATGATATGGCCATCATCATCTTGTGCTTTTGATCTCCATCTTCAAAGCACCGTTATGATCACCTTCGTCACCGGCGTGACACCTTGATCTCCATCGTAGCATCGTTGTCGTCTCGCCAACTATTGCTTCTACGACTATCGCTACCGTTTAGTGATAAAGTAAAGCAATTACATGGCGATTGCATTTCATACAATAAAGCGACAACCATATGGCTACTGCCAGTTGCCGATAACTTTACAAAACATGATCATCTCATACAAAACCGTATAACTCATCATGTCTTGACCATATCACATCACAACATGCCCTGCAAAAACAAGTTAGACGTCCTCTACTTTGTTGTTGCAAGTTTTACGTGGCTGCTACGGGCTTAGCAAGAACCGTTCTTACCTACGCATACAAAACCACAACGATGTTTCGTCAAGTATGTGCTGTTTTAACCTTCACAAGGACCGGGCGTAGCCACACTTGATTCAGCTAAAGTGAGAGAGACAGACACCCGCCAGTCACCTTTAAGCAACGAGTGCTCGTAACGGTGAAACCAGTCTCGCGTAAGCGTACGCGTAATGTCGGTCCGGGCCGCTTCATCTCACAATACCGGCGAAGCAAAGTATGACATGCTGGTAAGCAGTATGACTAGTATCGTCCACAATCTCATTGTGTTCTACTCGTGCATATCATCTACGCATAGACCTGGCTCATGATGCCACTGTTGGGGAACGTAGTATTTTAAAATTTTCCTACAATCACGCAAGATCTATCTACTAGATGCATAGCAACGAGAGGGGAGAGTGTGTCTACGTACCCTTGTAGACCGGGAGCGGAAGCGTCAAGTGACGCGGTTGATGTTTTCGAACTTCTTCGCGATCCAACCGATCAAGCACCAAACGTACGGCACCTCCACGTTCAGCACACGTTCAGCTTGATGACGTCCCACGAGCTCTTGATCCAGTTGAGCTTCACGGGAGAGTTTCGTCAGCACGACGGCGTGGTGACGGATATGATGTATTCACCGGCGCAGGGCTTCGCCTAAGCTCCGCGACGGTATGACCGAGGTGTATTTCTGTGGAGGGGGGCACCGCACACGGCTAAAACAATTCAACTTGTGTGTATTTCTGTGGAGGGGGGCACCGCACACGGCTAAAACAATTCAACTTGTGTGTGTTTGGGTGCCCCCCTGCCCCCGTATATAAAGGAGCAAGGGGGGAGGCCGGCCGGCCCTTGTTTGGTGCGGCTAGGGTTGCAATCCTACTAGGAATAGGATTGCAATCCTATTCCTAGTAGGAATCACCAAAAGAAGGAAGAGAGGGAAAGGAAAAAGGAGAGGTGGCGCCCCCCCCCCAATCCTAGTCCAACTAGGAACCCTAGGTGGGGCGCCGGCCAGCCCTATGGGCTGCCTCTCTCTTTCCCTTAAGGCCCACTATGGACCATCCCCCCTCGTAGGGGGTTCCGGTAACCCCCTCCGACAATCCCGTTAAATCCGAAACTTTTCCGGAACACTTCCGGTGTCCGAATATAGTCGTCCAATATATCAATCTTTATGTCTCGGACATTCCGAGACTCCTCGTCATGTCCGTGATCTCATCCGGGACTCCGAACTACCTTTGGTACATCAAAACTCATAAACTCATAATACCGATCGTCATCAAACGTCAAGCGTGCGGACCCTACGGGTTCGAGAACTATGTAGACATGACCGAGACTCATCTCCGGTCAATAACCAATAGCGGAACCTGGATGTTCATATTGGCTCCTACATATTCTACGAAGATCTTTTATCGGTCAAAACCGCATAACAACATACGTTGTTCCTTTTGTCATCGGTATGTTACTTGCCCGAGATTCGATCGTCGGTATCTCTATACCTAGTTCAATCTCGTTACCGGCAAGTCTCTTTACTCGTTCCGTAACACATCATCTCGTGACTAACTCATTAGTCTTTTGCTTGCAAGGCTTATTGTGATGTGTGTTACCGAGAGGGCCCAGAGATACCTCTCCGACACTCGGAGTGACAAATCCTAATCTTGATCTATGCCAACACCACGAATACTTTCGGAGACACCTGTAGAGCATCTTTATGATCACCCAGTTACGTTGTGACGTTTGATAGCACACAAGGTGTTCCTACGGTATTCGGGAGTTGCATAATCTCATAGTCATAGGAACATGTATACGTCATGAAGAAAGCAATAGCAGTAAAACTAAACGATCATAGTGCTATGCTAACGGATGGGTCTTGTCCATCACATCATTCTCCTAATGATGTGATCCCGTTGATCAAATGACAACTCATGTCTATGGCTAGGAAACATAACCATCTTTGATCAATGAGCTAGTCTAGTAGAGGCATACTAGGGACATACTGTTTTGTCTATGTATCCACACATGTACTAAGTTTCCGGTTAATACAATTCTAGCATGAATAAAAGACATTTATCATGATATAAGGAAATACAAATAACATCTTTATTATTGCCTCTAGGGCATATTTCCTTCAGGAACGTAGTATTTTCAAAATTTTCCTACGATCACGCAAGATCTATCTAGTAGATGCATAGCAACGAGGGGGGGAGTGTGTCTACGTACCCTCGTAGACCGGGAGCGGAAGCGTCTAGTGACGCGGTTGATGTAGTCGAACTTCTCCGCGATCCAACCGATCAAGTACCGAACGTACGGCACCTCCGCGTTCAGCACACGTTAAGCTTGATGACGTCCCACGAGCTCTTGATCCAGTTGAGCTTCACGGGAGAGTTTCGTCAGTACGACAGCGTGGTGACGGATATGATGAAGTTACCGGCGCAGGGCTTCGCCTAAGCACTGCAGCGGTATAACCGAGGTGTGTTTCTGTGGAGGGGAGCACCGCAAACGGTTGGGAGAGATCAACTGATCAACTTGTGTGTCTCTAGGGTGCCCCCTGCCCCCGTATATAAAGGAGCAAGGGGAGGGGCCGGCCAACCCTTCTATGGCGCGCCAGGGAGGCAATCCTACTAGGAATAGGATTGCAATCCTATTCCTAGTAGGAGTCCACCAAGAAGGAAGAGGGGGAAAGGAAGGAGAGGGAGAGGTGGCGCCCCCCAATCCTAGTCCAACTAGGATTCCCTGGTGGGGTGCCGGCCAGCCTCTATGGGCTGCCTCTCTTCTTTCCTCAAGGCCCACTATGGACCATCCCCCCTCGTGGGGGGTTCCGGTAACCCTTTCCGGCAATCCGGTTAAATCCGAAACTTTTCCGGAACACTTCCGGTGTCCGAATATAGTCGTCCAATATACCAATCTTTATGTCTCGGACATTCCGAGACTCCTCGTCATGTCCGTGATCTCATCCGGGACTCCGAACTACCTTCGGTACATCAAAACTCATAAAGTCATAATACCGATCGTCATCAAACGTTAAGCGTGCGGACCCTACGGGTTCGAGAACTATGTAGACATGACCGAGACTCATCTCTGGTCAATAACCAATAGCGGAACCTGGATGCTCATATTGTCTCCTACATATTCTACGAAGATCTTTATCGATCAAACCGCATAACAACATACGTTGTTCCTTTTGTCATCGGTATGTTACTTGCCCGAGATTCGATCGTCGGTATCTCTATACCTAGTTCAATCTCGTTACCGGCAAGTCTCTTTACTCGTTCCGTAATACATCATCTCGTGACTAACTCATTAGTCATTTGCTTGCAAGGCTTATTATGATGTGCATTACCGAGAGGGCCCAGAGATACCTCTCCCACACTCGGAGTGACAAATCCTAGTCTTGATCTATGCCAACACCACGAATACTTTCGGAGACACCTGGAGAGCATCTTTATGAGCACCCAGTTACGTTGTGACGTTTGATAGCACACAAGGTGTTCCTACGGTATTCGGGAGTTGCATAATCTCATAGTCATAGGAACATGTATAAGTCATGAAGAAAGCAATAGCAGTAAAACTAAACGATCATAGTGCTAAGCTAACAGATGGGTCTAGTCCATCACATCATTCTCCTAATGATGTGATCCGTTGATCAAATGACAACTCATGTCTATGGCTAGGAAACATAGCCATCTTTGATCAATGAGCTAGTCTAGTAGAGGCATACTAGGGACAGTCTGTTTTGTCTATGTATTCACACATGTACTAAGTTTCCGGTTAATACAATTCTAGCATGAATAATAAACATTTATCATGATATAAGGAAATAAATAATAACTTTATTATTGCCTCTAGGGTATATTTCCTTCAGTCTCCCACTTGCACTAGAGTCAATAATCTAGTTCACATCTCCATGTGATTTAATACCGATAGTTCACATCGTTATGTGAATAACACCCATTGTTCACATCGCCATGTGACCAACACGCAAAGGGTTTACTAGAGTCAATAATCTAGTTCACATCGCTATGTGCTTAATACCCAAGAGTAATAAGGTGTGATCATGTTTTGCTTGTGAGAGAAGTTTAGTCAACGGGTCTGTTACATACATATCCGTATGTATTTTGCAAATTTCTATGTCTACAATGCTATGCATGGAGCTACTCTAGCTAATTGCTCCCACTTCCAATATGCATCCAAATTGATACTTAGAGTCATCTGGATTAGTGTAAAGCTTGCATCGGCGTAACTCTTTACGACGAACTCTTTATCACCTATATAATCGAGAAAACATTTCCTTAGTCATCTAGTAACTAAGGATAATTTTGACCGCTGTCCAGTGATCTACTCCCGGATCACTTTTGTACCTCCTTGCCAAACTCATGGTAAGGTACACAACAAGTTTGGTACACAGCATGGCATACTTTATAGAACCTATGGCTGAGGCATAGGGAATGACCTTCATTCTTTCTCTATCTTCTGCCGAGGTCGGGCTTTGAGTCTTTACTCAACTTCACACCTTACAACTCAGGCAAGAACTCCTTCTCCGACTGATCCTTTTTGAACTACTTCAAAACCTTGTCAAGGTATGTACTTATTGAAAAAACTTATCAAGCATCTTGATCTATCTTTATAGATCTTGAGGCTCAATATGTAAGCAGCTTCATCAAGGTCTTTCTTTGAAAAACTCCTTTCAAACACTCCTTTATGCTTTCCAGAAAAATTCTACATCATTTCCGATCGACAATATGTCATTCACATATACTTATCAGAAAGGTTGTAGTGGTCCCACTCACTTTCTTGTAAATACAGGCTTCACCGCAAGTCTGTATAAATCTATATGCTTTGATCAACTTATCAAAGCGTATATTCCAACTCCAAGATGCTTGCACCAGTCCATAGATGGATCGCTGGAGCTTGCACATTTTGTTAGCACCTTTAGGATTGACAAAACCTTCTGGTTGCATCATATACAATTCTTCTTTAATAAATCCATTAAAGAATGCAATTTTGTTATCCATTTGCCAGATTTCATAAAATGCGGCAATTGCTAACATGATTCGGACAGACTTATGCATCGCTACGGGTGAGAAAGTCTCATCGTAGTCAACTCCTTGAACTTGTCGAAAACCTTTCGCAACAAGTCGAGCTTTGTAAACAGTAACATTACCGTCAGCGTCGGTCTTCCTCTTGAAGATCCATTTATTTTCGATGGCTTGTCGATCATCGGGCAAGTCAACCAAAGTCCACACTTTGTTCTCATACATGGATCCGATCTCAGATTTCATGACCTCAAGCCATTTTGCGGAATCTGGGCTCATCATCGCTTCCTCATAGTTCGCAGGTTCATCATGGTCTAGTAACATGACTTCCAGAACTGGGTTGCCGTACCACTCTGGTGCGGAACGTACTCTGGTTGATCTGTGACGTTCAGCAGAAACTTGATCTGAAGTTTCATGATCATCATCATTAGCTTCCTCACTAATTGGTGTAGGAATCATTGGAACTAGTTTCTGTGATGTTCCACTTTCCAATTTGGGAGAAGGTACAATTACCTCATCAAGTTCAACTTTCCTCCCACTCACTTCTTTCGAGAGAAACTCCTTCTCTAGAAAGGATCCACTCTTAGCAACAAAGACCTTGCCTTCAGATCTGTGATAGAAGGTGTACCCAACAGTTTCTTTTGGGTATCCTATGAAGATTTACTTCTCCGATTTGGGTTCGAGCTTATCATGTTGAAACTTTTTCACATAAGCATCGCAGTCCCAAACTTAAAGAAATGACAACTTAGGTTTCTCGTCAAACCACAGTTCATACGGTGTCATCTCCACGGATTTAGATGGTGCCCTATTTAACGTGAATGTAGTTGTCTCTAATGCATAACCCCAAAATCGATAGTGGTAGATCGGTAAGAGACATCATCGATCGTACCATATCTAATAAAGTATGGTTATGACGTTCGGACACACCATTACACTGTGGTGTTCCAGGTGGCGTGAGTAGCGAAACTATTTCACATTGTTTTTACTGAAGGCCAAACTCGCTAACTCAAATATTTTACCTCTACGATCATATCGTAGAAATTCTTATTTTCTGTTACGATGATTCTCCACTTCACTCTGAAATTCTTTGAACGTTTCAAATGTTTCAGACTTGTGCTTCATTAAGTAGATATACCCATATCTGCTCAAATCATCAGTGAAGGTCAGAAAATAACGATACCCGCCGCGAGCTTCAACACTCATTGGTCCACATACATCAGTATGTATGATTTCCAACAACTCTGTTGCTCACTCCACAGTTCCGGAGAACGGAGTTTTAGTCATCTTGCCCATGAGGCATGGTTCGCAAGCACCAAGTGATTTATAATCAAGTGATTCCAAAAGTCCATCACTATGGAGTTTCTTCATGCGCTTTACACCAATATGACCTAAACGGCAGTGCCACAAATAAGTTGCACTATCATTATTAACCTTGCATCTTTTGACTTCAATATTATGAATATGTTTATCACACGATCGAGATCCAACAAACCATTTTCATTGGGTGTATGACCATAGAAGGTTTTATTCATGTAAACAGAACAACAATTATTCTCTAACTTACATGAATAACCGTATTGCAATAAACATGCAAATAATACTTATTTAGGTTCAACACTAATCCCGAAAGTATAGGGAGTGTGTGATGATGATCATATCAATCTTGGAACTACTTCCAATACACATCGTCACTTCATCCTTTAACTAGTTTCTGTTCATTATGCAACTCCCATTTCGAGTTACTACTCTTTAGCAACTAAACCAGTATCAAATACCGAGGGGTTGCTATGAACACTAGTAAAATACACATCAATAATCTGTATATCAAATATACCTTTGTTCACTTTGCCATCCTTCTCATCCGCCAAGTATCTAGGGCAGTTCCACTTCCAGTGACCATTTCCTTTGCAGTAGAAGCACTTAGTTTCAGGCTTGAGTTTAGCTTTGGGTTTCTTCGCTGGAGTGACAACTTACTTGTCATTCTTCTTGAAGTTCCCCTTCTATCCCTTTGCCCTTTACTTGAAACAAGTGGTCTTGTTAACCATCAACACTTGATGCTCTTTCTTGATTTCTACCTTCGCCGATTTCAGCATCGCAAAGAGCTCAGGGAATTACTTTCGTCATCCCTTGCATATTATAGTTCATCACGAAGTTCTACTAACTTGGTGATAGTGACTAGAGAACTTTGTCAATTACTATCTTATCTGGAAGATTAACTCCCACTTGATTCAAGCAATTGCAGTACCCAGACAATCTGAGCACATGCTCACTGGTTGAGCTATTCTCCTCCATCTTGTAGGCAAAGTACTGTCAGAGGTCTCATACCTCTCGACACGGGCATGAGTATGAAATACTAATTTCAACTCTTGGAACATCTTATATGCTCCGTGGTGTTCAAAACGTTTTTGAAGTCCCGGTTCTAAGCCGTAAAGCATGGTGCACTTAAACTATCAAGTAGTAATCATACCGAGCTTTTGTCAAAACGTTCATAACGTCTGCATCTGCTCCTGCAATAGGTCTGTCACCTAGCGGTACATCAAGGACATAATTCTTCTGTGCAGCAATGAGGATAATCCTCATATCACGGAACAATTCCGCATCATTGCTACTAACATCTTTCAACTTAGTTTTCTCTAGGAACATAAAAAAATAAACGCGGAGCAACATCATGAGCTATTGATCTACAACATAGATATGCTAATACTACCAGGACTAAGTTCATGATAAATTAAAGTTCAATTTAATCATATTACTTAAGAACTCCCACTTAGATAGACATCCCTCTAGTCATCTAAATGATCACATGATCCAAATCAACTAAACCATGTCCGATCATCATGTGAGATGGAGTAGTTTCAGTGGTGAACATCTTTATGTTGATCATATCTACTATATGATTCACACTCGACCTTTCGGTCTCAAGTGTTCCGAGGCCATATCTGCATATGCTAGGCTCGTCAAGTTTAACCCGAGTATTCCGCGTGTGCAAAACTGGCTTACACCCGTTGTATTTGAACGTAGAGCTTATCACACCCGATCATCACGTGGTGTCTCGGCACGACGAACTTTCGCAACGGTGCATACTCAGGGAGAACACTTATACCTTGAAATTTTGTAAGGGATCATCTTATAATGCTACCGTCGTACTAAGCAAAATAAGAAGCATAATAAGATAAACATCACATGCAATCAAAATATGTGACATGATATGGCCATCATCATCTTGTGCTTTTGATCTCCATCTCCAAAGCACCGTCATGGTCACCTTCGTCACCGGCGCGACACCTTGATCTCCATCGTAGCATCGTTGTCGTCTCGCCAACTATTTCTTCTACGACTATTGCTACCGCTTAGTGATAAAGTAAAGAAATTACATGGCGATTGCATTTCATACAATAAAGCGACAACCATATGGCTCCTGCCAGTTGCTGATAACTTTACAAAACATGATCATCTCATACAAAACTGTATATCTCATCATGTCTTGACCATATCACATCACAACATGCCCTGCAAAAACAAGTTAGACGTCCTCTACTTTGTTGTTGCAAGTTTTACGTGGCTGCTACGGGCTTAGCAAGAACTGTTCTTACCTACGCATACAAAAACCACAATGTTGTTTCGTCAAGTATGTGCTGTTTTAACCTTCACAAGGACCGGGCGTGGCCACACTTGATTCAGCTAAAGTGATAGAGACAGACACCCGCCAATCACCTTTAAGCAACGAGTGCTCATAACAGTGAAACCAGTCTCGCGTAAGCATACGCGTAATGTCGGTCCGGGCTGCTTCATCTCACAATACCGCCGAAGCAAAGTATGACATGCTGGTAAGCAGTATGACTAGTATCGCCCACAACTCATTGTGTTCTACTCGTGCATATCATCTACGCATAAACCTGCCTCATGATGCCACTGTTGGGGAACGTAGTATTTTCAAAATTTTCCTACGATCACGCAAGATCTATCTACTAGATGCATAGCAACGAGGGGGAGAGCGTGTCTACGTACCCTCATAGACCGGGAGCGGAAGCGTCTAGTGACGCGGTTGATGTAGTCGAACTTCTCCGTGATCCAACCGATCAAGTACCGAACGTACGGCACCTCCGCGTTCAACACACGTTCAGCTTGATGACGTCCCACGAGCTCTTGATCCAGTTGAGCTTCACGGGAGAGTTTCGTCAGCACGACGGCGTGGTGACGGATATGATGAAGTTACTGGCGCAGGGCTTCGCCTAAGCACCGCAACGGTATAACCGAGGTGTGTTTCTGTGGAGGGGAGCACCGCACACGGTTGGGAGAGATCAACTGATCAACTTGTGTGTCTCTAGGGTGCCCCCTGCCCCCGTATATAAAGGAGCAAGGGGAGGGACCGGCCAGCCCTTCTATGGCGCGCCAGGGAGGCAATCCTACTAGGAATAGGATTGCAATCCTATTCCTAGTAGGAGTCCACCAAGAAGGAAGAGGGGGAAAGGAAGGAGAGGGAGAGGTGGCGCCCCACAATCCTAGTCCAACTAGGATTCCCTGGTGGGGCACCGGCCAGCCTCTATGGGCTGCCTCTCTTCTTTCCTCAAGGCCCACTATGGACCATCCCCCCTCGTGGGGGGTTCCGGTAACCCCTTCCGGCAATCCGGTTAAATCCGAAACTTTTCCGGAACACTTCCGGTGTACGAATATAGTCGTCCAATATATCAATATTTATGTCTCGGACATTCTGAGACTCCTCGTCATGTCCGTGATCTCATCCGGGACTCCGAACTACCTTCGGTACATCAAAACTCATAAACTCATAATACCGATCGTCATCAAACGTTAAGCGTGCGGACCCTACGGGTTCGAGAACTATGTAGACATGACCGAGACTCATCTCCGGTCAATAACCAATAGCGGAACCTGGATGCTCATATTGGCTCCTACATATTCTACGAAGATCTTTATCGGTCAAACCGCATAACAACATACGTTGTTCCTTTTGTCATCGGTATGTTACTTGCCCGAGATTCGATCGTTGGTATCTCTATACCTAGTTCAATCTCGTTACCGGCAAGTCTCTTTACTCGTTTCGTAATACATCATCTCATGACTAACTCATTAGTCATTTGCTTGCAAGGCTTATTATGATGTGCATTACCGAGAGGGCCCAGAGATACCTCTCCGACACTCGGAGTGACAAATCCTAGTCTTGATCTATGCCAACACCACGAATACTTTCGGAGACACCTATAGAGCATCTTTATGATCACCCAGATACGTTGTGATGTTTGATAGCACACAAGGTGTTCCTACGTTATTCGGGAGTTGCATAATCTCATAGTCATAGGAACATGTATAAGTCATGAAGAAAGCAATAGCAGTAAAACTAAACAATCATAGTGCTAAGCTAACGGATGGGTCTAGTCCATCACATCATTCTCCTAATGATGTGATCTCGTTGATCAAATGACAACTCATGTCTATGGCTAGGAAACATAGCCATCTTTGATCAATGAGCTAGTCTAGTAGAGGCATACTAGGGACACTCTGTTTTGTCTATGTATTCACACATGTACTAAGTTTCTGGTTAATACAATTCTAGCATGAATAATAAACATTTATCATGATATAAGGAAATAAATAATAACTTTATTATTTCCTCTAGGGTATATTTCCTTCAGCATCTCCCTTTCCTCTTCGAGGGAATACAACACAAGCTGAAGAGGTAGCAAGATGGACTAGTGAAAGATGACGGCGATAGCCTCTGAGAGTGCGCCGGACCGGTGTGCGACCCAATGCCGGTATGTGGCTGGGCTTGGGCGTCCGTCTTTAGATGTTAGGCTTTGGTGCGATGTGTGTTTGGTATTTAGCCCGGACATTCGGCACACCTTCATCAAGGGAATAGGAGTAGCAACAGGTGTTGCCTAGATGGTTGTTTTAGGCTTACCAATGTATTACTTTGTATGATCTTTGTGAATAAATAATAAAATGGCTGCATGCATTGTCCGAGGCCGGGGGTATATCCTCCTTAAAGAAACACTTAAATGAATGTTTGGCTGTAAAAAAAGGAGAACCTTCCACTGTCTCTCAAATATGGGCGCCCAAAAGGAGTTCTCGGAAAAAGATTTTACCCCCTTGTGCAGTTGCCTCCCCCACCCCCCTCGGATGCCTCCACCAACGCGGAGATTGTTACCTCCGACATCCACCAAACACTCTGGCCGACACCCGG
This sequence comes from Secale cereale, assembly GCA_902687465.1. Taxonomy (NCBI): domain Eukaryota; kingdom Viridiplantae; phylum Streptophyta; class Magnoliopsida; order Poales; family Poaceae; genus Secale; species Secale cereale. The sequence continues at coordinate 728,791,484 of LR738715.1, forward strand.
CAGCCCTGATGACCTACCACCCCACTTCGATTCGCTCGCCGGTCACTGTCGTTGAATAAATCAATGCATCTAGGCCCCACCGCCGCCATGAGCTCATCGACAGGGCCACCGCAAATTCGCGTTTTGTCAGGAACGAAACCACCCAGTGTCCTCGAGTGCCTCACGCCGCCTCCAGAGCTCCTCTCAGGATGCCCCCTCCTCTCGCCTATCACCTCTAGTTGCTCCTCTGGCGGTCGGTAAATCTTCATATGTCGCTCGGCCGAGCTCAACCGTCGCCAAGAAACTCGTCGGCTCACCTCTGTCGATAAAATGCGACAATTGCTGGCGGCTAGTGCTGCGCAGGGTCACCACAATGGAGAAACATCCTCTATGGGTCTTCTACAAGTGGGGAAAGAACAAAATAAGTGCAGTAGTGCACATATGTTCTTTCTATCTCAAGCAATGTGAGCTTAATGTTGGCTTAATATTGTGAAGAGAGATTGCAACTATTGGTATGGGAAAGAAGAATACGTTAATTTGTTGATTCAAAGAGGTCTATTGGATATTGGTGCACTAGTTGCTCGGGATGAGATTACAGAGGACACATGTCCAAAAAAAATCATGTCAAGGCAGAGAAGAAACGAGTGTGCGGGCCAAAGAAGTCAACATAGAAGGGAAAACTTGTTGGCAAGATATGGAGAAAATATTGATTGCACGTGTACGTGGTAGTAATCAAGGAACTTTTGTTTCTCTTGAAGTGTGTGAATGTTCTTGTCGTCTTGTTTGGATAAGTTCTCCTGGTGAAGAACTATGTGACCAAACTGTTGTTTTATGAAGTAGTAAAGTAGTGAAGATTTAAATTCTGTAGTGAGTGGATTGAAATTGCTCCTAATGGGCTTCTTCCTCTGTTACTTAAAGATGTAAGTGTTATTACCAATGAATAAAGAGGGAGTTTTAGTTGTCAAAAAAAAGTAGTGAAGATTTAAATCGATGGACTAAGTAAATGAATGTGTGTTAAAATAATTGGGAGTTAAGTTTCAGAAGTTGGGTTAGGAATCGGTTTTTTTTAACTCATCAAATGTGAGGAATTAAGGTTTGCGGAGGCATTTGAGGGGCTAAAAACTAGGAGTTTGGCTAGGGATGTGTGACAGTAAGAGTGATAGCAATGCATGCCGAGCTATGTGCATGTACAGAGGGTTTATCCTTAGAAATTCAATGACCTGATCTTCCCATTTTGCTGGAAGTAGACTTAGTCTATGTGGTGAACATTCTTGAGGATGAAGATGTGGATAGATCAGTGCTTGCTTCTTTAGTAGATGAAACTAAATATTTGCTTTCCCTTCGTAGAACCTGTATTACTCCTGTCAAGCATAGCCAAAATGTTGTTAGTGGTTTTTTGGTGAACTTTGCTAGAACTAAGAATATGACTGTGGTTTGGTTGGGATCAGGACCGCCAGAGGAAGTAGACCTTTGCAAAGGTGATTGTAATATGGTTGCTGATCGAGTAATACAAGTGTTTACCCACAGAAAAAAGAGTGATAGCATCCTTCACAAATTTACTTCCTTGTATTCTTTGAAAAAGACCGAACTCATTAGTTACTTAAAATGTTAGTATAATCATTCATTATAGCATATGCCACGCAGGGCAGTAACCTATTACAAAGAACACTATACGATCTAGTATAAAATCTATACTTTGCAATCTCATGCACCACCTTGTTGACAAGACATTTAGTGTTACAAAGTCTAACATTCTTAATCATCTCGGAAATAGTCAGAGCCTCCTTCAAATTGACAAGAGGGGACCTGTCAAGTTTTTCATTTGCAAAGAAGGAAGCCACAAAAGCACAACCAATTTCCAAAATAATAGGGATGTCAAGAGTGATACCAACGTAGAGACCATACAGGCAAGCCCGAAGACCATATATTAGATAAAATTAGCCTTACAATTACAAGAATAAGAAATAATAGGCAAGTTCTCAAAGGAACCAACACTATATCGCCTCTATGTTCATCTATAGCGTGCTGCGAGCAAAGCTCGTTGCTGCATCTAGGCCTTCGTCATAATGGAGCAATCTTGTCGAAACCCTAGAGCTTGAAGGAGAAGTAGTTGGGAAGTCATTGATGTAGACCAGAAGACGCTGCTGATCACGATCAGGACATATCATCATCTCGGAGAAGCTGACACCTGAGGAGGGCCAAAAGATAATCGCAACTCCAGCTAGACAGAGGAGGGGGACTCAAAGCTTCCAATTTCCCCCAACGGAGCCCCATATGGCTAGCTTCATCGAATGCAGAGGCAACCGGAAAACAAAAACACATTGCAACATCATCCCCTTTGTAGGGCGCTGCTGATCACCTAGACAAAATGAAGACAAAAAACGAGGCCCAAGATTTGGCCGTGACTGAAGCTCCACATGCCTCTGTCGATGGCAAACAACATCGCCTAAACAAGGATAAGACGGTGAGAATTTATTCGTCGTCGCCGATGATGCCGTCACCTCACCACTGCCAGTGTGATACTTAGACTTAACAGTAACTAAAGTTAGGGCCACATAGACTACGAAGACAAACGGGGCCAGGTTTCCCCCACCTCGCCGATGCCAAAAGATACCTAGAGGAGAGGGGAACCGGCAGCGGCGAGCCCTTAGGAGAAAATCCTAGCACCTTTTTTTCTAGGAAGGAGGTGGTGACTATTGTAACCCTTAGAGTTATATGCAAGCAAATCACTTTACCGCTTTATTGATTTAACTAAACAAATCACATAATAAAAAACAATATTTTTTGTAATAAAATTATAATTCTCATCAAGATCATTTTGGTTTCCTCTATGTCCATACTTCGCGCCTCTTCTTCGAACTGCAGTCCATTTTACCCACGGGGCATTCACCTCACATTCACCGGCCAGTTCATGAGTCATTGAAATCGCCTCAATTTTTTTTTTGAAACAAGGCAAAAGACTTGCCATTTTCATTAATTAAGAAGGAGTGAGAATTTCCCAGTAAATTGACGGAAACCCGGGCTAAAACCGATACAATCCAACCCACATAAAATGGGTACCATCGGTCAACCTGGCCATCGACATGGGATCACAGAGCTACACAGTGGAAAAGACATTTGCCGAGCAGTCGCAAGCGTCATCGTCATCACCGGCTACCTCCGAACGAGCAACTCCGACTTCACCGTAGACCTTCATCGTCGAAGCCAACCCGCAAACAGCTGCACAGAAACCATGACGACACATGCCAACAGAAGGCCACACACGCGAACAACTGACAGCTCTGACTCTGACGACGATCATCACAAGGTAAATATGCAGGACTTGCGCCGACCGTGCCCCAAAGAGCACGTCGGACACGCCGGGAAGATCTGACTACCGAAGCCCGAGCCGTGACCAAACATCCTCTCGACGCCATCATCGTTGCCAAACAGAAATCAGCGCCCTCGAAAAAGCCGCCTCAACAAACTACGCGGCAAAGATGTCGCAAACCACGCGGCGAAGATGCCGCAACCCACACAGCGAAGATGCCGCCATCCACCGGTCTCCCAGTCATAACCAGCTCCGAGACGATGCCCCCAAGGAGGAGAAAGACGCAAAGACACCTCCATCGCCCGATCCAGCAGATCTGTGGTTTCCCTTCAGAGCCAAAGTCGTGGGGAGAAGCAGGAGCACCTCCACGATGACGCTTCCAAGAAAGACCGCGGCACCCGCGGGCGCCGCCGTTACCGGCTCCGATGGGGACCGAAGCAAGGATTTCTCCCGGAGTTGCGCCGACCACCAGCCGCCACCGACCACCGCCTACCAACCACCACCCCTGCTTAGAGCAACCTCACTCCGTCCGCGGGATCCCTCGATCCACCGCAACCAGACACGCACCACCTCCCCGGCCGTAGCCGCCGGCCACCACCGCAGCGCCACCGTGACCACCACCACCGCAGCACCTGCGCCACATCACGAGAGGAAGCAACAAGATCTGAGAAACGCCGATCCAGATCGAAGCCACTCTCCCGTAGCAACAAATCAGAGGAGGAGCAGGGGCACCCGCAGCACACCACGCTCTCAAAGAAGCCGCCCGCCACGCATTGCGAGTCGCCGCGCCCAGCCTGCACGAGCCGCCACCGCACCCAGCCGTCGATCCACGCCCCGCGCACGCATCCAGGTGCCGAGCGCCGCCACGACCAACCGCGCACGGAATCCACACCCAGGCCACGCCAATAGCTTGGACCGAGGCCACCTCCCCGGCGTCCCACCCGCCTCCTGCAGCCGACGCTACCAATAGCCAGATCTGGCCACGCCAGATCGAGCCCCCAAGGCAGACACGGGGGCTAGAGATTGCGTCGAAGTAATTGAAACACCAGAACAGCTCATCATTCGCCTCACATTTACGGGGAACCAATACTCCAATATAGCAAGAAGAAAACCAGATTTTACATTGAATCTTATTCTCCTCTATGGCTGAATCTTCTGTATTACACAAGTATGACTTGAGTGCCACGTGGGGCCACAACAACTTTATCCTAAGTTTTTTTTACGTACTCCTCCTCACTTCGGACTGACCAATGCTTTCAGTTATGATCAAGTTCACATGCTCGCCTCACGGCAGGCATATATTATGTCCAGTGTCTGAGCAATGCTACTACAAAGCCTTTTTTTGGAAAGGGAGGATGACCCTCGGCCTCTGCATCTAGGCGATGCATATGGTCACTTTATTAATTATTCTCACAAGACCTTACAAAGTCATACAACAGTAAGACTAAAATCGTCGTCTAAGCAACAAATTGTCGCTACACCTATCCAGTTGATGAAGGGGCGCAGATAGCCTGGGCCTAATACCAAACACACATCACAGCCAAGCCTAACATCTAAGACCTGAGACCCCAACCTAGCCACTTGCCGAGTCTGGGGCACACACTGGTCCGACGTGCTATCAGAGGCTGCCGCCACCAACCGCTCCATCTTCAGAACTGTACTGATGCACCAACCTTGCTCGGTCTAGCTATCGTCGACGCTACCACGGCGCCCAACGACATCTCCTCCCTGCGCGCAAACAGCTAAGCACGTCACGGTCGCCACCGATACACCTCAGCGCCATGCTGCCAAGTACCACCAGTCGACACAGCTTGAAGTCCTTTGAAGATCTGTCGTGCGTAGCACCTGCCAACCAGGCATGACAAAGCGTAACACCTGTCGGTCAGGCATGACTTGACATCTCTAGCGAAGCTCCGTGCAAGACGAAGCCGCTCCACCTCCCGCCTCTGACTTCCAGCGCTGCTCCACAAACGATGCTCCCAAGAGAGAAACGACACCGCAATGCCGCCATCGTCCGATCTAGAACACCAGATCCTAGGGTTTCCCCCGGAGCAGCACGAGTGGGTCAACAGTAGTTACACGACGATGCCTCCATCAAGGTAACGGCGAGAACGCCGCCATTGCCTGCCGTCGGCTCGGTTTTCACCGGCAACCATGTCTCCCCTACTCGCAGTCGGGACTAGATGGTGGATCTCAAGATCCGATCACCAAGCCTCTAGCCGGCCATCTCTGGAAGAAGATGACCACCACGTCCACCAGCGTCACCACGCCGGGCACGCATCGCCGCTGGCACCCCCATGGTGTCTAGAGGCCGACAAGCCCCGACGAACAGCACGCCCGCCGGCCGCCATGGCCCAGGCCCAAGCACCACCAGATCCAGATTGGATCGGGGTCAGGGGCCCCAAGCCGCAGCCGCCGCGGAGGCAGCACCACTGGACGGTGCCCTTCCATCCACCCCGCCGTAGGACTGAGTCATCTCCGGAGCTCTGCCGCGCCACGCCGCCAAGCCGCCGAAAGAACTCGCGCCATCGACAGGGGAGAGAGAGAGACGCACCAGGGAGAGTCCCCGCCGCTGCCGGCATTGCCTGGGCTTTGCCCGGCTGTGTCCCTCGGCGGCGGCGAGGGGGGAGGGAGGGTGGAAGAGGGCCGGCGGCGGAGGGAGCTAGGATTCCCCCGAGTCGCCTCAGAGAGGGACGCGGGGGACGTGCCTTAAAAATTGGGGGATAATTTTACTTCCCCGGCCTCTGCACTAACTAGGGATGCATAGGGCCTTTTAGGTATGAGTACTAGGATTTTTAATCTCGGTTGTGCACCGAGCCTAGTCCCCAATGAATGCGTGAGTACCAGGAAAGCTCGTCCTCAAGAATAAATAGAAAGCTAAATTCGTCTTCGTGAGAATTTAAACCCAGATGTTGGATTTGTATATCCACTCCCCAACCAGTTGAGCTAGGCTCACTCCCCTCTAATACTCAGCTAGGAAAATAAGGAGCAAAGTGGTCGTGATGTCGCCTACCTTGTTGCCTTGTTGGTGATGAGATTCATTACATTAGAAGAAAGAAAAAGCAAAGCTAGCAAGGAACCAGAGGCATCAGAAAATTCCCATCTACAGAATTCTAGTGTTGAGTTACACTTCGCCGTGGGACGCATGCTTACAAAGAGCTAGGCGTCCCTGTAATGAGATCTTCGAGAGCAAATGAGTGGTCACAGACTCATACTAAAAGAGTCAGTTTTTTCTGGTTTTTTTGAACTTTCAGAAGAAATTGCTCCCTACCTAGCTTATTTAAAAATTCAACCAATTTTATTTAGAAGGCTACAAGTCATGTAATGCCCCGGATGTAATACTTTCCCTTTTGGGTATATAATATATCTCCGGCTTCATCTATTTCCATTCCGGGTTCTTTGTCTTTCGGGTTTTCGTCGTTTTGTTGTGTGAGTGTGTGGCATTCATTCATATCATGTAGACATGTGCATTACATTGCATTTGTGTTGTCGGTTGCATCCGGTTCCGTGTGTCCCTTCCCGTTGTCCGTTTCGCGTTCCGGAGCTCCCTCACGTGTCCGTGACGTCCCGTAGGCCTACTTTGTTGTTTGGGCGTTTTTCGTTACCGGTGTGCCGCGAGGTTGTTTTGTGTGTTGTTGTTTTGTTGTGTGCAACCCGCCTCTCAAATCTCGTCTCGTTTGGACTCCGTTGACTTTTCCATCCGTTGTCCGTGTGGGTCCGAAGTGCCTTCACTTCGTGTCCCGGAAACATCCCTACTGCAGTCTTTTATCTCCGTCTAGGCCCTTTAAATCTGTCCCCGCGATCGGATCCGTCGGATCGCGATCGGAGGGCTCCTAAACACCCCAAGTCTCCAAACCCTAACTAAAACTGCTATATAATAGACCTAGGTCTATTTTGGGCATCCCCCTTCTTCTTCCTCCTCCCTTCCCTAAAGAAAATAAAAAAAACCAGTTCCCAGATCCGCTGGATCCCGAGGGAAACCAGCAGCCACCCACCGGATCCCTCGATCGCAGCAGCAGCCGCCGAGCCGCCCCGACCGATTCCCTCGATCGGGCCAGGGTCAACGCCTCGGCCTCGAGGCCACTTCGCCGTCCCCTCCCAGCGACCGGATCCACCGCGCCTGGACCGAGCACCGCAGCACCAGCCCGCGGGACCACTTCCCCCGGCTGGGCCGTACGCCGCCACTTCGCCTCTCCGCCTCGGCCCACGCCGCGCAGGCGCCGCCAGGACCCGCCTCCAGGCCGCGTCGCCAGCCCGAGCACTGCCCCAGCCCCGCCTCCTTCACGCGGGCCGCGCTGCCGCCGCACCGCGCCGAGCCGGCCCACCTCCCGCGCCACCGCCTCCACAGTGCCTGGGCCGCAGCCTTAGTCGCCGAAGCCCTCGGGCCTCCTCGCCTCCCAGGCCGACCGCAGCCTCCGCTGGGCCGCGCTGCACCGCGCGTCCAGCCGCCGGCCCGCCTCTGTTTTTTTCCAGATCTGGACTAAGGTTGCTTCCTCTCTCTAAGTCCAGTTTTTGTCTGTCTGATGCTATCTTTCAACGTGCATAACTTTTTGTCTGTAGATCCGTTTTGCGCGTGTAGCATGTCCAGACGTTCGTGGAGATGTGCTCTATGTTTTACCTGTTGTTGTCATGCATGTTAGAGATCATCTAGGTGCTTGTTTTGCTGTTGCAAGAGTGCATCATGATATAAACTGCTGCTATGTGTTATTTTCATGCCATCTTTGCCATGTGATAACTTTTAGCTCGTTTGTCCAAACGATGCAAATGACATGTCCACGTGTTCGTCTCGCCACGAACTACGTGTTGTATGTGATAGGTTGCATGGTAGATTTATTATTTCCTTGTTATCATCATTGCAAAGTGCCATGTTCATATGTTGTTGTTTCACTTGTTATGAAATGCCATCTTGTTGAGCTCGTTGCAATCGTTGTGTTCACCTCTATGATGCATGCTTGTGTGTTTCGGGATCACCTTCATGTGTACTTTGATGAGGTGCTTACCCTTTGCCATGTTTAGTTTCGAGGTGACTTAAACATGCTCTTTTATATGCCATGATGATATTGCTGTTTTAGGACTTAGTGGTTTTTCACTAAGTCTGAAATCTGTAACGTTCCGATGCCATGTTCGTGTGATGCTCTAGGACAAAGCATGATAGTTTTGGGGTGGATTTTGATTGTTCCTTGTAGTATATATTGTTGTCTTTCCATCCATGTCCTCACATGTCCATTTGAGTGGCTGTAGCATGTTTATCTTTTGCTCTAAAGTTTCAATAAAATTCTGCTGCCAGAATTTTATTGTCAAGTTCAATATGTCCAAGATCATTGCTATTGATCCGTGACTCCGTTGGGGGTGCACTTTGGACTTAGTTGCTGTACTATATGTCTAGTTTGTGTTCAAGTCCTTTGCCATGCTTTTTGGGTGCTGTAGCTTAATTATTTTGAGCTCCGAAGATGCTATGTTGTTGTAATTTTCAGCTTTCGCTCAAATCTTGTTTCGGGCATAACTTTTAGCCCGTAACTCCGATTTCAACGAATCTTATATCAAACTTGGTTGATTTTCGGTGTAGTTTAATAATATCAGATTTTTATCATGTTTTGAGGTGTTTTGCTTGAGTGATATTTTCCGTGCTCCGTGTGCATCCTTAGTGCATCCATCATGCATTCATGTTTTTCGAGTGCGCATTGCATCTTGTTGATTGGTGCTTGGTGTGATTGTTTTGTTTAGAGCCGGAAGCTGAGACCGGGTACGAAGTTGAGCACGAGGTTTCCAACGAGGTTGAGCACGAGGACCCTTCTTACGATCCGAACGACTTCTCTTCAGGCAAGATGACCGAACCCCGATAACATTACTATCTTTGCCTATTGCTAGTAGTCTCGATCTGTAGTTTTGCCTCGATGCCCATGATCTTCTTGTCAGCCTCCTACTTGTAACCAATTGCCATGTTTAACCAACCTACCTATGCAAACCGTTGCTTGGCTAAGTACGCTTCGCTCAGCCCTTCTTATAGCGTTGCTAGTTGCAGGTGAAGATCGAAGATGCTTTGCTTCATGTTGAAGTTTGGTTGGGTTATATCACACTACATAAATGCTTAAATGAAATCATCTATATATTGGCAAGGGTGGAAGGCTAAGCCTTTTGCTTGGTGTTTTGTTCCACTCATGCCGTTAGGATCCGTATAAGCCGGTATTATGTTCCTTGATTATGCGTTCCTAACACGGTTGGGGTGTATGGGACCCCCTCGATAAACCGCTAAGTGCTAAGTCTTTTCCAGCAAGTCCCAACATTGGTACTATTTGCCTAATAACAAACTAAACATGCATAGGGAGTTATAAACCCTTTTTCTTAATTCAACAACCCGGGACAGTGCTCCACATGAGTGTTGGTCCAAACTGGGGGTTACGCGGGGCCACCTCGAGGGAACTCGAGGTCTGGTAAAAACCCGCGGGATCACCCATCCGGTCGTGGCCTGAGACGAGATACGCGCGGCTACTATCAGGGTGTCGGCACGCCGGGAGGATTTGCTGGATTAGCCTTACCTTAGCTCGGTATATCTTGAGCACGGGATTCCGAGGATACTCGGGTCTTCCCACTTTGGAGTTGCGACTCCGCGGATCGTGGGCTTGTAATGGGTCAAATTGGAACACCCCTGCAGGGTTTGAACTTTCGAAAGCCGTGCCCGCGGTTATGTGGCAGATGGGAGCTTGTTAATTCCGGTTGTAGATAACTTGACACAATGTTTCTAATACACTACCAGCGTGTGTTCCGTGACTGTCAATTTCCGAATAGGGATTCGGGAGTTGAACACGGAGGGGTTATGATTGTGGAGCTTGTAGCTAGGATCACTTCGTGATCACTTCTCGCCGAGGCCTTCTCTTCTCGCTCTCACTTACGTAAGCTAGATGCTAGTTGCTGCTGCAGACTTATTCTTTTCTTCAGCCTTTTCCTCACCCAAAGGCTTTGATAGTCTTGTTACCCGGAGACGGGATTGCTGAGTCCTCTGTGGCTCACAGTTACTTCACACACCAGATGCAGGTCCAGCTGTGAGCTATCCAGGTGATGGCACCGAGCTGGATTGGGAGTACGACGAGGAGCGTAGTCGGTACTACGTGCGCTACCCGAACGATCAGTAGTGGAGTCTCTTACTAGGATTCGATCCGCCTGTGGTTTATTTATCTGAGTTCGGTACTTTGACATTTGGCTTTTGCCCTTAGAGGGTTGTGATGTTCTTAATGTATGATGTTTGAGACTTGTACTGTAATTCTGTGACGTGGCGAGTGTAAGCCAACTATTTTCAGTTTACTATCCCCTCTTTTACATGAGTTGTGCAAAGATTACCGAACTTGAGATCATTCTAGGATGGATTTATGCCTTTAAGTCGTGCCTCGACACGTAGGAGGTATAACTCCATCCTGGGCATTACAAGTTGGTATTCAGAGCCTTCTCCTACCTAGGAGCCCCCACTGTTTGATCGAACCGTTGACGGTCGAGTCTAGGCACACACTGAAAACTTTTTAAGTCCTATATTATATCGGAGAGTAGGATTTCTTTGCTTCTCATCCCCTTTCTCTCTGGTGAGGACTCCTGACGTCTACTCTTGTCTCTCCTATCTTCAAAATTTGCACAATTTTTTTTTTAGGAATCCCGCGAGTATTCTGGGATTGTTTCGATGTTCTTGTGACAAGGATATTGTTCCCGATGCCTCCTGTTACTAAGGAGTTGAGCTTCGGGGTATCATTGTAACAAGCATATCGCGGCAGTACTAAATACTTAAGACGACCGACATCGAAAATCTCCCCTATACGGCCAGTGGCAAGATAACCCCGACATCACCCAGTACTGGGGAGGTAGTTCGGGAGTATTGCCATAGCTTGTTATAGTGGATGCTTTTCGAAGGTCCGAGGTACACAGTTTCCGAGAAAGACTGGTTATGTGTTGAAGGATGGATACACCTGGATGTAGGTTAGAGTTGATTGCGCGGTGCTTCCCGTGTATCCCCAACACCTGATTGCATAACTGGAATCTTTCGGAAATCTATAGGTGGGTTTTATCCAGTAGATCGTAGGCATTCTTCCAACGAATGCAGGTTAGTGAGTTCGGGGTTCGACATTGAGTGAAGGGGTTATATGACCGATGTTACTATCAGGAGTTGCATCTTAAAGGGTCCTTGGCTATGCTGATCCGGGGATTGCAAAACCTTTTCGTAACGCGTTCATATGCTTTCAGCACAAAAATGTTAGAACGAAACTCCTCTCTTGTGTTTGTTCCTTTCCGTACCTTGTTGTTTTATTATTTTATCCTTTTGATCCCTATGTGGCTTCTCGTGAAGACTGATGTTATCATTTAACTAAGAATATCATTCGTTCCTCTTGTTCGGATGATTTCATTCGTTCTTATTGTTCGAATGATTATTGTGAAGACTTGTTGCAATTCATTCCATTGATTCAGCTTATTCCTTTTGTCAATCAATTGCTGATTCGTGGTCATCTCTTACAGGATGGCTCCGAAAAGGGTTCCGAACGCCAACCCAGAGGGTGAAGAGGTTCCAGAACGTCCTCCTTCACCTCCTCCTCCGCCTGAGGCTTGGAGAGCAATTATGCAGACTACTGCTCAGAACACTCAGTTGATGATGCAGATGATGCAGCAAATGCAAGCTATGCAAGCTAATCAAGCTAATCAGGGTGTTCCAATGAACCAAGGCAACTTCTTCCAGCAGCACCATGCTACCCTCAACCAGTTCCTGGCTAACAATCCTAAAGCTTTCAGTTACTGTGTCGACCCTCTTGATGCTGAGGATTGGTTGACCGACATAAAGAAGCATTTTGAGTGCAGTAACATGAAAGAAGATGACTATGTGAAGTTTGCAGCCTTCCAACTGAAAGATCAAGCAGCTGACTGGTGGCAGCAGTACAAAGACTCAAGGCCGGGTCAAGTGATCTCTTGGGAGAATTTCTGCAAGGATTTCCGCTCGCATCACATTCCTACAAGTGTCATCGAGGGTATGCGTGAGCAATTCCGCAACCTCAAGCAGGGCTCCATGACAGTCTATCAGTATAATGTCAAGTTCCAAAACCTCGCTCGCTATGCAAAGCAAGACATTCCTGATGCAAAGAGTAAAATCTATCAGTTCCGTGGAGGTCTCAAAGATGAACTTCAGCTTGCTCTCACTTTGTTCGAGCCAGACGAATTCGATAAGTTCTATAACATGGATTTGAAACAAGAAGCAGCTCAGCTTAAGATGGAGGCTTCTAAGAAGAGAATTCGAGATGCTGTTCACTCTTCCTCATCGTCTCAGTTGGCTGCGAAACAACATAACTTCTGGCTTCCTCCTCCTCCAGTGATTCGAGCTCCATACAACAACTCCAACAACTTCAACAACTCCAACAACAAGAACTCTGGTGGTCGTGGTTTCTCCCACCCACCCAACCCGAGCAACCAGTCAAAGAAGCAGTTTCAGTCTCAAGGCTCCAAGTCAAGTGGCTCTCATTTCCGTCCTCTCTCAGAAGTGACTTGCAACAAATGCACTCAGAAAGGTCACTATGCCAACAGATGTCCGAATCCGAAGCGTCTTCCACCTCCTCCTCCTATGAGTTCAGCTATTGTCAGGCATGATCCAAAGTCTGCAAGGGTTAATCTGATGAATGCAGCACAAGCGGAGGCTTCTTCTGATCTCATTCTGGGTAACCTTCCAGTGAACTCTATACCTGCTAAAGTGTTATTTGATTCGGGTGCTTCATGCTCTTTCATGTCTCAACCTTTTGCATCCAAGTATAATGTGGACATCAAAAGTTTGCCAAGGGAGTTATCAGTTATTTCTCCGGGTAGATTGATGCATTCTCGTATATAGGCTCCGGATGTTTCTATTCGCATGGGTGATTATCGATTTTTGGCTTCTCCGGTGATTCTTGGTCATTCTGACATCGACCTCATCCTCGGAATGGATTGGCTTTCTCAGCACGATGCTCATATTGATTGTGCTCAAAAGGAAGTCAAGTTGACGCATTCTGATGAATATGTGATTATCTTCGCCTCCAGGGATAATACTATTCGGCTTTTCTCTCTTAATGATAAGGGCGAAAATAATGCCATAGATCAAATTCCAGTGGTGAACGAATATCAAGACGTCTTTCCAGAAGAACTTCCAGGCATGCCTCCACACCGTCAGGTGGAGTTTGTCATTGAACTCGAGCCGGGCACTGAGCCTGCGTGCCGGCGTCCATACAAGCTCTCTCCGGATGAATTGAAGGAATTGAAGAAGCAGCTTGATAAACAGGAGAGTATGGGTCTCATCAGACCGAGTACATCTCCGTGGGGCTGTGGCGTCTTATTTGTCAAGAAGAAAGATGGCACGGAGCGTCTCTGTGTTGACTACCGGCCATTGAACAAGAAGACGATTAAGAACAAGTATCCGCTCCCCAACATCAACGAACTCTTTGAGCAGCTCAAAGGAGCTAAAGTGTTCTCTAAGCTTGACCTCCGAATGGGCTATCATCAAATTCGCATTCGCGAGGAAGACATTCCCAAGACGGCCTTCAGAACGAGCTACGGTTCATACGAGTATACCGTCATGTCCTTCGGTCTCGCCAATGCTCCTCCTACCTTTTCAAGGATGATGCATTACATCTTCAACCCCTATACTGGCGAGTTTGTGCTTGTGTATCTGGATGATATTCTGGTGTTTTCCAAGAATGAAGAAGATCACGAAAAGCACTTATGTCTGGTTCTTGATCGACTCCGAGAGCATAAATTCTATGCCAAGTTCTCCAAGTGCGAGTTTTGGCTCGATAAGGTTTTGTACCTGGGCCACATCATCTCAGCTGACGGTATTGCGGTTAATCCCGAGAAAGTTGAAGCAATTGTCAACTGGGAAGCTCCTCAGAACGTCAAGCAGCTCCGCAGTTTTCTGGGTCTTGCCAGCTATTGCAGAAGGTTTGTGGAAAACTTCTCCAAGATTGCAAAGCCTCTTTCCAACCTGCTTCAGAAGAATGTCAAATACTTTTGGTCTCCCGAATGTGAAGTCGCATTCAAAACCCTCAAAGAGAAGCTTGTCTCTGCTCCAGTTCTGACTCCTCCGGATGAAACCAAGCCCTATGAAGTGTTCTGTGATGCTTCTCTTCAAGGTCTTGGTGGTGTGCTTATGCAAGATAAGAGAGTTGTGGCATATACTTCTCGGCAGCTCAAGCCCAGTGAGAAGAACTATCCCACACATGATCTCGAGCTAGCAGATGTGGTACATGCTCTGATTACGTGGAGACATCTGTTGTTGGGCAGAAAGGTCGACATCTTCACTGATCACAAGAGCTTGAAGTACATCTTCACACAGCCGCATTTGAACCTCCGCCAGACTCGTTGGGTTGAAATGATCCAAGAGTACAACCCCAGCATTGAATACACTCCAGGCAAGGCGAATGTGATTGCAGATGCTTTGAGCAGAAAGGCATATTGCAACAGCCTTCTTATCAAGCCGTACCAGCCTGAGCTTTGTGAAGCTTTCAGGAAGCTCAACCTCCAAGTTGTTCCGCAGGGTTTTCTTGCTAATCTCCAAATTGCTCCTACCTTGGAAGATCAAGTCCGTGAGGCCCAGCTCAGTGATACCATGGTGAAGAAGGTGAAACATGGGATTGCAAAGGGCACTCCAAAATACAAGTGCTTCCGTGTTGATGAGAGAGATACCTTGTTCTTCGAGGACAGACTCGTTGTTCCCAAAGGTGATCTCAGGAAGCTCATAATGGAAGAAGCTCATGATTCTCTCCTTTCCATTCATCCTGGCAGTTCCAAGATGTATCAAGACCTCAAGCAATCTTACTGGTGGACACGCATGAAAAGGGAGATTGCCCAATTCGTGAATGAATGTGATGTATGCAGAAGAGTGAAAGCAGAACATCAACGTCCAGCCGGTCTTCTCCAACCTCTTCCTATTCCCGAGTGGAAGTTCGACCACATTGAAATGGACTTCGTCACTGGCTTTCCTAAATCCAAGCGAGGGAATGATGCTATCTTTGTGGTGATTGACAAGCTTACCAAAGTCGCTCACTTTCTTCCAGTCAAAGAATCAATCAATGCAGCTCAACTTGCAGAGCTGTACACTTCCAGAATTGTGTCCCTACATGGCATTCCTCAAGTGATATCCTCAGACCGTGGCAGCTTGTTCACATCAAGGTTCTGGGACTCCTTTCAGTCCGCCATGGGCACTAAGATCAGGTTCAGCACTGCCTTTCACCCTCAGACTAGTGGTCAAGTCGAGCGCGTGAATCAGATTCTAGAAGACATGCTCAGAGCCTGTGTCATCTCCTTCGGCATGAAATGGGAAGACTGCCTTCCATTTGCCGAGTTCTCTTACAACAACAGCTTTCAAGCAAGTGCAGGCAAAGCACCGTTTGAAATTCTCTATGGCAGAAAGTGCCGTACCCCTCTCAACTGGTCTGAAACAGGCGAACGCCAACTTCTTGGCAATGACTTGATCTCAGAAGTCGAAGAAATGTGCAAAGTCATACGTGAGAATCTCAAGGCCGCTCAGTCGCGTCAGAAGAGCTACTATGACGGAAAGCATCGTGATTTGGCTTTCGACATCGGTGATCATGTCTATCTCCGAGTTTCTCCGATGAAAGGAACCCAAAGATTCGGTATCAAAGGAAAACTTGCTCCTAGATACGTCGGGCCTTTCAAGATTCTTGGCAAAAGAGGCGATCTAGCCTATCAGCTCGAGCTCCCTTCCAACTTCGCCAATGTTCATGATGTGTTCCATGTGTCTCAACTTCGCAAATGCTTCAAGGCACCTGAGCGCATGATTCCGTTTGAGGAGATTGATCTTCAACAAGACCTGTCCTACCGAGAGCATCCAGTTGCCATTCTCGAAGAAACCGAACGCAAGACCCGCAACAAGTCCATCAAATTTCTGAAAGTCAAGTGGTCACATCACACAGACCGAGAAGCTACCTGGGAACGAGAAGATCATCTTCGTTCCGAGTACCCTTCCTTTTTCCAGTCCTAGATCTCGGGACGAGATCTTTTTGTAGTAGAGGATAGTTTGTAATGCCCCGGATGTAATACTTTCCCTTTTGGGTATATAATATATCTCCGGCTTCATCTATTTCCATTCCGGGTTCTTTGTCTTTTGGGTTTTCGTCGTTTTGTTGTGTGAGTGTGTGGCATTCATTCATATCATGTAGACATGTGCATTGCATTGCATTTGTGTTGTCGGTTGCATCCGGTTCCGTGTGTCCCTTCCCGTTGTCCGTTTCGCGTTCCGGAGCTCCCTCACGTGTCTGTGAGGTCCCGTAGGCCTACTTTGTTGTTTGGGCGTTTTTCGTTACCGGTGTGCCGCGAGGTTGTTTTGTGTGTTGTTGTTTTGTTGTGTGCAACCCGCCTCTCAAATCTCGTCTCGTTTGGACTCCGTTGACTTTTCCATCCGTTGTCCGTGTGGGTCCGAAGTGCCTTCACTTCGTGTCCCGGAAACATCCCTACTGCAGTCTTTTATCTCCGTCTAGGCCCTTTAAATCTGTCCCCGCGATCGGATCCGTCGGATCGCGATCGGAGGGCTCCTAAACACCCCAAGTCTCCAAACCCTAACTAAAACTGCTATATAATAGACCTAGGTCTATTTTGGGCATCCCCCTTCTTCTTCCTCCTCCCTTCCCTAAAGAAAATAAAAAAAAACCAGTTCCCAGATCCGCTGGATCCCGAGGGAAACCAGCAGCCACCCACCGGATCCCTCGATCGCAGCAGCAGCCGCCGAGCCGCCCCGACCGATTCCCTCGATCGGGCCAGGGTCAACGCCTCGGCCTCGAGGCCACTTCGCCGTCCCCTCCCAGCGACCGGATCCACCGCGCCTGGACCGAGCACCGCAGCACCAGCCCGCGGGACCACTTCCCCCGGCTGGGCCGTACGCCGCCACTTCGCCTCTCCGCCTCGGCCCACGCCGCGCAGGCGCCGCCAGGACCCGCCTCCAGGCCGCGTCGCCAGCCTGAGCATTGCCCCAGCCCCGCCTCCTTCTCACGGGCCGCGCTGCCGCCGCACCGCGCCGAGCCGGCCCACCTCCCGCGCCACCGCCTCCACAGTGCCTGGGCCGCAGCCTCAGTCGCCGAAGCCCTCGGGCCTCCTCGCCTCCCAGGCCGACCGCAGCCTCCGCTGGGCCGCGCCGCACCGCGCGTCCAGCCGCCGGCCCGCCTCTGTTTTTTTCCAGATCTGGAATAAGGTTGCTCCCTCTCTCTAAGTCCAGTTTTTGTCTGTCTGATGCTATCTTTCAACGTGCATAACTTTTTGTCTGTAGATCCGTTTTGCGCGTGTAGCATGTCCAGACGTTCGTGGAGATGTGCTCTACGTTTTACCTGTTGTTGTCATGCATGTTAGAGATCATCTAGGTGCTTGTTTTGCTGTTGCAAGAGTGCATCATGATATAAACTGCTGCTATGTGTTATTTTCATGCCATCTTTGCCATGTGATAACTTTTAGCTCGTTTGTCCAAACGATGCAAATGACATGTCCACGTGTTCGTCTCGCCACGAACTACGTGTTGTATGTGATAGGTTGCATGGTAGATTTATTATTTCCTTGTTATCATCGTTGCAAAGTGCCATATTCATATGTTGTTGTTTCACTTGTTATGAAATGCCATCTTGTTGAGCTCGTTGCAATCGTTGTGTTCACCTCTATGATGCATGCTTGTGTGTTTCGGGATCACCTTCATGTGTACTTTGATGAGGTGCTTACCCTTTGCCATGTTTAGTTTCGAGGTGACTTAAACATGCTCTTTTATATGCCATGATGATATTGCTGTTTTAGGGCTTAGTGGTTTTTCACTAAGTCTGAAATCTGTAACGTTCCGATGCCATGTTCGTGTGATGCTCTAGGACAAAGCATGATAGTTTTGGGGTGGATTTTGATTGTTCCTTGTAGTATATATTGTTGTCTTTCCATCCATGTCCTCACATGTCCATTTGAGTGGCTGTAGCATGTTTATCTTTTGCTCTAAAGTTTCAATAAAATTCTGCTGCCAGAATTTTATTGTCAAGTTCAATATGTCCAAGATCATTGCTATTGATCCGTGACTCCGTTGGGGGTGCACTTTGGACTTAGTTGCTGTACTATATGTCTAGTTTGTGTTCAAGTCCTTTGCCATGCTTTTTGGGTGCTGTAGCTTAATTATTTTGAGCTCCGAAGATGCTATGTTGCTGTAATTTTCAGCTTTCGCTCAAATCTTGTTTCGGGCATAACTTTTAGCCCGTAACTCCGATTTCAGCGAATCTTATATCAAACTTGGTTGATTTTCGGTGTAGTTTAATAATATCAGATTGTTATCATGTTTTGAGGTGTTTTGCTTGAGTGATATTTTCCGTGCTCCGTGTGCATCCTTAGTGCATCCATCATGCATTCATGTTTTTCGAGTGCGCATTGCATCTTGTTGATTGGTGCTTGGTGTGATTGTTTTGTTTAGAGCCGGAAGCTGAGACCGGGTACGAAGTTGAGCACGAGGTTTCCAACGAGGTTGAGCACGAGGACCCTTCTTACGATCCGAACGACTTCTCTTCAGGCAAGATGACCGAACCCCGATAACATTACTATCTTTGCCTATTGCTAGTAGTCTCGATCTGTAGTTTTGCCTCGATGCCCATGATCTTCTTGTCAGCCTCCTACTTGTAACCAATTGCCATGTTTAACCAACCTACCTATGCAAACCGTTGCTTGGCTAAGTACGCTTCGCTCAGCCCTTCTTATAGCGTTGCTAGTTGCAGGTGAAGATCGAAGATGCTTTGCTTCATGTTGAAGTTTGGTTGGGTTATATCACACTACATAAATGCTTAAATGAAATCATCTATATATTGGCAAGGGTGGAAGGCTAAGCCTTTTGCTTGGTGTTTTGTTCCACTCATGCCGTTAGGATCCGTATAAGCCGGTATTATGTTCCTTGATTATGCGTTCCTAACACGGTTGGGGTGTATGGGACCCCCTCGATAAACCGCTAAGTGCTAAGTCTTTTCCAGCAAGTCCCAACATTGGTACTATTTGCCTAATAACAAACTAAACATGCATAGGGAGTTATAAACCCTTTTTCTTAATTCAACAACCCGGGCCAGTGCTCCACATGAGTGTTGGTCCAAACTGGGGGTTACGCGGGGCCACCTCGAGGGAACTCGAGGTCTGGTAAAAACCTGCGGGATCACCCATCCGGTCGTGGCCTGAGACGAGATACGCGCGGCTACTATCAGGGTGTCGGCACGCCGGGAGGATTTGCTGGATTAGCCTTACCTTAGCTCGGTATATCTTGAGCACGGGATTCCGAGGATACTCAGGTCTTCCCACTTTGGAGTTGCGACTCCGCGGATCGTGGGCTTGTAATGGGTCAAATTGGAACACCCCTGCAGGGTTTGAACTTTCGAAAGCCGTGCCCGCGGTTATGTGGCAGATGGGAGCTTGTTAATTCCGGTTGTAGATAACTTGACACAATGTTTCTAATACACTACCAGCGTGTGTTCCGTGACTGTCAATTTCCGAATAGGGATTCGGGAGTTGAACACGGAGGGGTTATGATTGTGGAGCTTGTAGCTAGGATCACTTCGTGATCACTTCTCGCCGAGGCCTTCTCTTCTCGCTCTCACTTACGTAAGCTAGATGCTAGTTGCTGCTGCAGACTTATTCTTTTCTTCAGCCTTTTCCTCACCCAAAGGCTTTGATAGTCTTGTTACCCGGAGACGGGATTGCTGAGTCCTCTGTGGCTCACAGTTACTTCACACACCAGATGCAGGTCCAGCTGTGAGCTATCCAGGTGATGGCACCGAGCTGGATTGGGAGTACGACGAGGAGCGTAGTCGGTACTACGTGCGCTACCCGGACGATCAGTAGTGGAGTCTCTTACTAGGATTCGATCCTCCTGTGGTTTATTTATCTGAGTTCGGTACTTTGACATTTGGCTTTTGCCCTTAGAGGGTTGTGATGTTCTTAATGTATGATGTTTGAGACTTGTACTGTAATTCTGTGACGTGGCGAGTGTAAGCCAACTATTTTCAGTTTACTATCCCCTCTTTTACATGAGTTGTGCAAAGATTACCGAACTTGAGATCATTCTAGGATGGATTTATGCCTTTAAGTCGTGCCTCGACACGTAGGAGGTATAACTCCATCCTGGGCTTTACAAGTTGGTATTCAGAGCCTTCTCCGACCTAGGAGCCCCCACTGTTTGATCGAACCGTTGACGGTCGAGTCTAGGCACACACTGAAAACTTTTTAAGTCCTATATTATATCGGAGAGTAGGATTTCTTTGCTTCTCATCCCCTTTCTCTCTGGTGAGGACTCCTGACGTCTACTCTTGTCTCTCCTATCTTCAAAATTTGCACAAATTTTTTTTTAGGAATCCCGCGAGTATTCTGGGATTGTTTCGATGTTCTTGTGACAAGGATATTGTTCCCGATGCCTCCTGTTACCGAGGAGTTGAGCTTCGGGGTATCATTGTAACAAGCATATCGCGGCAGTACTAAATACTTAAGACGGCCGACATCGAAAATCTCCCCTATACGGCCAGTGGCAAGATAACCCCGACATCACCCAGTACGGGGGAGGTAGTTCGGGAGTATTGCCATAGCTTGTTATAGTGGATGCTTTTCGAAGGTCCGAGGTACACAGTTTCCGAGAAAGACTGGTTATGTGTTGAAGGATGGATACACCTGGATGTAGGTTAGAGTTGATTGCGCGGTGCTTCCCGTGTATCCCCAACACCTGATTGCATAACTGGAATCTTTCAGAAATCTATAGGTGGGTTTTATCCAGTAGATCGTAGGCATTCTTCCAACGAATGCAGGTTAGTGAGTTCGGGGTTCGACATTGAGTGAAGGGGTTATAGGACCGATGTTACTATCAGGAGTTGCATCTTAAAGGGTCCTTGGCTATGCTGATCCGGGGATTGCAAAACCTTTTCGTAACGCGTTCATATGCTTTCAGCACAAAGATGTTAGAACGAAACTCCTCTCTTGTGTTTGTTCCTTTCCGTACCTTGTTGTTTTTCTTATTTTATCCTTTTGATCCCTATGTGGCGTCTCGTGAAGACTGATGTTATCAATTAACTGAGAAATTCATTCGTTCCTCTTGTTCGGATGATTTCATTCGTTCTTATTGTTCGAATGATTATTGTGAAGACTTGTTGCAATTCATTCCATTGATTCAGCTTATTCCTTTTGTCAATCAATTGCTGATTCGTGGTCATCTCTTACAGGATGGCTCCGAAAAAGGTTCCAAACGCTAACCCAGAGGTGGAAGAGGTCCCAGAGCATCCTCCTTCCCCTCCTCCTCCGCCTGAGGCTTGGAGAGCAATTATGCAGACTACTGCCCAGAACACTCAGTTGATGATGCAGATGATGCAGCTGATGCAAGCTAATCAAGCTAATCAAGCTAATCAGGGTGTTCCAGGGAATCAAGGCAACTTCTTCCAGCAGCACCATGCTACTCTCAACCAGTTCCTGGCTAACAATCCTAAAGCTTTCAGTTACTGTGTCGACCCTCTTGATGTTGAGGATTGTTGACCGACATAAAGAAGCATTTTGAGTGCAGTAACGTGAAAGAAGATGACTATGTGAAGTTTGCAGCCTTCCAACTGAAAGATCAAGCAGCTGACTGGTGGCAGCAGTACAAAGACTCAAGGCCGGGTCAAGTGATCTCTTGGGAGAATTTCTGCAAGGATTTCCGCTCGCATCACATTCATACAAGTGTCATCGAGGGTATGCGTGAGCAATTCCGCAACCTCAAGCAGGGCTCCATGACAGTCTATCAGTATAATGTCAAGTTCCAAAACCTCGCTCGCTATGCAAAGCAAGACATTCCTGATGCAAAGAGTAAAATCTATCAGTTCCGTGGAGGTCTCAAAGATGAACTTCAGCTTGCTCTCACTTTGTTCGAGCCAGACGAATTTGATAAGTTCTATAACATGGATTTGAAACAAGAAGCAGCTCAGCTTAAGATGGAGGCTTCTAAGAAGAGAATTCGAGATGCTGTTCACTCTTCCTCATCGTCTCAGTTGGCTGCGAAACAACAGAAATTCTGGCTTCCTCCTCCTCCAGTGATTCGAGCTCCATACAACAACTCCAACAACTTCAACAACTCCAACAACAAGAACTCTGGTGGTCGTGGTTTCTCCCACCCACCCAACCCGAGCAACCAGTCGAAGAAGCAGTTTCAGTCTCAAGGCTCCAAGTCAAGTGGCTCTCATTTCCGTCCTCTCTCAGAAGTGACTTGCAACAAATGCACTCAGAAAGGTCACTATGCCAACAGATGTCCGAATCCGAAGCGTCTTCCACCTCCTCCTCCTATGAGTTCAGCTATTGTCAGGCATGATCCAAAGTCTGCAAGGGTTAATCTGATGAATGCAGCACAAGCGGAGGCTTCTTCTGATGTCATTCTGGGTAACCTTCCAGTGAACTCTATACCTGCTAAAGTGTTATTTGATTCGGGTGCTTCATGCTCTTTCATGTCTCAACCTTTTGCATCCAAGTATAATGTGGACATCAAAAGTTTGCCAAGGGAGTTATCAGTTGTTTCTCCGGGTAGATTGATGCATTCTCGTATATATGCTCCGGATGTTTCTATTCGCATGGGTGATTATCGATTTTTGGCTTCTCCGGTGATTCTTGGTCATTCTGACATCGACCTCATCCTCGGAATGGATTGGCTTTCTCAGCACGATGCTCATATTGATTGTGCTCAAAAGGAAGTCAAGTTGACGCATTCTGATGAAGATGTGATTATCTTCGCCTCCAGGGATAATACTATTCGGCTTTTCTCTCTTAATGATAAGGGCGAAAATAATGCCATAGATCAAATTCCAGTGGTGAACGAATATCAAGACGTCTTTCCAGAAGAACTTCCAGGCATGCCTCCACACCGTCAGGTGGAGTTTGTCATTGAACTCGAGCCGGGCACTGAGCCTGCGTGCCGGCGTCCATACAAGCTCTCTCCGGATGAATTGAAGGAATTGAAGAAGCAGCTTGATAAACAGGAGAGTATGGGTCTCATCAGACCGAGTACATCTCCGTGGGGCTGTGGCGTCTTATTTGTCAAGAAGAAAGATGGCACGGAGCGTCTCTGTGTTGACTACCGGCCATTGAACAAGAAGACGATTAAGAACAAGTATCCGCTCCCCAACATCAACGAACTCTTTGAGCAGCTCAAAGGAGCTAAAGTGTTCTCTAAGCTTGACCTCCGAATGGGCTATCATCAAATTCGCATTCGCGAGGAAGACATTCCCAAGACGGCCTTCAGAACGAGCTACGGTTCATACGAGTATACCGTCATGTCCTTCGGTCTCGCCAATGCTCCTCCTACCTTTTCAAGGATGATGCATTACATCTTCAACCCCTATACTGGCGAGTTTGTGCTTGTGTATCTGGATGATATTCTGGTGTTTTCCAAGAATGAAGAAGATCACGAAAAGCACTTACGTCTGGCTCTTGATCGACTCCGAGAGCATAAATTCTATGCCAAGTTCTCCAAGTGCGAGTTTTGGCTCGATAAGGTTTTGTACCTGGGCCACATCATCTCAGCTGACGGTATTGCGGTTAATCCCGAGAAAGTTGAAGCAATTGTCAACTGGGAAGCTCCTCAGAACGTCAAGCAGCTCCGCAGTTTTCTGGGTCTTGCCAGCTATTGCAGAAGGTTTGTGGAAAACTTCTCCAAGATTGCAAAGCCTCTTTCCAACCTGCTTCAGAAGAATGTCAAATACTTTTGGTCTCCCGAATGTGAAGTCGCATTCAAAACCCTCAAAGAGAAGCTTGTCTCTGCTCCAGTTCTGACTCCTCCGGATGAAACCAAGCCCTATGAAGTGTTCTGTGATGCTTCTCTTCAAGGTCTTGGTGGTGTGCTTATGCAAGATAAGAGAGTTGTGGCATATACTTCTCGGCAGCTCAAGCCCAGTGAGAAGAACTATCCCACACATGATCTCGAGCTAGCAGCTGTCGTACATGCTCTGATTACGTGGAGACATCTGTTGTTGGGCAGAAAGGTCGACATCTTCACTGATCACAAGAGCTTGAAGTACATCTTCACACAGCCGCATTTGAACCTCCGCCAGACTCGTTGGGTTGAAATGATCCAAGAGTACAACCCCAGCATTGAATACACTCCAGGCAAGGCGAATGTGATTGCAGATGCTTTGAGCAGAAAGGCATATTGCAACAGCCTTCTTATCAAGCCGTACCAGCCTGAGCTTTGTGAAGCTTTCAGGAAGCTCAACCTCCAAGTTGTTCCGCAGGGTTTTCTTGCTAATCTCCAAATTGCTCCTACCTTGGAAGATCAAGTCCGTGAGGCCCAGCTCAGTGATACCATGGTGAAGAAGGTGAAACATGGGATTGCAAAGGGCACTCCAAAATACAAGTGCTTCCGTGTTGATGAGAGAGATACCTTGTTCTTCGAGGACAGACTCGTTGTTCCCAAAGGTGATCTCAGGAAGCTCATAATGGAAGAAGCTCATGATTCTCTCCTTTCCATTCATCCTGGCAGTTCCAAGATGTATCAAGACCTCAAGCAATCTTACTGGTGGACACGCATGAAAAGGGAGATTGCCCAATTCGTGAATGAATGTGATGTATGCAGAAGAGTGAAAGCAGAACATCAACGTCCAGCCGGTCTTCTCCAACCTCTTCCTATTCCCGAGTGGAAGTTCGACCACATTGAAATGGACTTCGTACTGGTTTTCCTAAATCCAAGCGAGGCAATGATGCTATCTTTGTGGTGATTGACAAGCTTACCAAAGTCGCTCACTTTCTTCCAGTCAAAGAATCAATCAATGCAGCTCAACTTGCAGAGCTGTACACTTCCAGAATTGTGTCCCTACATGGCATTCCTCAAGTGATATCCTCAGACCGTGGCAGCTTGTTCACATCAAGGTTCTGGGACTCCTTTCAGTCCGCCATGGGCACTAAGATCAGGTTCAGCACTGCCTTTCACCCTCAGACTAGTGGTCAAGTCGAGCGCGTGAATCAGATTCTAGAAGACATGCTCAGAGCCTGTGTCATCTCCTTCGGCATGAAATGGGAAGACTGCCTTCCATTTGCCGAGTTCTCTTACAACAACAGTTTTCAAGCAAGTGCAGGCAAAGCACCGTTTGAAATTCTCTATGGCAGAAAGAGCCGTACCCCTCTCAACTGGTCTGAAACAGGCGAACGCCAACTTCTTGGCAATGACTTGATCTCAGAAGCCGAAGAAATGTGCCGAAAGAGTCTAAAAGCATTGGGGGGCAACCATATCCAGACTGGGTAATTGAGAACAAGCTTACATTCTCTTGGGATTTGTGCAACTCTATTCGCCAGGAACTAATAGAAGGCGGGAAGCCTCATGATTTTGCTGTTGTAAAAGCTAGAGTTGTGCAAATGATGCAGTTGCCCAGTGTTGTACCATCCACTGTACCACCTAAACAATCGCAAAGTTTCGGCACCTCATTGCCGAAAGAGTCTCAAAGTATTGGGGGGCAATCTCATGACGAGTGGATGGAAATTGAGATGAAAAAGTTTAAAGCTCGCCAATCTGAGATGTGGGCTAAAATTAGACGAGAGCGAGAAGCCTTGCAAATTCAAAAAGATAAAGTTGTTGATTCAGGTAACAAAGAAAATTCGGTTATTCGAAAAGCCGAATCAAGTAGTATATATTCTGAGTCCATCAAAACCAAAGAGGCAAACAATATTGAGAAAGGGCATGTAAAGCATAGCAAAACAGTCATACTTGATTTTTCCGAAGTCAATGGAACCTACTTCCTGCCCTATGAGTTCCGTGCCATAGAAATTGACAAGCCTCAAGGACAAGAACAAGTAGCCAAACAAAATTCGGCTGACATGGATATTCAAAGCAATGATGCACGGAATCAAGAAAAAGATGATGAAAGGGTGTTGGGGAGCCATCCAAATACGGAGCAAGATGTTCTTCAAGTGACATCACCATCATGTTCTCCCAACATATTTGAAGAGGTATGCATAGAGAGTAATTTACCTATTTTCAGATTTGGTCAAAACTATATTGTTGATGCATCTATTAGAAAAATCATCTTAAGTAATTTTGAAAGACCAATGAAGAAGGGTAATTTACTTGTTAGCAATAAAATCGTTATAGAACATATCGGTCAACCCATTATGCCATTTATAAAGACCGATATTGACTTATTGTTATAGCCAAAGCTTTCCTCGTTGCTTTATGTAAAGTTCATATCTAGTCGGGTAGCTTTGCTTATTTCGTACTTGGCTTGCACTTGGTCTCAACTGAGACATGTATGTTCTAAATATCTTCGTTTCAGAAATTTAAAGCCAAGGTTAAATTCTATTGAGAAAACTGATGCTAATATAATATCTTATCCAAAGACATCGGAGGTAGAGTGGAAAACACAATGCATAGCCGAATGGGTAGATTACAAATCTGAACCATTCGTTTGCTTATCTACAAAGCCGTTCAAACAGCAAGATCGGCTAGAAAACAAGAAGTATACCTTCAATTCAAGCATGTGTGATCAAATATTTGACTTGTTGCTGAAAAATAATTATATTACAATTCTTGATCACCATGTTAAGCCATCAATCCAAGGACGAATGTATTGTAAGTTGCATGATTCATCCAAGCATAATTTTGAGGATTGCAACATGTTTCGTCAAATAGTTAAATCGGCCATTGAAAAAGGACGATTGAAGTTTGTTGAAACACCAAGAGATGACCAGTCTATTCCGATTGGTCCCGATGGCAAAAAGTTTTTGCATCGGCTGCTTCAAGCCGATCCATTTAAAGAGAATGTAAAAGATGCAGGTGATGGGATCAAGCTTTCAAGTAAAGAAGTTGTTGAAGAGCATAACGAGCATAATCTTGAGGGCGAGAGTTCCATCGAAGATACAATGAAGACGCCAAGGACTGAGGGGCAGCAAGCAAATCCAATGATTGATGAAAGAAAACCAAAAGAAAACAAAGGCCGGAATAAGCGCAAGTGTAAGAGATCAAAAATCACCTTCGCTGAACTATTGGATAAATATCAAAAGAAGAGTGAAGAGAAGAATGTTTATCGGCCAAATCATGCAAAGAAACCAAGATCACCCCCAAGGCGCAAGTATGAGGATCGGTATTGGCAAAGTGACAATTTTTATGCAACATATTCATATCCTTATTTCGGGCCGCCAATGCCAATGCCGTGGATGCCTCCCTATGCTCAAGTAGATCCATATCCATCATGGGACAGGTATGATACAAGGGCGCATTATCCATCTTATTTTAGACCATCTCACCAATATTATGCAGCTCCGAGAAGATCAACATTTGAACAATCACATGTTAAAGACCGTTTCGATCATAAGGAATCGGTCCGGAGCTCAAGGGAGAAGAAAAAGGTGGTCAAGCAAGTTTACTGTGTTAAAAGACATGGTCGTAAGAGTGCAACTTCAGATTTGATCTCAAATGAAAAAGAGCCAATTAAAGTGTTGACATTGGCTACTAAAGGCAATGAGATGAAGCAACCAATTATTGACAGTCAAAGTGCCAAATCTGAAGAAAAGAAGTTGAGAGTGCACAAGGCCAAAAAAGGATTGCCATTGGCCAAGACAAAATCGAAGCCGGGGTGCCCACTCGGCTTATCATATTGGCAAAAGAAGAAATTACAAAAACTTAGTGCACAAGAACTTGAAGAAAGAAACATGGCATGGGTTCCCAAAGGAAGTGATCAAAATAAGAATTATGTGCAAGCTTCCATTACAAGAAGTGCGGCAAAGGTGAAGAAGGAAAAGAGTGAAAAGTATGAAGGACGAAGCCGAAGGTTTCAGCTTCTTCGGTCTACACATTATCCATATTCTTCAACTATTACATTAACGCCCATGTCATGGAATTCGTCATCAGGTATGATTGGTAACCCTCAATGGGCTTATTTTAATCCATGGATGCCATATAATTTCTTACATCATGAAAGGGTATTACCATGTCACTATACATTTGATTAGTTACAAGTTTGTTGCTGATCCAAAGGGCCGAAATACTTAGTTTGTCATTTCATTTATTTGTTTCGGCTATATGTGCTTTGAATGAAGTTTACATGGTAATGGCCGATATTTATCTATCGTCCTAAGAATATGTCAATGCATGGCCGGTGTAGTATTCTAGCATCGTCCTTAGTTCGAATGGAGAGCGAGACAAGGTGATATACATCTTGAGGCTTTCGGTGATTCGTTATGAGTAGTGCAACAAATATACAAGGGTTATCAATGTTTTGACGAATCACTTATAGTTTATCTTGAGATATGTCTAGATGCAAAATTTACGTTGGGTTGCTTTAAAATTGTTCTTATATTTAGACATGACAATTCAAAAGAGTTGGCACAGCAAGCATCTGGCTACTACGTTAATCATGGTGTATTGCATTTCTCTCAATAGCCGATGCTTCGTCTCGTCAACATAGGTAAGGCCGAACCGAAGTTCACAGCTTCGGCCACTAATGAATTTTGATGCAGGTGATACTAAGGATTGGAGAGAGTTTATTGATTATCTACAAAATCCTAGCAAAAGGGGGAACAATATGGTCCGGAGGATGACCTTGAGATACATATCTATGGAACTTTATCATCGGATTGTTAACGAAGTTGAGAAGGTTTCGCCCAAGTTTGCATCAAGGGTTCAAGAACAATAATGGCCGATATATAATTATCGTCCTAAGCATATAAATGGCCGATGGGGTGTTGACATCGTCCTTAGAACCAACATGGTACAAATTATTTTTCGGCACGCTTGCTTTGCCGAAAAACAGGGGGGCATGTGTTGACGCTCAAAAGTGGCATAATCGTAAAAGTTGCTTTAATCTATGTCAAGATTACTTCAAACTTATGATTGGAAGTCACCATGAGATGGCTTTCTTTGAGAAGATCAAGATGGATATGAAAGTGGTCTAAAACGGAGTGCGGATGCAAAAGTTATGACAAGTTCAGAGATGCTCATGATGACACCAGATTAAAGAATGGCTCGAACCCCTATTAATATGACATCAAATGGAAAAAGTTTCAACATGAAAGTTGTGCGTCTCGTTGAAACGGTGGATTTTGATATAAAAATCGTCCCAATCCGAGTTCGTATGCAAAAGTTACAGCCATCCGAACACAGCCCTGTCACAGAGCCATAAGTGGCGCGCCCCACCAGCCACGTGTCTGATGGGTAGCGCGAATAACAGCCTGTATTGCGTGACCGTTTTGACCTAGAAGATGGCTTCAAATCGAAAAACGTTCAACATGAAAGTTGTTCGTATCGTCGAAACGGTCAAGATTGCTTTTGGGCTCTTTTCCATCCGAGGTCGTTTACCACCTCAAGAATTACCCGCAAGGTACAGCCAGTTTAAACCGAACAGTTTTGGAAAGTTCGGATAAAACCAATCCGAATTTGGCTAGGGTTTTGGACGTGAATCCAAGCCTTTTCCTTGCACGGCAAGTCCAGCCGCCTCTTATATACCTAAGGGGTGACGGCCGATTGAACAACACACAATCGATCAATTCATCTACCACTTTTTATCTTTTATCTTTTTTCCTTAACCCTAGTTCTTCTTCTTCCTCGTTCTTCGTCCGTTCTTCTTCATTGCAGGGCGGCGAACCTCGAGGCCCTAGGGGCGGTCAGGCCGACCTAGGGCAGCCCATAGCCGCCGCGCGCCCTGACGGGGTCCCTCCCGGGCGTGTGGGGTTTCGGATCATCAAAAGCGCCCGCCGGATTGCTTGCGTACCGCGCTTCCGGACGGGTCTCCTTCGACGTAAGCTGCGGTGCATCATCCTCGGCGTCGAGGGTACACGGCGACGTGTTCGTGTGCGAACAAGTACAAGAAATAAAGTAATTCACACGGCACAAAAGGTTTTATAACTATTTCTTGGTTGTTTCGTTGTATAGAGAACAGATGAAGAACAACCTGGCATCTTGAGTGCTTGGTACAAAAGCATTTGGTGGTAGTTTCATTGTACAGCGCTGAAATCGAGAGCTCCTATTCCGTGCCAGAAAGGAGAGTTGGCGCTCACGGGCGCCGTGGCCCAGAAACAGGAGTTCGCTCATTCCAGCTGCTCGGCCGCTCGCTTCGCAGCCCAGTTCTTTTTCGTATTTTGTGCCGTCGGTCTGGTAGAAAAAACAGTCAAGTTTTTTGATACTTTTGAAAAACATTTATGAAATCAAAAAAGGTTTACATATTTTATTAAAAAAAGTTGAACCATTTGAGAAAAGTTCACAAATTTGGAAAAATATTGCGAATTTGTGCATTAAAAATGATTTTGTGCAGAATTTATTTTTTTAGTGATTTTGAAAAAAACTTCATCGCTTTTGAAAACAAGTTCACAAAATTGAAAGGGTTCTTCGATTTTGAAAAAGAGTTCATCAAGTTTGAAAAAGGACCACAAATATGAAAAAAAATCGATTTTTAAAAAGTCCTTTGATTTTTAAAAATGTCATCATTTTTTTAGAAAATTCATCAGTTTTTTAAAAAGTCCATTACTTTTTTCTAAAAAATCATCAATTTTGAAGAAAAGGTTCATGAATTTGAAAAGGTTCACTTATTTTAAAAAAGTGCACAAATTAAAAAATGTCACGCACTTAAGAAAATAGAAAAATAAAAATAAAATAGGAAAAAGATAAAAAAAAATCTTTTTTTTCATATCAGCACAATCTTCTAGATTTATCTTTGACTACGTACCATAGTACTTATAAATGACATAAGAAACTTATTATAATAGAAGATACCGCACACATTGTGCCGTGAGTCCTCGAGAACTTCCAGACAAAAGACATAGGTAATTTTAACATGTGTACTGCAATAGTTGCAACACAAAATATCCCTTGTTTTATGTTATGGTCCGGAAGAAATCTTGTGAGATCAAATGGAAATTCTATTTTGCATAGATAATTTTAGTCATGAGAAAATATGTGATTATCTAAGATAGTTACATTGACTAAACAAAATCAATTGAATAAGATGAAGGGTACATGAAATACATCATAAATAGGAGGCCAGGTGAGGAGACAAAGTGTCGATGTACACTATAGTTTCAACTGCGATGGCTTGACAAACTTGCATTATGGGGATGTTTGCTCTCCCAATTTTTTTAATAATGAAATGTACATGACACATTCGAAGGCTCAATGTAAGAAAATGTTGAAGGTATATTACTGCAAGCTAATTGAATATCAGTTGGGTGAGACCATTGTTGAGGAAATCATTAACCGGTAACTACTCCGTTGGCTAGTGAGTAGGAAATTAATAGGCTAATCGGTAAGTTAATCGGCCATTTAATCAATTAATCGATCGATTTATCAGTTTATCGTCTACTCGGTGACCCTATGAGTAAGAATTAATCAGAAGTTAACTGGTTAATCGAACGAATTCTTGAACAGGGGGTGGGACTGCAACATGGTGGCTCCCTCTCAAGTTTAGATAAGTTAATTCCACTTAGTGCCTGAGACATCATGGCATTGGATAAAAACCAGGAAAAGTGGAGTTGAAACTTCATGTGGCTATAGGCATTGGTTCCTTCATATTTTTCTCCTCCTCCAGGATTTTTATGAACATAATTGAAAGGTAAGAATAGTCTCACCATGATCTTCTCCTTTTTGTACCATTTTATTCTTCTCTAAGAAAATGAACTTTGGTCTATAAATACAAATAAAAATGACACACTGGGAAATGATAATTTTTAAGTGCAAGGAATTGTCGTAGCATTTCTCAATGCTGAAGGTGGTAAGTATAGAGTGTCGAACCCCACAAGGAGCTAAAGGCAAGATCAATATTCTAACATGTCCTATCTGCCACTAATACAACCCTACATACACCAATCATTTGCTTTATCTAAAAATAAAAAATAAAACTACATTGTAGGTACAAAGAGATAGTTTTGCAAGATAATGAAGAACATAAACATATAAATTAAGTCTTTGTCTAGGAGTAGCATATTTTTGCATTCATTTGGTCTCTTGTTATAGGGTTTTTGGTACATTCATGGAGATTCTGTCTCAAGTGATTAATTTTGATGGCGTTGGGTTTTAGTTTTCTGTAATTTGTTTCGTTCAATGCTAGGCGTTGCTTGGCATGGTTAAACAATCAATAATATATGGTTGTGTGCATTACTCGATGCAGAGGCCGAGGGTCATTTTCTTTTAGCAAAAAAAATATAGAAGCAGACTGGAACCATTTCTGATATTCAATTCAGGAGTAGCACCCAAGGTGTTTGGTGAACCATCAATGGTTTGAGTACTTGATTTGGTGAGGAAACCACATAAATATATCCATGTCCATCTGTACAATACCCCGGACAAGGGGAAGACTAATCTCATCATAGTATAAATTAGAGAAGTCGGGAAGGGTAAGAAAGAAAACATGCATGCAGTGTCATGTGCAATGTAGAGCACTGATACGTCTCCAATGTATCTATAATTTTTGGTTGTTCCATGCTATTATTTATGATATTTTGGATGTTTGAAAGGATCGATATGGTTGACTAGAGGGGGGGGGGGG
>LR738715.1:728824277-728918423 GCA_902687465.1 Secale cereale
GGGGGGGGGGGTGAATAGGCAACTAACAATTTTTAGCTTTTCTTAACCACTTTAAATTAAGCGTCAAAGTAAGTTGTCTAGATATGCTACTAAGATGACAACTAATAGAAAGTAAAGATAACAACTTCACAAGCAAGCTATAGGAGATAAACAAGTAATGCTTGCACAAGTAAAGGTAAGAAATAACCACAAGAGGAACCGGTGGAGACGAGGATGTGTTGCCGAAGTTCCTTCCCTTTAAGGGGAAGTACGTCTCCGTTGGAGCGGTGTGGAGGCACAATGCTCCCCAAGAAGCCACTAGGGCCACCGTATTCTCCTCACGCCCTCACACAATGCAAGGTGCCGTGATTCCACTAGTGGTGCCCTTGAAGGCGGCAACCGAACCTTTACAAACAAGGTTGGGGCTATCTCCACAACTAAATTGGAGGCTCCCAACGAAACCACGAAGCTTCACCACAATGGAATATGGCTTCGAGGTGACCTCAACCGTCTAGGGTGCTCAAACACCCAAGAGTAACAAGATCCGCTAGGGATTAGTGGGGGGAATCAAATATCTCTTGGTGGAAGTGTAGATCGATGCCTTCTCAAGCAATCCCGAGCAAATCAACAAGTTTGATTGGCTAGGGAGAGAGATCGGGCGGAAATGGAGCATTGGAGCAACAATGGAGTATGTGGGGGAAGAGGTAGGTCTTCTTGGGGAAGAAGACCCCCTATATATAGTGGGAGAGCAAATCCAACCGTTATTCATGTTTTCTGCCCGCAGAGAGCGGTAGTACCGCACGTAAGTTGCGGTACTACCGCTCTGGGTGCGGTACTACCGCTAGGCAAAAACAAGCGTGCCGAGGACAACCACGGATGAAATAAATTACATCCATGGCTACATACGCAGAAATACGGTAGTAGCAAAACACGAGGCGGTACTACCGCTTGGAGCAAGCGGTACTACTGCATAGGATGCGGAAGTAAAAAATTACTTCCGCTCCTACTTCCACACTTGGTACAGTGCCGGGCCAGATACACAGTACTACCGTTCTGGAGCCGCGGTACTACCGCTGGTGCGGTACTACCGTGTCTTCAGGCGGTACTACCGTGTGGCTGTGCGGTACTACCGCTTATGGAGCGGTACTACCGCTTGCCAGGCAGATGTATTAGTTAAGAAGCCATGGTTTGCATATACGATAAGAAACGGTTGGAACTCCAGAGAAGCAAGGGAAAGGTGGTGTGAGAGTAAGATGTGTACGTGTTGATTCCACCCAAACCTTTCTGAAACGGACCCCCTCTTAATAGTATGGTTTTCCTATTACTCAAAGCCACCGAGAGGGAGCAAAAAGGAAACACCGTCTTCCATCGAATTCGAGGGGAAGCAATCGTCTTGTGCCTAAGTGAGATATACCTGTAGGAGCTTAGAGCACACGATTAGTCCGCAAATGCATTGTCATCAATCACCAAAACTACTTAGGGAGAAATATGCCCTTACAATCTCCCCCTTTTTGGTGGATTGATGACAATACGAGATTTGCACAGGGGTAAAATAAGAGAGTATGCAATCCTAAACACTAGAATATAGGTGAGCTCCCCCTAGATGTGTGCCTACACGAGAGAGTGCTTTGGACTGCACAACACACATACTAGGTTCAATGCTCCCCCTATATTCTACAAATAATATACTCCTTATATAAAAACTGAGCACATAATCAAGGGAAATCAAACTAACTGCTCACCATATAATAATAAAGACATAACGATGAGTTTAACGATAGAGAAGCATATGTCTTACACCATACGATAGTCTCACGCACATGACACAAAAGCACACAAATAAACAGAGTTCGACCAACGAAAAAGAAACGAACGACACAAGACGCAAATCACTCTCTCCCCCTTTGGCATCGAGACACCACTAAGGGGAAAGAGGACACAAAGAAGGGTGGCAGCCCCGATGGAGGATCTCAGTCATCGTACTCGCCATCGGACTCCTGCCGCTCCTCGTCAGACTCAGACCACTTGTACCCCTGACGGGCCATCCAAACTGCCTCAGGGGTGATGTTGTCCTCGGATCCGTGGGACACGTTCTCACCGAAGATCTCCATGATCCTCTTGTCACGCTGGCGAGACTCCTTGTGAGTGACATGAGCCCTGTACTGACCTTGAGCTTGCATGCAGAAAAGTGCCTTCATCTTCTTCTTCAGCCTTTTAGCCCAAGAGGGCTCAGAGGAGGAGGGAGCAAATCTTCCAGGGCCCTCCTCATCGGCCTCCTCCACAGGCTCCTCATCAGTGCCCATCTGAGCCGCAGCAGCTTGCGCACGAGTGGTAGTGTTGGACCATCGAGTCTTGATGCGAAGACGAATGGGATCATGATGGATACAGTCGGCCTCAAACTCCTCATCAAGGTACAGCTTCTCCCAAGTCTTGGAGATGAGCAGAAACAGGAACGGACCATAGATGGGTACCTTGCGAGTGTAGATCGCAAAGCGGAGCTCACACCACATGATATGGGATATGTCAAGTGGTGGAGACTGCGCCGTGCGAGCCGCTTCACACATTAGCAGCATGTCAACTAGGTATGCATGGATCTTGTCCTTGTCCCCAACGCGAGGAAACAAAGTGTTGCGAAAGATCCGATGCATGATGTCCAAAAATGGGTTCAACACCCATGTCTTCTTGCCACTTGCAAGGGTCTTCTCCACATAGAATGGCAGCAGCTTGTCTTTGTTGGCAGATTCTGGATTGGCATGAGGCCGAGCTCCAACTGGGTTGTGGAGTCCCTCGTCAGCAATATGTAAAAGATCCATGAAGTCCTTCCAAGATGCAGTCATCTTGTGACCATTGGTCATCCAAGTCATTGGGCAATATTCCTTGGTGTGGAAGTGGACTGGCGCATAGAACTGAGCAATGATCTCTAGATCAAAATCATGCTGAAAGGTCATAAAGTGCTCAAGTCCAATCTGCTCGACCAGATCCAGAGCCTCGGCAAAGTAGGCCCGGTTGGTGTCCCTCCGCATGTGGGCCACGTCCACCCAATGAGCATCCACGTACAGGTTGGTCTTGCTTTTGAGCACCTCTGTGTATATGCGATACTGCTGCTTAGTCCAGAAAAGTTCATCCCCATGAAACTGAGCGCGAGGTTCTCCATAAGGGTTGTGCTTCCTCCGTGCCATGAACTCATTAGCTGGCATTTCTTCCATAGTCATAGAGGATTCCTTTTGCTTGTTGGCGGCTGATACGTCCAAAATGCATCACTATTTTGTATCGTAATTCATCCTTATTCATTGATATATTTCACATTACGATGATGTTCTTATGTTGTTTTGGCTTATTTTACACAGTTTGCAACTTTCCGGTGCCGAAGCAGCAGACGCAGGATTCAGTGTTAAAAAGTGGACGCTGAGTTGCTGAAGAAGAATACCTCCAATTTACCTGAAAATCGACGGAGGGTATTTTCCAGACGGATCACGAAGGCACACAAAAGGGCAACCAGAGGGGGGCCATAGGGCGCCCAGGCGGCCACCTGGCGTGGGCCCCTCCCTGGCCGCGCCGGGGGGGGGGGGGGGGCCTGGAGCCCCTGGCCCACTTCCGGCTGCCCCCTTTTGCCTATATACTCCTCATCATCCGAAAACCCTAAAAACAGGAGTTTTTACGGAGTTTCGCCGCCGCTCCGTGGCGGAAACCTACAGAGAAGAAAAAGCCATCTCCGACGGGCAGATTCCGCCGGGGAGATCACCTCCCGGAAGGGGAGATCACCGCCATCGTCATCACCATCGTCACGGGCATCATCGAGATCATCATCAACATCATCCCCAACATTAGCACCATCTCCATGTTCATCCAATCTCATCTCATCATTGCAACTTGTGTTGTAACCCATACTATCTATCCTCTCTACTCTATTGGTGTTGATTACTACTTTGTGGTGAATGCTATTGAGTTTTGTTGGAGAAATATCATTATGTCCAGATTGTTTATCATCCATTTATCCCCACTGATCATGATCTCTTTTATGTCTTGTGAGTAGTTACTTTAGTTCTTGAGGGCATGGGAAAAGTCTTGTTGTTAGTAGTCATATGATGTTGAAGTAATATGTGTTGTTTGATACTTAAGTTGTGTTGTTATTTTGCTAGTGGTGTTGTGTGAGTCAAACACTCAACACTTCGCCTTATTTGGGACCTAGGGGAATACATTGTGTACAAAGAATGCTTACGGTGGGTTGCCGGAGTGACATAAACCTGAACCCCAGTTCGCACGCTTTTGCACAAGGGAACAATGGATCATCGATCGTATTGCTATGGTTAGGCTTTTGCCTTAAATACTATCTTGTATTTGCGGATGATTGCAAGGTGTTTAATCATAAGAGTGCACTCATCTTAGTCTAGAGAGTGTACTAGCATAGATCCACCCACTCAACACTTATCAACACATAACATAGTACCGATACGGAATATGGTGAAAGCACATGACTACCTCTCCCGTGTGTCCTCAAGAACACTTTAGCCTTTATAAGTTCAGTTGCTAGGCCTCTTCTTTACTCAGAAAAGGATTGGGCCACTTGTTAGTCTCCATTGCCTTTTACTTTGCTCGCTTTTCCCTCCTATTGCTTATATCAAGAAAACCCCTAAAAAGTTATCTTTCAGTGCTTGCAGTTATTCCTTGCTCAGAACCACTTGTCAATACCTTCTGCTCCTCGTTGGGTTCGACACTCTTACTTATCAAAAACGCTGCAATAGATCCCTTACGGTTGTGGGTCATCAAGTACCGTTTTCTGGCGCCGTTGCCGGGGAGTGTAGCGCTATTGGTAAGTGAAGCTGGTAAGGAAGTTTTTATATTTCTATTTTCATTTTGCTGTTGCTGCTCTTGGTCCTTATGGACAACCTTGCTATTGGATCGTTGCTTGTGGGAAGACGCCCCACACCTGTGGTGGTTGCTCCTCCCCCTACTAAAATTGTGCCCTATAAAATACCAGCTGGTATTATCGATTATGTTTTGGCTAATCGTTATGCAGGAGACAGACATCCCGGTGAACACTTGCTATATCTGTCACAACTATGCTCATTATTTAAGCTCGCAGGTGTGTCAATGGAGTTTGTCATGAGGAAATTGTTCTCCGTATCGCTTATAGATAAAGCTTCAGATTGGTATAAGCTTCTCGATAACTCACACTTGCTTGATTGGCAAGAGCTTATGTCTCTCTTTTATACCAAGTTTTATCCTCTTCATGAAATTCATCGAGACAGGAACTATATCTATAACTTTAGGTCTCGTGACGGAGAAAGCATTGCTCAAGCTTGGGGGAGATTGAAGTCCCTAATGCTCAAATGTCCTATTCATGAGCTACCCAAGAAAATTATACTTACAAATTTTTATGCCATGCTTTCTCGTCAGGATAAGGAGATGCTGGATGCCTCCTCTAGTGGGGTATTTCAGACGAAGAGTGTTAAAGAAAGGTGGGATCTCATTGAAAGGATCCAGAGGAATACCGAAGATTGGGAAATCGATAAAGGTATTGAACCCGCTATAAATTATGAGCATGATTATATTGAGAGCTATGTGAAAACCGATTACTTCAATACCTTTTGCTCTAAGATTGGTCTTGATTCCCATCTAATGACTGATTTCAGTAAGGATTTTGCCTCTCACGTTGATTCTTTTAAAAAGAAGAGAGATCAGCATCATGAACCTTTCAAAGAGTTACCTGTTGATATTCATGTTGCTGACCCTATTTTGCCTGCAGTTATATATGAAAAGCCTCCTTTTCCCGCAAGGATAAGGGAGCACTCTCTTGTGACAGGCGTAATAAATAAAAGTGAGAGAAGAATTGATGAGCCTGAGGAACAGATCAAGGTCGATCCTCAAGTTGCATTGGTTAAAGACCTTGTTACTAATGATGTTTTGGATTCCCATGTAAATTTTTGTGC
Organism: Secale cereale; assembly: GCA_902687465.1. Lineage (NCBI taxonomy): Eukaryota > Viridiplantae > Streptophyta > Magnoliopsida > Poales > Poaceae > Secale > Secale cereale. The sequence continues at coordinate 728,830,187 of LR738715.1, forward strand.
TGTTTCCACTAACCTTGTCACAGCCAAGAATAAAGGCCCAATTTCAGGTACTCCAGTAATATCTGTTAAAATAGGAGATCACAATTATTATGGGCTATGCGATTTGGGATCGAGTGCTAGTGCTATCCCCTATTCACTTTATGAAGAGATCATCGGTGAGATTTCCCCTTGTGAACTTGAAGGAGTTGATGTTACCATTCATCTTGCAAACAGAGCAACTATCTCTTCTATCGGAATTGTGAGAGACGTTGAAGTCCTATGTGGAAAGGTAAAATACCCTACCGACTTTCTAGTACTTGGTTCAAAGAGGGACAATTTTTGTCCTATTATTTTTGGTAGACCTTTTCTTAGAACTTGTGGAGCTATAATAGATTGCAAGAAAGGTAAAGTTTCTGTTGAATTCAATGGTGAGCCATATGAATTAAATTTTTCTAAGTTCTCTAAGCAGCCTCGTGGTACCGATTTACCTAGTGATGATAAGATTATTAAAAGTATTGCTTCTATTGCTATTCCCCCTAATGATCCTTTGCAGCAATATATGGAGGACCACGAGAATGATTTGCATATGCAGGAAAGAAATGAACTATATGAAATATTCTTGAGACAACCTGCTATCCTGAAGCACAACCTTCCGGTTGAATCTTTGGGAATTTTATCAAAACCAAAAGAAGACCCGGTGTTCGATCTTAAACCTCTTCCCGATACGCTTAAGTATGCTTATTTAGATGAAAAGAAAGTATATCCTGTTATTATCAACTCTAACCTTTCAGGATACGAAGAAGAGCGACTATTGGAAGTACTTCGTAAACACCGAGGTGCAATTGGCTATACCCTTGATGACCTTAAGGGGATTAGTCCATCTATCTGTCAACATACTATCAACCTTGAGCCCGATGCTAAACCAGTTGTTGATCATCAACGACGGTTGAACCCGAAGATGATGGATGTTGTAAGAACTGAGATTCTCAAGCTTCTAGCCGCAGGTATTATCTACCCTATAGCTGATAGTAAGTGTGTAAGCCCGGTACATTGTGTTCCTAAGAAAGGAGGTACAACTGTGGTTCCTAATGATAAGAATGAACTAATACCTCAGAGAATTATTATTGGATATAGAATGTGTATTGATTACAGGAAGCTGAACAAGGCAACCAGGAAGGATCACTACCCGCTGCCGTTCATCGACCAAATGCTTGAAAGGTTATCCAAAAATACCCACTTTTGTTACCTCGATGGTTATTCTGGCTTCTCTCAAATTCATGTTAACACTGCTGATCAAGAGAAGACCACTTTTACTTGTCCCTTTGGTACTTATGCTTACAGGCGTATGCCTTTTGGTTTATGTAATGCCCCTGCTACTTTTCAAAGGTGTATGTCTGCTATCTTTCATGTTTTCTGTGAGGAGATTATGGAAGTCTTCATGGACGATTTCTCCGTCTATGGAACTTCCTTTGACCATTGTCTCCACAACCTTAATAAAGTTTTGCAGAGATGTGAGGAGACAAATCTGGTACTCAATTGGGAGAAGTGCCACTTCATGGTTAACGAAGGAATTGTTCTTGGTCACAAGATTTCCGAAAGGGGAATTGAGGTGGACAAGTCCAAGATCGAAGCAATTGAGAGGATGCCCTATCCAAGGGACATCAAAGGTATTCGCAGTTTTCTTGGTCATGCTGGTTTCTATAGAAGATTTATTAAAAACTTTTCTAAGACTTCGAGACCCCTCACTAATCTTCTCCAGAAGGACGTTCCTTTTGTATTTGATAAAGATTGTAAGGAGTCTTTTGAAGTTCTTAAGAAAGCTTTAATAACCGCTCCTATAGTACAACCACCTGACTGGAATTTACCTTTTGAGATTATGTGTGATGCTAGTGATTTTGCTGTTGGAGTTGTTTTAGGGCAAAGGGTCGATAAGAAATTGAATGCTATATATTATGCTAGTAAAACCCTTGATAGTGCTCAAAAGAATTATGCTACTACTGAGAAGGAATTCTTAGCTGTAGTATTTGCTTGTGATAAGTTTACGCAGTATATTGTTGATTCCAAAGTTATTATTCATACTGACCATGCTGCCATTAAGTACCTTATGACAAAGAAGGATGCCAAACCAAGGCTTATCAGATGGGTACTCCTTCAAGAATTTGATTTGCAGATTGTTGATAGGAAAGGGGAAGACAATCCGGTGGCGGACAATCTTTCAAGGATGGAAGATATACCGCATGATCCCATCCTAGTCAACGACAGTTTTCCAGACGAGCAACTGGCCGTTGTAAAAGTACAATCTCTTTCCGATCCTTGGTTTGCAGACTATGCTAATTTTATTGTTGCAAAGTATTTGCCTCCAGGTTTAACATTTCAGCAAAGAAAAAGTTCTTTCATGATTTGAGGCACTACTTTTGGGATGACCCACATCTTTTCAAAGAAGGTCCAGACGGGATCGTGAGAATATGCATACTAGAACATGAGCAGAAGGACATTCTCAGAAAATGTCATGATAGTCCCTATGGAGGACATCATGCCGGTGAAAGGACCGCACATAAGGTTCTACAATCAGGTTTTTATTGGCCTACTCTCTTTAAAGACGCTAGAAATTATGTTTTAGCTTGTGGTAAATGTCAGAGAGTTGGTAACATTAGTAGAAGGAATGAGATGCCTATGAATTACTCACTAGTGATTGAACCTTTTGATTGCTGGGGTTTTGATTTTATGGGTCCTTTTCCTTCTTCGCACAAGTACACTCACATTTTAGTAGCTGTTGATTATGTGACCAAGTGGGTTGAAGCAATCCCCACTGAAAGTGCTGATCACAAGACATCTTTGAAAATGCTCAAAGATGTGATTTTCCCTAGGTTTGGTGTACCTAGGTATTTCATGACTGATGGAGGATCACACTTCACGCATGGAGCTTTTAGAAAAGCTTTAGCCAAGTACGATGTCAATCATAGAATTGCTTCACCGTACCATCCTCAAACTAGTGGGCAAGTTGAGCTCACCAATAGAGAGATCAAGTTGATCTTACAGAAGACGGTAAATAGAAATAGAAAGGACTGGTCAAATAAGTTAGGAGATGCTTTGTGGGCATATAGAACTGCTTACAAAAACCCCATGGGCATGTCCCCCTATAAGATGATTTATGGCAAGGCTTGCCATTTGCCATTAGAATTAGAGCACAAAGCTTTCTGGGCTGTTAGAGAGCTTAATGCTGACCCAAAGTTAGCTGGTGAGAAGCGTCTCATGAACTTGACTTCTCTAGATGAGTGGAGAAGTGAAGCTTACGAGAGCGCTAAAATGTTCAAGGAAAAGGTAAAGAAGTGGCATGATAGGAGGATTCTGAAACGTGAATTTAATGTTGGTGATAAAGTTTTGTTGTTTAGATCCCGTTTCAGGTTTTCTCCAGGCAAACTACTTTCTAGGTGGGAAGGGCCATTTCATATTGAAGAAGTCTATCGGTCTGGTGCAATCAAGATTAACAATTTTGAAGGCACCAAACCTCAAGTTGTGAATGGGCAAAGACTTAAGCATTACATAGCAGGAGGCCCTGTCAATGTTGATGTGAATATGATATGCACAACAACTCACGAAGAACATGTTGCAGCCCTGTTTCAGACACCAGCAGAAGCAGAATAAGAAAAGGTATGTATTACGGTAAGGAAACATCGCGAACCGCCATAAAAGTTTCATATTCCGAGTTTTCGCAAAATTTGTAAAATTGTAAGCCTAAGTGGGGCCGGAGACAAGCTCCAGGGGGCCCAGGCGCCCCCTTGGCGCGCCCTACCTCCTGGCCGCGCCGGGAGGCCGCCTCGGCACCCAGGAGTCCGTCTCCGACCCCGCTTTAGCCTGTTACCTTCCTTTCTGTGCATAAATTTTTGCTATATATTTGCCCGGATTGTTCCGGCAACGTATCTCGCGATTTCGTGTGTTTTCTTTTCGATCTGTTTCTTCCAGGGAATCTTTCAGCTGGACCTAGGTGCCATGGCTTCTCCAAGTTCCTCCAAGGACAAGTTTGTCGTCAACGTCATCAACCCTTACCTCGCTGAGGTGAAGAAGCACCCTCAGGTTGTTCGTATGGAGGACAGTGTCCTCCATCAAGAAGATCTGAAGGGACCCTATCAAGGAGGGGAGCATCCAGGCCAGGCTAGAAGAATTGGAGCAAGAAGTCTTCAAGTACAAGAAGATGATCGAACGTGGTGTTGAAGCTAACCTTGACATCATCAATGAGCTGAAGACCTACTTCCTGAAGGAGATGAAGGAGATGTGGGAAAGCATCACCGCATCTGAAGAAAGAATTAAAGAACTCCAAGGGCAAATTTATGATCTACATCACCAGAACTGTGAGTATGAACTAAGCTTTATGCGCATGGGTATGGGTGCTGCATGCAGGATTCAGGAGACAAACTTCTCATATGAAACTGGAGAACCCCTTCCATGGAAGCGCTTCGCCGAGGACTATGTGATCAACGTCAACAATAATGAGGAGTGAAATCTCCTTGGGTAATGGCATTCCCTTGGCTTGTTCCAAGCTTGGGGGAGTGCCCGGTATCTTTATCTTTATCTTTTGTCTTTTAGAGTCAAGTAGAGTCGTATCATGTCTAGGGAGGTTATTATATGAAATAGGTGTGTGCATTGAGGTCTATCACTCCTTCGGTGGAGAGATTGTATCCGTGAGTGTGGAGTCGTCTATGATGGAATATTAATGAGAAGTCTATTGGTTCCTTTGCTGCACTCGATATTCTCTTCACGCAATCGACCTTATATGATGATTCTTATGGGGAGTATTGACCTTATATCAGGTATGGCTTTGAAAAACTTTATTTAATCTTGGCAAATATAGCTTTGGTCATAACAACAAGCATGATTTTCTTAAAGTAGCGACATAGCCAAAACCTTTATGTTATTAAGCTTGAAGTGTTATGCTGACAAGGAAGACAACTTGATGTGTTATGCTTATTTTAATGTTTACGCTTTATATTGCTTTGCATCTTAGTCATCATCAATTGTCTGTTCTCTCAAAGCCTTTGCTAGCCTAAACTCTGTACTAAGCGGAATTCTGCTTGTGCATCCATACCCTTAAACCAATACCTTCCATATGAGTCCACCATACCTTCCTATTCGTGGTATTCCACTACCACCTCCTAAAGTATAGAATTTGTGTGTTATCCTTAAATGTTCAAAACCTTCTATTGTGTGCCCCTGTTTTAGCTCATGAGGAAGTAGTAGTTAATTCATGATCTTTTTAAGTTGGACAAGTTTTACCCCGGGATTGCATGTCTAATCTGCAAACCCATAATATGAGAAGGAACTGGCATGAGTGCGCCCGGCTCATAAAAGATAATACAACAAACAAACCCTCCTTCACGCTTTGTTCATGAGAAATCAGAAAACTTTGGCAGCGATAAACAAAGGAGATTTAGGGGATGTGATCGTCCCCGTACGGGAGACGTTCCTCGAAACTTGTCCAGCTCGAGAAGTAATTGAGTTATCTATTAGCATTCGTTGACAAATCATGCACCTCTCAAAACTTGTTTTCATTCTATTTGATTTAAGGATAGCACATGAGTTTTCCCTACTTCCCCAGAGCGGGGCCTATCTCTTAGTTTTTAGGATGAGTCAGTTATTCCTACTTTCTTCTATTCTTAAAGAGAGCAGACATTTGATGTTGACGAGGATTCATTCATGTAAAGTGGCATTAAGATTTGTCATATCACATCTTTGTTGACATTATCATTTGATAAGTAAGTTGTTTGCCAAGCCCAGCTAAAGCAAACATCTTCCTTTGTGTTAACACTTTCACTTCTTGCCTAATGACATGTTCTTTCAAAAGCTTCAATTAATCTCATCAAAACATAAAGAGAAAGAGCAAAAGTAAAAGCTATTAGTTGTTCTTTGACCAAAGGACACGTTTGCCATGATTTGATGAGTTTCCTTAGCCCTACTTTTGATTATAAGTGTTACCACTCTTTTATAAGGGCTTTATGAGTTGAAAATTGCTGTCGAGGATATTTGAGTTGGTGAAGAAACTGTGATGCTTCTCGTCCGTATTCTATTTATCGACACTTCACTCTCTAAACTTGTGGACAGGTTTACCGAGCTCAGTATTCGCTTGGGGACAAGCGAGGTCTAAGCTTGGGGGTGTTGATACGTCCAAAATGCATCACTATTTTGTATCGTAATTCATCCTTATTCATTGATATATTTCACATTACGATGATGTTCTTATGTTGTTTTGGCTTATTTTACACAGTTTGCAACTTTCCGGTGCCGAAGCAGCAGACGCAGGATTCAGTGTTAAAAAGTGGACGCTGAGTTGCTGAAGAAGAATACCTCCAAATTACCTGAAAATCGACGGAGGGTATTTTCCAGACGGATCAGGAAGGCACGCAAAAGGGCAACCAGAGGGGGGCACAGGGCGCCCAGGCGGCCACAGGGCGCCCAGGCGGCCACCTGGCGCGGGCCCCTCCCTGGCCGCGCCGGGGGGGTGCCTGGAGCCCCTGGCCCACTTCAGGCTGCCCCCTTTTGCCTATATACTCCTCGTCATCCGAAAACCCTAAAAACAGGAGTTTTTACGGAGTTCCGCCGCCGCTCCGTGGCGGAAACCTAGAGAGAAGAAAAAGCCATCTCCGGCGGGAAGATTTCGCCGGGGAGATCACCTCCTGGAAGGGGAGATCATCGCCATCGTCATCACCATCATCACGGGCATCATCGAGATCATCATCAACATCATCCCCAACATCAGCACCATCTCCATGTTCATCCAATCTCATCTCATCATTGCAACTTGTGTTGTAACCCGTACTATCTATCCTCTCTACTCTATCGGTGTTGATTACTACTTTGTGGTGAATGCTATTGAGTTTTGTTGGAGAAATATCATTATGTCCAGATTGTTTATCATCCATTTATCCCCACTGATCATGATCTCTTTTATGTCTTGTGAGTAGTTACTTTAGTTCTTGAGGGCATGGGAAAAGTCTTGTTGTTAGTAGTCATATGATGTTGAAGTAATATGTGTTGTTTGATACTTAAGTTGTGTTGTTATTTTGCTAGTGGTGTTGTGTGAGTCAAACACTCAACACTTCGCCTTATTAAGGACCTAGGGGAATACATTGTGTACAAAGAATGCTTACGGTGGGTTGCCGGAGTGACAGAAACCTGAACCCCAGTTCGCACGCTTTTGCACAAGGGAACAATGGATCATCGATCGTATTGCTATGGTTAGGCTTTTACCTTAAATACTATCTTGTATTTGCGGATGCTTGCAAGGTGTTTAATCATAAGAGTGCACTCATCTTAGTCTAGAGAGTGTACCAGCATAGATCCACCCACTCAACACTTATCAACACATAACATAGTACCGATACGGAATATGGTGAAAGCACATGACTACCTCTCCCGTGTGTCCTCAAGAACACTTTAGCCTTTATAAGTTCAGTTGCTAGGCCTCTCCTTTACTCAGAAAAGGATTGGGCCACTTGTTACTCTCCATTGCCTTTTACTTTGCTCGCTTTTACCCTCCTATTGCTTATATCAAGAAAACCCCTAAAAAGTTATCTTTCAGTGCTTGCAGTTATTCCTTGCTCAGAACCACTTGTCAATACCTTCTGCTCCTCGTTGGGTTCGACACTCTTACTTATCGAAAACGCTGCAATAGATCCCTTACGGTTGTGGGTCATCAGCGGCGGTCTTGAACTTGCGATGGGGATTGGAGCCCTCTGGCACATCACTGGGGTTGCATAGACGCTTGGACCCGGTGTCGCGAACTGGATTGGCACGACAAGCATCGGAACCGGAGCCACCACCTAAAAACACAAATACAAGAACACGACGAAAGCACAAAGAGAATCAATGCAAAAGCCTCAAAAAGCACAAGAAACGAGTAGAAAGGGGAATATGTGCGTGCTACGAAGGAACTATGACACAAGCGGTAGTACTACCTGACGGATGCGGAAGTAAAAAATTAGTACCGCTTAGTGAGCGGTAGTACCGCTTGACGGATGCGGTAGTACCGCACACTATGCGGTAGTAACAGTTTACTTCCGTCTCTGTACACGGAAGTAAAAAAACTAGTACTGCTTACGGAGCGGTAGTACCGCGTTGGGGTTGTGGTAGTACCGCTCGGTATGCAGTAGTAATATTTTACTTCCGCTTCGGAGCGGTATTACCACGGAGGACAGCGGTAGTACCGCCCGGGTCAGATCTGACGAACGGATCTGGACCAGATCGAGCGGTAGTACCGCGGTTCGCCAGTGGTAGTACCGCTCGGATCAGATCTGGAAAGAAAAGATCTGGACAAGACCGCGTAGATCGAACAATGGTACTACGGCTGATCATAGTAACTTGGTAGCAACATACATACTAGCATTTCTAGAGCAAAATCACTCTCCTACATCCTAATCTTCCATGGATAAGAACACAAAGAACGCAAGAACACTATGCATCTCCCCTAACCCTAAAACAACAAGGCAACAAGAAGAGGGGAAAAGGGGAGAAACCTTCATCCATGGCAAGAGGGCGAGGTGGGGAGTGATCCCACCGATCGGAATGCGAGGAGAGTGGCCGAGGGAGGAGATCCGGCGAGGTCCTCCGGTGGCGTTCTTGAGAGGGAGAGCGAGAGACGGCGTGGGGGTTAGGAAGTGAATGGGTATGGGGGAGTGGGAACTCCCCCTGCCCACTTATAACCCCCACCCGTTCGAATATGTACGGTAGTACCGCAGTCATCGCGGTAGTACCGCTTGGGCGGAAGTACCGCACGCGAAGCGGTAGTACCGCTCTACCAGCGGCAGTAAATAAATACTGCCGTGCCGGACTTGCGGTAGTACCGTAACCTCCTTTGCGGTAGTACCGTGACTGCGCACGGTAGTACCGCTTCTCCAAGAACTTGCACGTTTCGACACGAGGCTTTTAGCAAAGAAGAGAAGAAAAACAAAAAGACACACACGCGAGGCAAAAACGCAACTCCACAAAGGAGGGCGGTGGCCGAGGCCACCTATGTTTGAGTTCTTTGGTATGGCACCGCAAAGAACTATCCTTGGGCCCATGACCAATACTCGTCTTGAAGCACTTATACCAACTATGTATGGCAAATGACAAAGACTTGATCAATTTATGCATAATGGGGGGAGGAATGGTTCATTGAGAGAACAATACTCCCCCTATGTCCATGCCTACATCTAGACAAAATAACTATATTGAGTGTGAGGAGTGTGTGCAAAGACTCAAGCCACATTGCTCAAATCGATGATATTTAGCTCATGCCTTAACTCGCGAAATCTTGCTTCATCCAACGGCTTCGTGAAGATATCTGCAAGGTTATCATGAGTGTTGACGTAGTGAAGCTCGACCTCTCCTTTCCTTATGTGATCCCGGATGAAGTGATACCGAATCTCTATATGCTTCGTCTTGAAGTGTTGCACCGGGTTGAGAGAAATCTTGATGGCACTTTCATTGTCACACCAAAGAGGCACTTTGTCACAAGTGACACCGTAATCCTTTAAAGTTTGCCTCATCCATAAGAGTTGAGCACAGCAACTGCCAGCAGCCACATACTCTGCTTCGATGGACGAGAGAGACACACAACTTTGCTTTTTGGAAGACCAACTAACAAGAGAGCAACCAAGAAATTGGCACCCTCCAGAAGTGGACTTCCTATCCACTTTGTCTCCCGCCCAGCCAGAATCAGAGAAACCTACAAGGTTGAAGTTTGCTCCTCTCGGGTACCATAAGCCAAAGTTTGGGGTATGAGCCAAATATCGAAAGATTCGCTTGACAGCCACAAAGTGACTCTCCTTAGGTGAGGCTTGAAACCGTGCACAAATTCCTACACTCAACATAATATCCGGTCTAGATGCACAAAGGTAAAGCAAGGAATCGATCATAGAGCGATATACCTTTTGATCCACCGCTTTACCATTGGGATCAATGTGAAGTTGGCATTTGGTTGGCATTGGAGTAGTAGCCGGCTTGACATCACTTAGATTGAACCTCTTGAGCATGTCTTGAGTATACTTGGATTGTTTGATGAATATGCCTTCTCTTCTTTGTTTGATCTCAAACCCAAGGAAATATTTCAACTCTCCCATCATGGACATATCAAAATGTGTGGTCATGAGTGCAGCGAACTCATCATTGAAAGCTTTGTTAGGGGAACCAAAGATAATATCATCAACATATAGTTGGCATACAAACAACTCCCCTTTAACCTTCTTAGTAAAAAGAGTGGGGTTGATTTTCCAAATTTCAAACCCACGATCTTGTAACAACTTGGTAAGATGCTCATACCACGCACGTGGGGCTTGTTTAAGGCCATAGAGTGCCTTATCGAGTTGGTACACGTGATTGGGGAGCTTAGGATCCTCAAACCCCGGGGGTTGTTTAACATACACCAACTCATTAATAGGACCATTAAGAAATGCACTTTTCACATCCATTTGTTGCAATTTAAAGTTATGATGGGAAGCATAGGCAAGCAACAAACGAATAGATTCAAGACGAGCAACGGGGGCAAAGGTTTCACCGTAGTCGATACCCTCGACTTGGGAGTAGCCTTGAGCCACCAGACGCGCCTTGTTGCGGATGACAATGCCATGAGAATCTTGTTTGTTCTTAAAGGTCCACTTGGTTCCAATGACATTATGATTCTCCTTTGGTCTTGGCACCAGACGCCACACCTTGTTGCGCTCGAAGCTATGGAGTTCTTCATGCATGGCATTGAGCCAATCAGGCTCTTCGAGCGCCTCATAAACCTTCTAAGGTTCAACACAGGAGACAAAAGCTTGATGAGCACAATAGTTTGCTAATTGTCTACGAGTGCTTACCCCCCTTTTGATGCTTCCTAGAATGTTCTCCATGTGATGTTCTTTGGAAGCAAGCCTGAGGCAACTTTTGCAGCACGACGCTCTAATTGCTCTTCAAGAGATAACCGAGGAGCATTGAGTTGATCATCTTGAGCGTCGTCAGGAGCTAGATCTTGATCTTGAGCTTCCTCTTGACCTTGATCTTGCTCGGAGGACAGAACTTGGCCTTGTGCATCATTTGGTGGCTCTCCACCATCTTGTGATTGATCTTGCACTTGGCCTTGTTCGTCCGGTTGAGGGCCTTCACTTTGTTCTTCGGAAGCGTGTGGGTCTTGGGTTGGTTATGGTTCCACTTGAGTGGAACATTGTCCTTCTCCTTCGGCCACAAGGGGTTCCTCAATGGGTAGGATATATCCAACACCCATTCTTCTTATGGCTTGAGGAGGAATTTCAACACCTACATCACAAGTACAACTTTGCTCCACTTGGGAGCCGTTATTTTCATCAAACTCTACGTTACTCGTCTCCTCAATGAGTCCATTGGACTTGTTGAGGACACGGTAAGCATGAGAGTTTGTAGCATAACCAACAAATATGCCCTCGTGAGCTCTAGATTCAAATTTAGACAAGTGAACACCTTTCTTGAGAATGAAACACTTACACCCGAATACCCGGAAATACTTGAGATTGGGCTTGTTACCGGTAAGTATCTCATACGGAGTTTTGTTCAAGCCTTTGCGGAGATAGAGCCGATTTGATGCATGGCAAGCGGTGTTGATGGCTTCGGCCCAAAAGTTGTATGGAGATTTGAATTCCTCCATCATGGTTCTTGCCGCATCCATCAGAGTTCGGTTCTTTCTCTCCGCTACACCGTTTTGTTGAGGGGTATATGGGGCTGCATATTGATGTTTGATCCCCTCATCACTGAGAAACTCATTCAAGGTGTAGTTCTTGAACTCGGTGCCGTTGTCACTTCTGATCATCAAAATCTTTGCTTCATGTTGTCGTTGAGCTTCATTTGCAAAGTTGATGATGGTTTGTTGGGTCTCACTCTTCTTCTTGAAGAAGTATACCCAGGTGTATCTTGAGTAATCATCCACAATCACCAAGCAGTACTTTCTACCCCCAAGACTATCAAAAGATGGAGGCCCAAAGAGGTCCATGTGAAGGAGCTCTAGGGGTCTCTTTGAATAGATGATAGTCGTGGGAGGGTGAGCCGTCTCATGTAACTTTCCTTCAATGCAAGCCCTGCAAGCACGATCTTTGGCAAAGCTAACATTTGTTAGTCCACAGACATGGTCCCCCTTGAGAAGACTTTGCAAAGATCTCATATTGACGTGGGCCAAACGGCGATGCCAAAGCCATCCCACATTAACTTTAGCCATTAAGCATGTCGCGACCTTAGTGGGTTGCTTCGAGAAGTTAACCACATATAGGCCGTTCTCAACATGCCCAACATAGGCTACTTTAAGAGTCTTGCTCCACAAGAGGGCCACGGTATCAATATCAAAGAATGTAGCAAAGCCCATGAGTGCAAGTTGGCGAACAGAAAGTAAATTGTATGCAAGGGACTCAACAAGCATGACTTTCTCGATCGTGAGATCATGAGAGACAGCAACCTTGCCAAGCCCCAATACCTTAGAAGAAGAAGCATCACTCCATTCGACGTTGGTGGCCATAGATGAACCTAGATGCACGTCCACCACCAAGTCTTTGCTTCCGATCATATGATTTGTGGCTCCGCTATCGAGCAACCATGATCCCCCACCGGAAGCAAACTCCTACAAGAGATCAATGCTTGGATTTAGGTACCCATTTGGTAATGGGTCCTTTGAGGTTAGTAACAAGGTTCTTAGGAACCCAAATACCATTCAACGTACTCATAAGAAGAACCAACAAATTTAGCAAACACATGACCATCACTAGCACGACATAAAACATATGAAGGATTAAAGTCGCCGGCCATGTTTGATGGTATGGTGGAGTTTTTCTTGACACCGCCACTTTTCACCATTTTCTTCTTCTTTGATGTGCCCTCTCCTTCTTTCACAAAAGATTGTCGGAGAGGGGGTGGTTGCTTGGTCTTGTCATTCTTCTTCTTCTTGGGCTTAGGAACAAACCCAATTCCTTCCTTTGGCACAACCTCCTTTTGATTGCTCAAAAGGTTGTTGAGGTTCTTCTCACCTTGTATACATGTCACAAGGCCTTTCTCAAGTTGCTTCTTCAACTCGGCATTCTCTTCGACAAGATGCACATGCTCGCAACACGGGTTAGTAGCATTTGCATTATCAATTGATACCATGCGAGGAAAGATAGCCTTTTCCTTGGTTAGCGAAACTTGGAGTTGATCATGAGACTCTTTGAGAGTAGCATGCATACCTTTCAAGGCCTTGTGAGCCTTGTCAAGTATGTCAAACTCCTCTTTGAGTTTAGCATGGTCAACCTCAAGTTTTGCCTTCTCGGAATTAAGCACACGAGAGACAACTAAAGCATGATCAAGATCTTTCTTTAATTTAGCATGATCATCGTTGTGTGACTCCTCAAGAGCCAAACGAAGACCACGCTCTTCCTCTAGGGCGTTAGAGAGATCCGATATCTCATCGGCATAGTCTCGACTATGTCCTTCCATTTTAGTAACGGTTTCCTCGTGAGCCTCGATCATGTCGTTGGCCTCACCGAGTTGTTCCAAGAGAGCAACAAAGTGCTTCTTGGGTTTGCCATTGAGATTTTTCATGAACAACTCAAATTCATTCTCTCCCTCCTTAGCACCCTCACTCTCATCAATACAATTCGTCAATGAAGGATTAGAAGAGATAGTAGTATTGATGTTTGGGTTTACCTTGTTGGTGGCCTTGGCCATGAGATACTTGGCGGTGATGTTCTCATTTGGTGAGTCGAAGAGAGATGAGTGCGGAGTAGTAGCAATTGCAATTGTGGCCATGGTGACCATCTCATCATCTTCATCATTATCATCATCCTCAACATATTCTTCTTGGGCCACCAACCCTTTAGGAGGAGTCTTCTTGTTGAAGTTGTTCTTGTTGGGATAGGACTTTGACTTGTCCTTCCGGATAAGCTTGCCTCCAAAGTCTTCTCTCTTCTCATATGGGCAATCTGCAACGAAGTGGCTTACATTGCCACAGTTGAAGCATGTCCTTACTCGTTGCTTTCCCTTGTTTCCACTTGAGTTGTTCCTGTTGAAGTTGGGTCTTGTGTTCTTCTTGCCCCAGAATTGCCTTGAAGCAAGAGCCATGTGCTCATGATAGGCATATTTGGTGTCCTCGGGGCTACACTCATCACCATCTTCCACCTCCTCTTCTTCCACACAAGCCTTGGCCTTCAGGGCAAGATTAGGCTTCTTCGATCGTTGATCTCTTAAGACCGCATTGTCGGCGGTCATATCCAAGATCCTCATGGCAACGAACTCATCCAACACTTCATGAGATGACAAGTGGTGGAAATCCGGTCTCTGACGAATGACAGAGGACATGGCCTTATGATAGGGCATCATGGCCTTGAGGAACTTGCGCTTGATCCAGTTGTCATCCGTGTCCTTACTGCCATGATCTCGAAGAGAGACCGCGAGGGTGGTTAATCTCCGATAAAGTTCACGAGGATCTTCTTCTTCGATCATAGCAAACTCATCGGCTTCATCTTGCACAACTTCATAGTTAGAGCGTTGAATGCTAGTGCTTCCCTTGTACATAGTGCCAACATGCTCCCAAGCTTCCTTGGCCACAGTGAAGGGTCTAAGATGTGCAATGTCTTCTGGAGGAATAGCATCTTGAAGAATGCAAAGAGCGGACTCGTTGAACCGATGATCCGCAGTTTCTCTTGGAGTCATGTTGTCGGGATCATGCGGATAAAAACCTTGCTCAATGATTCTCCAAAGATTAGTAGAACAATGATTTATATGACGTTTGAAACGAAACACCCAAGTAGCAAAATCAGAATTTTTTATAAACTTGGGAGGCGGCCCAACGGAATTTAAATGCGGTGTAGGAACGGGTCCCCCATAGTGAGTAGGAGGAGCGGAGTGGGCAAAGATCCCACTCCCATTCTTAGTAACAGGGGCTTGTTCACTACTAGCTTCTCCCTTGTCGGGATTAGCCTCCGACACGTTAGTAGCGGGGCGAACCACTTCCAACTGTGCGGTGGATACTTTAAGCCCCTCAAGCAAATCTTTAAACATGCCTTTGACCTTGCTCGCTAGTGACTCTTTCAATGTGGTCAAGGCCACAGTGAACTCCTCACAAGAGACCGAGGCTCCCCCATCTGACATAGGCAAGGACGGAGTTCCACCGGAATGGTCCTCCGTCTCGACTACGTTGTCACCCATACTCTTTGGACTGTAAAGTCCTTAAAAAGAGACGAGGCTCTGATACCAATTGAAAGGATCGATATGGTTGACTAGAGGGGGGGGGGGTGAATAGGCAGCTAACAATTTTTAGCTTTTCTTAACCACTTTAAATTAAGCGTCAAAGTAAGTTGTTTAGATATGCTACTAAGATGACAACTAATAGAAAGTAAAGATAACAACTTCACAAGCAAGCTATAGGAGATAAACAAGTAATGCTTGCACAAGTAAAGGTAAGAAATAACCACAAGAGGAACCGGTGGAGACGAGGATGTGTTGCCGAAGTTCCTTCCCTTTGAGGGGAAGTACGTCTCCGTTGGAGCGGTGTGGAGGCACAATGCTCCCCAAGAAGCCACTAGGGCCACCGTATTCTCCTCACGCCCTCACACGATGCAAGGTGCCGTGATTCCACTAGTGATGCCCTTGAAGGCGGCAACCAAACCTTTACAAACAAGGTTGGGGCTATCTCCACAAACTAATTGGAGGCTCCCAACGAAACCACGAAGCTTCACCACAATGGAATATGGCTTCGAGGTGACCTCAACCGTCTAGGGTGCTCAAACACCCAAGAGTAACAAGATCTGCTAGGGATTAGTGGGGGGAATCAAATATCTCTTGGTGGAAGTGTAGATCGATGCCTTCTCAAGCAATCCCGAGCAAATCAACAAGTTTGATTGGCTAGGGAGAGAGATCGGGCGGAAATGGAGCATTGGAGCAACAATGGAGTATGTGGGGGAAGAGGTAGGTCTTCTTGGGGAAGAAGACCCCCTATATATAGTGGGAGAGCAAATCCAACCGTTATTCACGTTTTCTGCCCGCAGAGAGCGGTAGTACCGCACGTAAGTTGCGGTACTACCGCTTGGTAAGCGGTACTACCGCTCTGGGTGCGGTACTACCGCTAGGCAAAAACAAGCGTGCCGAGGACAACCACGGATGAAATAAATTACATCCATGGCTACATCCGCAGAAATACGGTAGTAGAAAAACACGATGCGGTACTACCGCTTGGAGCAAGCGGTACTACCGCATAGGATGCGGAAGTAAAAAATTACTTCCGCACCTACTTCCACACTTAGTACATTGCCGGGCCAGATACACGGTACTACCGTTCTGGAGCCGCGGTACTACTGCTGGTGCGGTACTACCGTGTCTTCAGGCGGTACTACCGTGTGGCTGTGCGGTACTACCGCTTATGGAGCGGTACTACCACTTGCCAGGCAGATGTATTAGTTAAGAAGCCATGGTTTGCATATACGATAAGAAACGGTTGGAACTCCAGAGAAGCAAGGGAAAGGTGGTGTGAGAGTAAGATGTGTACGTGTTGATTCCACCCAAACCTTTCCTAAACGGACCCCCTCTTAATAGTACGGTTTTCCTATTACGCAAATCCACCGGCAGGGAGCAAAAAGGAAACACCGTCTTCCATCGAATCCGAGGGGCAAGCAATCGTCTTGTGCCTAAGTGAGATATACCTGTAGGAGCTTAGAGCACACGATTAGTCCGCAAATGCATTGTCATCAATCACCAAAACTACTTAGGGAGAAATATGCCCTTACAATGTTTAATGGGCTTTGTTATACACTTTTATATTATTTTTGGGACTAACCTATTAACCCAAAGGCCCAGTCCAGATTGCTGTTTTTTGTGTGCCTATTTCAGGGTTTTGTAGAAAAGAGATATCAAACGGAGTCCAAACGGAATGAAACCTTCGGGAGAGATATTTTTGGAGAAAATCACACACGGGAGACTTGAGAACCACGGAGTAGGGGCCTCGAGGTGCCCCCGAGGGTGGGGGCACGCCCCCTGCCTCATGGGTCCCTCGTGAGGCCCCCAGTGTCCTCCTTCCTCCTATATAAGCCTCCGTACACCGAAACCATCAGACGAACAGAGAAAACCCTAGTTCCACCGCCGTAACCTTCTGTTCCCGTGAGATCCCATCTTAGGCCTGTTCCGGAGCTCCGCCGAAGGGGAGATCCATCACGGAGTGCTTCTACATCATCATCATCGCCTCACCATGAGTTGTGAGTAGTTTACCACAGACCTTCGGGTCCATAGCTAGTACCTAGATGGCTTCTTCTCTCTCTCGGTATCTCAATACAAAGTTCTCCTCGGTCTTCGAGGAGATCTATTCGATGTAATCTCTTTTTGCAGTGTTTTTGTCGAGATCCAATGAATTATGGGTTTATGATCAAGATTATCTATGAGAAATATTTGGTTCTTCTCTGAACTCTTTATGTATGATTATAATATCTTTGCAAGTCTCTTCGAATTATTGGTTTTGTTTGGCCTACTAGATCTATAGTTCTTGCAATGGGAGAAGTGCTTGGCTTTGGGTTCAATCTTGTGGTGGCCTTTCCCAGTGACAGTAGGGGCAGCAAGGCACGTATTGTATTGTTGCCATCGAGGATAAAAAGATGGGGTTTATATCATATTGCTTGAGTTTATCCCTCTACATCATGTCATCTTGCTTAAGGCGTTACTTTGTTCTTATGAACTCAATACACTAGATGCATGCTGGATAATCGTCAATGTGTGGAGTAATAGTAGTAGATGCAGGCAGGAGTCGGTCTACTTGTCTCGGACGTGATGCCTATATACAATGATCATGCCTAGATAGTCTCATAAATATTCCTTTTCTATCAATTGCTCGATAGTAATTTGTTTACCCGCCGTAGAATATCGCTATCATGAGAGAAGCTACTAGAGAACACTATGCCCCCCGGGTCTATTCTCAACATATCAATCTACATCTACTTTACCTTTTCTGCTTTTACTTTCTGTTCTTATAATAAAAAAATACCAAAAATATAAACTATCATCTCTATCAGATCTCACTTTCGTAAGTGACCGTAAAGGGATTGACAGCCCCTTATCGCGTTGGCTGCGAAGTTCTTATTTGTTTGTGAAGGTGCGAGGGACTCGCGCATGGTCTCCTACTGGATTGATACCTTGGTTCTCAAAAACTGAGGGAAATACTTATGCTACTGTGCTGCATCTCCCTTTCCTCTTCAAGGGAATACAATGCAAGCTCGAGAAGTAGCAAGAAGAATTTCTGGTGCTGTTGCCGGGGAGGCTTACGCAAAAGTCATATACCAAGTACCTATCACAAACCCTTACCCTTTGCATTACATTTTTTTGCCTCTCGTTTTCCTCTCCCCCACTTCTACCTTTCCGTTTTATTTGCCCTTCTTCTGCCGTGTGTTTACCGTTCGCGTGCCTCTTGTTTGCTTGTGTTGCTATGTGCTCTCATTTGGCTTGCATCTTCGCTTGCTAAAGTATGAATCCTCATCCACTTGCTAATCTCTTTAAGAGATCCAATTATGTTAAACCTATTTCTAGTGAGTTGTGTGCACTAGAGTATCTTTATGAGGTTTTGCTTGAAATTTATGAATCTGAAAATTGTGAGGAATTGTTAAAAGAAAAAGTGATTCATGTTAGCTCCTTAAATAAAAAGCATGACTGCAATGATGTTACTATATATTCTATTGATGTCAATTGTGCTAATAATATGCAAAACCCTAAGCTTGGGGATGGTAGTGTTACTATGTCCACTACTTGTTGCAATGATCATGATTGGGGTGAGTCTTCTTATGATCTTGGAAATTTATTTAAGCCCCATGATGAATATAAGATTGATAATAATGTTTGCATTAATATTGAAAGTGGGTTTGGAAGAGTGTCAACTTTAGGTCCCACATACTTGGAGAATGTTCAATCTTATGAAACTTTTGATAAAAGTGGGTTTGGAGAGGTCATGACTTTAGTTAATGTTAATCCCACTATTTTGGAAGAATGTCAACTTTGCATGCATGTGGATCGTGTTGACAATATGTTATGTGATAGTTATTTTGTTGAATTTGATCATGATCCTACATGCAATTATTATGAGAGAGGGAAATATGGTTGTAGAAATTTTCATGTTACTAAATTACCTCTTGTTGTGTTGAGATTGCTATTGTTTCTTTCTCCTTCCTTGCATATGCTAGATCTTGCTTGTCTTGGTAATCTGTTTTCCTATAAAATGCCTATGCATAGGAAGTACGTTAGACTTAGATGTGTTTTTCATATGTTTTATGATGTTCTCTTTGTGCTTCAATTCTTGTCTTTCATCTGAGCATCATTGAAATATTAGTGCCTAGCTAGGGGCGTAAAACGATAGCGCTTGTTGGGAGGCAACCCATTTTTTTTGCTGCTGTTATAGAATAAATATTTCATCTAGCTTCTCTTTAGATGTGGTTTTGTGTTTTGTTTAGTGTTTGTGACAAGTAGAACCTTTGGGAAGACTTGTGTGAAGTTTATGTGATCTTGCTGTGAAAAACAGAATCGTTAGTGTTCGCTAGAATGGTCATCAGATTTTACTGGAGTGTGCTATTTAGTTGATTCTTTTTGCAGATGATTAATAGAAAAATTCCTCATGTTTACCAATTTAGTTTGAATTTTTTGGAGTTACAGAAGTATGCGAAACCTGCAGATTACTACAGACTATTCTGTTTTTTGACAGATTCTGTTTTTCGTGTGTTGTTTGCTTATTTCAATGCATCTATGAGTAATATTGGGAGGTATGAACCATAGAGAAGTTGTAATACATTAGGTTTAACACCAATATAAACAAATAATGAATTTATTGCAGTACCTTTGAGTAGTGGTTTGCTTTCCTATACTACGGAGCTCATGAGATTTTTGTCTAAATTTTGTGTTGTGAAGTTTTCAAGTTTTGGGTATTGCTTTGATGGACTATGGAACAAAGAGTAGTAAGGGCCTAAGCTTGGGGATGCCCAAGGCAACCCAAGTAAAATTCAAGGACAACCAAAAGCCTAAGCTTGGGGATGCCCCGGGAAGGCATCCCCTCTTTCGTCTTCATCCATCGGTAACTATACTTCGAGCTATATTTTTATTCACCACATGATATGTGTTTTGCTTGGAGCGTCTTGTATAATTTGAGTCTTTGCTTGTTAGTTCGCCACAATTATCCTTGCTGGACACACCTATTTGAGAGAGTTAAATATGGCCTAGGAATTGATAGAACACTCTATGTGCTTCACTTATATCTTTTGAGTTGAATAGTTTTTGCTCTAGTGCTTCACTTATATCTTTTAAAGCACGGTGGTGATAATATTTTGAAGAAATTGTTGAACTCTCATGATTCAATTATATCCTTTTGAGAGTCTATTAAAACAGCATGGTAATGTGCTTAGGCTATAAAACTAGTCTTCACATGATAGACATCCAATATCAATGTAGTAAAAACTTTCAGACTAAGTGCATTGAATATGATGAGAAGTTGGATGCTTGATAATTGTTTTTAGATATGAGGATAGTGATATTAGAGTCGTGCTAGTGCAGTTATTATGAAATTGAGAAATACTTGTGTTTAGGTTAGTGATTCCCGTAGCATGCACGTATGGTGAACCGCTATGTGACGAAATTAGAGCATGAGCTATTTGTAAAGTGCCAACCTTTGTGTGGAGGTCGGGGGCGCGCGATGGTTAACTCCTACCAACCTCCCCCCTAGGAGCATGCATAGATTGCTTTGTTTTGATGACTCGTAGATTTTTGCAATAAGTATATGAGTTCTTATGACTAATGTTGAGTTCATGGATTATACGCACTCTCACCCTTCCACCATTGATAGCTTCTCTTGTACCGTGCAACTTTCGCCGGTACCATACACCCACTATATATCCTTCCTCAAAACAGCCACCATATTATTCCTCAAAACAGCCACCATACCTACCTATCATGGCATTTCCATAGCCATTCCGATATATATTGCCATGCAACTTTCCACCGTTCCGTTCATATGTCACGCTTCATATTGTCATATTGCCATGCATGATCGTGTAGTTGACATCGTATTTGTGGCAAAGCCACCATGCATAATTTTTCATACATGTCACTCTTGTTTCTTTGCACATCCTGGTACACCGCCGGAGGCATTCATATAGAGTCATACTTTGTTGTAGTATCGAGTTGTAATATCGAGTTGTAATGAAAGTGTGATGATCATCATTATTAGAGCATTGTCCCATGGGAGGAAAGGCTAAATCAATAAAGCCCCTCCACAAAAAAAAGGCCAAAGAAAAAAAGAAAGGCCCAATATAGAAAGAAAAGAAAAGAAAAGAAAAAGGGACAATTGCTACTATCTTTTTTTCTACACTTGTGCTTCAAAGTAGCACCATGTTCTTCATGATAGAGAGTCTCATGCTTAGTCACTTTCATATACTAGTGGGAATTTTCATTATAGAACTTGGATTGTATATTCCAACGATGGGATTCCTCAAATGCCCTAGGTCTTCGTGAGCAAGCAAGTCGGATGCACACTCACTAGTTTATTTTGTGGAGCTTTCATACATATTTAGCTCTAGTGCATTGATACGTCCAAAACGTATCTATAATTTTTGCTTGCTCCATGCCTCTTTTGTGTGATATTGCTATGATATTTATGCACTTCCATACACTTTTGATCATATTTGGACTAACCTATCAACTCAGTGCACCCCAGTGCCAGTTTCTGTTTTCTGCTGTTTTTGTATTTCAGGTTTTCCCATTACGTAAATTGCCAGAAAAATCCCGGGAAAATTATATAAAAAATCAGCGTTCCGGAAGCTTGCATGCGGCCAAAGTAGGGCCAGAGGGGGGCCACCAGGGCTCCAGGCGGCCAGAGGGCGCGGCCCCCCTAGCCGCGCCGCCAGGGCGCCTGGCCCCCCCTGGCCTCTTCTGACGCCCCCTTTGGCATATATTTACATCGCGTCCCGAAACCCTCGAGGACGGAACCCTTTTTCGTGATCTCATCTCTGTTCCGCCGCCGCCGCGCTTCCAAGATCGGGAGCACCAGGAGAACTCTTCCCGGCACCCTACCGGAGGGGAGGATCACCACCGGGAGCTTCTCCACCACCATGGACGCCTCCCGGATGAGTTGTGAGTAGTCTCCCTTGGACCATGCGTCCATGACCAGTAGCTATGTGATGTTCTCCTCCCCTCTTTGTTCTTCACAGATTAGACCTCGTGAGCTGCCCTACATGATCGAGGCACATATGTAATCCTTATGCTGTTGCTATGATGAGTTTGCTGGGATCCGATGGATTATGAGATTATGTTCAGATTGTGTGTGGGTAATATATTTGATTTACCTCTTTTATATTTATGTTCTTGAGTAATTCTTGCATGTTCTCCGTTGCTGTTTATTGCTTTGGCAAAGTAGTAGGTAGTAACTCCAAGAGGGAACGTTATGCTTGATTGTGGGTTCATGCCCCTCGATGACTAGCTTGAGTGACAGAAACATGAGTCTAGGGGATGTGCTGTTGTCACAAGGGGGAAAACAACGGTGCTTGTACTTGCGGGTGCAAGGATTGTTTACTTTACGCAAATTTCTTTTAATGTAGTTGTCTGTTGCTTTGAGTTTACACTATGGGTGGGACTCGCAACTTAATACCAGCGAGATGTTCTGGATAGATATCTCAAGGTGGATGATTAGTAGTAGATGCAGATGGATTTCGGTCTACTTGCCTTGGCGTACCGCCCATGCTTTTGAGCCTCTACCTTTCTTGCAGCATAGTTAGCATTGGTTTGCGCACATAATCCCGTCAATTGCCCAGCTGTAATTCGTTTACCTCGCTTAGCTGTTTTATCGTCTTTTGGGAGAGAGACATCACTAGTGAACATCATGGGACCCCGGTCCATATTACCATCACTGATCACACCCACTATTTACTTTCTGTTCTTACTTACTAGTTGCAGTCATACCTATCACTATTATCTCTTGCGTTTGATCCTTTGTAAACGACAAGGCCGGAGGGATTGACAACCTCTCTGTACTCGTTGGGAGCAAAGTTATTTGTATCTATGTGCAGGTCCTGTCAATCGCTAAGTTGCACCGCTAGCAGTTGACACCTTCTTGTTGACCCTCGGAGTCTCAGGGGATTCGATCCTTGGTATCTTTGCCAAGGGAAAACTACCGCTACACTGCATCTCAAACCTTCCACTTGGGGTAACCAACGAGGGGCGAGAAGCCATCATGCATCCGTTGCATGGCAGTCCCTACTCACTCACATTGATATCTATTGATGGGCATCTCCATAGCCCGTTGATACGCCTAGTCGATGTGAGACTATCTCCCTCCTTTTTGTCTTCTCGACAACCACCTCTCTATTCCACCCATAGTGCTATGTCCATGGCTCACGCTCATGTATTGCGTGAAAGTTGAAAGGTTTGAAAGAATAGAGTATGAAAACAAGTGCTTGGCTGAAATCGGGGTTGTGCATGATATGGATATTTTGTATGATGAAGAGGGAGCATAGCCAGACTATATGATTTTGTAGGGATAACTTTCTTTAGCCATAGTATTTTGAGAAGACATGATTGCTTTGTTAGTATGCTTGAAGTATTATTATTTCTTATGTCAATATAGGCTTTTATCTTGAATCTTTCAGATCTGAAAATTCATGCCACAATTAAGAGAATTACATTGAAAAACTATGTTGGTTAGCATTCCACATCAAAAATTCTATTTTTATCATTTACCTACTCGAGGACGAGCAGGAATTAAGCTTGGGGATGCTTGATACATCACCAACGTATCTATAATTTTTGATTGTTCCATGCTATTATTTATGATGTTTTGGATGTTTAATGTGCTTTGTCATACGCTTTTATATTATTTTTGGGACTAACCTACTAACCCAAAGGCCTAGTCCAGATTGCAATTTTTTTGCCTGTTTTAGGGTTTTATAGAAAAGGGATATCAAACGGAGTACAAATGGAATGAAACCTTCGGGAGAGATATTTTTCAAGAAAATCACGCACGGGAGACTTGAGAACCACGGAGTAGGGGCCTCGAGGTGCCCACGAGGGTGGGGGGCGCGCCCCCCTAGGGCGTGCCCCCCTAGGGCGTGCCCCCTGCCTCGTGGGTCCCTCGTGAGGCCCCCAATGTCCTCCTTCCTCCTATATAAGCCTACATACCCCGAAACTATCAGACAAACAGAGAAATACCTAGTTCCACCGCCGTAACCTTCTGTTCCCGTGAGATCCCATCTTGGGGCCTGTTCCGGAGCTCCGCCAGAGGGGGGATCCATCACGGAGTGCTTCTACATCATCATCATCGCCTCACCATGAGTTGTGAGTAGTTTACCACAGACCTTCGGGTCCATAGCAAGTATCTAGATGGCTTCTTCTCTCTCTCTGTATCTCAATACCAAGTTCTCCTCGGTCCTCGAGGATATCTATTCGATGTAATCTCTTTTTGTGGTGTGTTTGTCGAGATCCGTTGAATTGCGGGTTTATGATCAAGATTATCTATGATAAATATTTGGTTCTTTTCTGAACTCTTTATGTATGATTATAATATCCTTGCAAGTCTCTTCGAATTATTGGTTTGGTTTGGCCGACTAGATCTATAGTTCTTGCAATGGGAGAAGTGCTTGGCTTTGGGTTCAATCTTGCGTTGTCCTTTCCCAGTGACAGTAGGGGCGGCAAGGCACATATTGTATTGTTGCCATCGAGGATAAAAAGATGGGGTTTATATCACTATGTTTGAGTTTATCCCTCTACATCATGTCATCTTTCTTAAGGCGTTACTCTGTTCTTATGAACTTAATACTCTAGATGCATGCTGGATAGCGGTCGATGTCTGGAGTAATAGTAGTAGATGCAGAATCGTTTTGGTCTACTTGTCTCGGACGTGATGCCTATATATAATGATCATGCCTAGATAGTCTCATAATTATTCGCTTTTATATCAATTGCTCGACAGTAATTTGTTTACCCGCCGTAGAATACCACTATCATGAGAGAAGCCACTAGAGAAAACTATGCCCCCCGGGTCTATTCTCAACATATCAATCTACAATCTACTTTACTTTTCCGCTTTTACTTTCTGTTCTTATATCCAAAAATATCAAAAATACCAAACTATCATCTCTATCAGATCTCACTTTCGTAAGTGATCGTAAAGGGATTGACTACACCTTATCGCGTTGGCTGCGAAGTTCTTATTTGTTTGTGCAGGTGCGAGGGACTCGCTCGTGGTCTCCTACTGGATTGATACCTTGGTTCTCAAAAACTGAGGGAAATACTTACGCTACTGTGCTGCATCACCCTTTCCTCTTCGAGGGAATACAACGCAAGCTCGAGAAATAGCAAGAAGAATTTCTGGCGCCGTTGCCGGGGAGGCTTACGCAAAAGTCATATACCAAGTACCTATCACAAACCCTTATCCTTCGCATTACATTTTTTGCCTCTCGTTTTCCTCTCCCCACTTCACCCTTACCGTTTTATTTGCCCTTCTTTTGTCGTGTGTTTATCGTTCGCTTGCTTCTTGTCTGCTTGTGTGTTTGATTGCTTGCTTGTCAGTTGTCACTATGGGTCTCCCTATCAGAGTTGACCCTCACCTCAAGAGGCTGGAGGAAATTGAAAACAGTGTTAGACATTTTATGACTATACAATTTGAGCACAATGATTTTTTCAGAAACGAGCTTAAAGAACAGAATTTTTTTATGGAGTATATGAATAAAGACCTAGATGATATGTCTAAAGCATTTTCTGGTTTGAAATCTCAGTTTGCTCATCTTGAGAACTTAATAGCCCAAATTTCAGATAAACAACCCACCTTAGTTAATAAGATGGCTGCTAAACCGGAAGAGGATGAAAATAAAGATGAAGATCTGAAAGTTATTGATGTGTCTCCTATTAGATCCTTGTTTTCTAGTATGAATCTTGATAAAGATAGGATTGGAGATGAGTCTACTTTAATTGATAGGTGTCCCAATGATTCGGAGTTTTTAGATCTTGATGCTAAAATTGTTAAAAGTGGGAGTGAAGAGATTAAAACTTTGCTTAGTGATGAACCCACTACTTTGGATTTCAAGGGATTCAATTATGATAATTGCTCTTTGATTGATTGTATTTCCTTGTTGCAATCCGTACTAAACTCTCCGCATGCTTATAGTCCAAATAAATCTTTTACCAAACACATAGTTCATGCTTTGGTGCAATCTTATTGTCGGGGGAAACTGTCCACCACGAACACCTATGGGACCGGAGCCCCTTGCTTGTGCGGTAAGAGGGCGGAGGGAGCACGAAGAGCAGATCGTGGAGATCACGCAGGCAGTTTACCCAGGTTCGGGCCGCGATGGACGCGTAAAACCCTACTCCTGCTTAGTTTGTATTGAGTTGGAGAGCTCGGGAGCTTGAAGAACTAGCTACACCGAGCGTATGAGCGATCTAGGTTCCGAACCCTTTCTACGTTGCGCATGGGCCTCCTTTTATAGTGCAAGGGGTCACCGACAGGTGTCAACGTAGGAGAAAGGGTAAAAATGTAAAAGAGGTGGTAGTTGTAACAGTGCGGGAATAGTGGAGCTACAGTGCGTGAACAGTGGTCGCTACCTACTTTGACAGTAGGGGACAAGAGCATTTAATGCCCGTCGCCGTCGACCCCAAAAGCGCCCGCCCTTGCGTCTCCGTTTGCCACGGCGATGGCTTTGCCACCGTGGAGCGCCACCGTGCCCCCAGGCTGCACAGCCACCCGCCACGCGTCCCTGGAGTGGCCCCAGGGCGACGCGTGGCTCGATGAGCTGGAGCGCAGGCACGCAGCACAACCCTCCCGGCAAGCACCTTGCCGGGGTCTTGACCTTGCCGGGCCCGGGAGCTTGTCGGGCTCTGAAGCTTGTCGCTCCCCGGGCCCTGCCGGGGCGCATACAGCGCCGAGGCATGTTTTCTGTAACATAGTCTTCTAGCCTCCCTGGCAAACTTCTCTTGCCAGGGCCTTGCGTGAGTGAGGTAATCTTGAGCCTGGAACGGCCTTCCCGGCAAGCTCCACTTGCCGGGGTCACGATATTCTGTCTTGTATACTTTGTTTTTGAATGGTTTTATATGGAGCAGGAAGGTCTCTGGCGAGCGCGTGGTAGGCCCTGTCGCGGGAAGCTGCTACTGCCCGTGCACAAGTTGGGGTACTGAGGGACCCCTACCTTAGTACACCGACAGGAGCCCCCGGGCCTGGGCCACACACGGTGCCGAGCGCTGTTGGGCCAGGCCCAGAACAGTGCACGGGCACGCGCGGCCCACGACACGCCAAATCCACTTCCGCATCCGCCGCGTCCCCCCGTAACGGCACGCGTCGATTGCGGCGTCGTGGGATGGGACGTGGCCACGTTCTTTTAATGGAAAGAGCGAAACGTCCCCCACTTCCCCATAAAAGCAGAGGAAGCAGGAGCGGTTCCCCTCCTACGCCTTCATTGCTTCTTCTTCCATCTCCAGAGATCCCCTTTGCGCTCCGCCTCCACACCTCCCTCGCCGTTTTCCGCATCTGCGGCGCCGCCGGACTCTTCGTCCCCCTTCCCTCGCCGCCTCCGCCATGGCCCCGAAGACCGAGAAGGCGAAGGCGGAGAAGACCAAGAAGGAGAAATCGGAGCAAGCGGCGAGGCTCACCTTGTTGCGGAAGCGGAACGTCGTCTTCGCGCCAAGGCTCGGCGCACGGGAGCTCTGGAACAAGTACTACTTGTTCTGGGCCAAGAAGACCAAGGCGCATCCCCGCACCCGAGCCTATCCGGCCGCCGCCAAGGACAACTACCCCGGCGGGTACTTCTTCTTCGCCGCTTTCTTCCACTGCGGCCTCTGTCCCCCTTTTTCCGACTTTTTCTGT
This sequence comes from Secale cereale, assembly GCA_902687465.1. NCBI lineage: Eukaryota > Viridiplantae > Streptophyta > Magnoliopsida > Poales > Poaceae > Secale > Secale cereale. Next base: position 728,857,965 of record LR738715.1, read on the forward strand.
GATATAATGCACACCTACGGCCTCCATCTTCTAGACTTCACTCCCAACACCATCCTCACGATGGCGGTTTTCACACATATGTGCGAAAACTATATCGGGATATACCCAAACGTAGCGCTGTTTAGGCACTTCTTCACCCCTAGAGTAGAAGCCGGCGCTCCCCTCTCCGGGGGGATTTCTTGGGTCTTCCGCTTGAATAAGAAGGAGTCCTACTTGCCGGGGGAGCTCCGCGGCAAGTGGGAGGAGTGGCGTGCAGACTGGTGCTGGATAGTCGAGGACGAGCCGCAACCTTTCACCGCGCCGCGCACAACAGCCATCGTGCGCGGCAGGGACTGGAGCGAGTTTGATTCGGACGACGGCAAGCTCAACGTCGCCCTCATCAGAATTCTTCGTCTCCGGGTAGCAAAGTTGTCTGTCGGAGAAGTAGGCACAGATTTCCTCCGCCGCCGCATCGCCCCTCTTCAAGATAGGAAAAGGCCAGCCTGGGAGTACGGCAACGCGGCGGATATAATGAGGCTGCGCCCCGGGCTAAACTTCAACTTCACGTCGCTGGAGCTGAAGGGGATGGTCCGGGAACTATTTAAGCATGACCCGGCCCACCCGGAGTGGTTCAGAGCGCCCCGGGGAGTGGTGCCCCTCTGCAACAACACGGCCCGGGATGCCCTTCGCGCCATGATGCCCGCGTGTGACTCGCATGGCATCGACCGCACGTGGATTCCGCCCAAGCCAGACGTCATCATGAGCTTCTTCGACAACCTGGTGGAGGTGGCGAAGAACAAGGACGAGGTCAGGGAGCTCACACGGGACACCACCGACCAAGAGATAGCGTATATAGCTTCTCGGGTTGAAGAGGCCGCTGCAGCCGCAGCGGCAGGAGAATTTGGCTTTACGCCCGAGGAGGCAGAGGCTGCGGAAGCGTCCTGCCAAGCAGAGGAGGCGGAGATCCGCAGGTTGCTGAAGCTTCCTCCCGACGAGCTCGCCGGGGTCCCTTCCTTGAGGCACTCCGGGATCCCCGGAATCCTGACCGAGGCCGCGGCGAGAGGCAGCGCCGCCGGAGGAAACAGAGGCGCCGCAGGGAGCGGAGGCGCCGGAGGGAGCGGAGGCGCCGGAGGGAGAGCGGCCACAGTAGAGGGCGCTGGGCCCAGCAAGCCTGCCGAGGAGGAGGAGGAGGAGGAGGACGTCGGGGCCGACGAAGACTCCGACGGATCCCTGGGGCTCTACGCCGACGACCTCTCCTCGTCGTCGGAGACCTCCCCGCCTCGGGCAAGCCCTAGGCACTCTCCGCTGAAGCGTCTCCGCAAGACGGCGACAGGGACGAGGGCGCAGGCGCCCCGGCAACAACCAGCTCGCCGGGCGGCGCGAGCTACCCGGGGGAGCCAAGCTGCGACGGGGGCGCCCGGCGCACCAACCACGGCGGGGGCGACCCGCACACAGGCCATGGCGGGGGCGACCCGCACGGCAGCGCCAAGCGGAGGAGGGTCTTCGCAGAGCGGAGCGGCAGCTCCGCCCGCTCCCCGGGCCTCGGCTACCACAGGGGCCGAGTCTTCGCAGCCCCCAGCCCCGGGGACCGCCAAGCGCCCGAGGGAGTCTTCGCCTCCTGCTCCCCGCGCGGACGCGTCTCAGGTGGCGTTTGACTTCTCCGCCCTGAGCGACGACGACGACGACAAGGAACAGGAGTAAGAACTTGAGGCTTCGCATCTTCTTTAACTTTATCTTGATCCTTGTTGATGCTGATCTTGCTTTTGTTTTGATCTCAGGACCCTGGCCCAGCGAGTGGCGAAGAAGGCCAAGGTGCCCGTGGTCGAGGTCGCGGACGACTCGCCCGTCGCGGCGACCGGAGACGCGCCGGAGACGAGCCTGCCGGACCCGAGCGCTGCTCCGAGGAGCAGCCCCCAGCGCAGCCCCCAGCGTAAGTCTGGGTTCTATACTTCCACTTGTCGGAAGCGCTTGAGAATTTTGTCTTGTGCTGATATCTTGATGTTTTTGTCTTGTCTTGATTGTCTTGTACAGAGGTGGAGCCACAACCACAGGAGCATCCGGAGGTCGCTCCCGAGGAGCCGCAGGCCCCGCCGTCCCCGCCAAGGCCGAACTCCCCGGCAAGGGAGAGCACTCCGCCAAGGGCGGGTACTCCGCCAAGGGCGAGCAGCCCGGCGAGGGCGGCTACTCCGCCAAGGCAGAGCTCCCCGGCGAGGGAGCCCGCCGCTGACGACGTCCGTCAAGGTAAGTTCCGTAACTTTGTCTTCTTGGATTCGTCTCTTTTTGGATATTTGCTTGAACTTCTTTTAGTTTTTCTTCTTCTTCTAGATCCTCCTCCCCCCGAGCAGATGGAGGCGGAAGTCATCGTCGTCGAGGAGGAGGGCGCGCAGGGCGGCGGCGGCGACGTCCCTGTCGCTGAGGACACGACGGGAGCCGCCGAGCCGGCTGTGGAGGAGACCGCTCCGGCCGCAGACGCGGCGGACGGGGAGGGGGACGGCGGCCATACTGCCGGCCCGGAGGCGGCAGGAGCGTCGAGCGCTGCGCCGGCCGCCGACCCCTCCACCGAGAAGGAGCCGTCTGCCTATTACCTTGAGGCCCCCAACGGCGTTTACATCCAGGTGCCGTGGGGTTCTTCATCGCGAGCCCCCGCGGAGGGCGAGGCCTTTGATGGAGAGGTCCTCGCCTCCGCGGGTCTGAAGATCATCGAGGCGCCCGGCGGAAGCGAAGGGCCCGAGGAGGAGAAGCTGCTTCATCAGCTCCTGGCCCTTTACCGGGCCAGGCAGGCGAAGCTTGCTTCTCGGGAGGCCCTTGCCGCCAAGGCCGCCGTTGAGATGGAGAAGCGCGCGGCAGAGCTCCGCGCCGCCAACCAGGCTGCCCTCCGCGACGTGGCGGAGGAGCGCGAGAGACTCGCCGGGGAGTACCAGGAATGGCTGCTGGAGAAGGCTGAAGCCGAAGAGCAGCAGCGACTTGCCGGGGAGGAGCTGTCCCGGCGAGAAGGAGAGCTCGCCCAACGGAAGGTCAACCTCGACTCCCACGAGGAAGACCTTGCCGCTCGGGAGCAGGCCCTTGGCGGAGAGCTGAAGGAGGCGAAAGCCGCCGCGGCTGCCGCGGAGACCGCCAAGGAGGAGCTCGCGGCCAAGGTTGCGCAACTGGAGGAGTCACTGAAGGCGAGCGTGGAGCGGGTCACCGCGCTCAATACAGAGCGCGAGAAGGACGCCCACACCAACTCCGAACTCCAGGTGCGCCTCTCCAAGCAGGGCGACGAGCTGAAGGCCGCCAAGGACTCCATTGAGGATCTGGAGCTGAAGGTTTCCACGTTGAAGGACTCGCTCGACGCCGTCCGGGACCGGGAGACCAAGCTGAAGGAAGAGCTCCGCAGGGAGCGAGGCTTGGTGGAGAGCGCCAATACTGCGGCCGAGAACTTCCGCCGGACCGTCGAGGTGTGGACCGACGACTTGGTGTCTTCTGCATCCAACATTGATCAAGAGCTGCTGGCGCTGAAGGTTGAGCATCTCATCTACTCTCCGGATCCAAACCTCCCCCACAGCGCCAAGCTCAGCCTCTTCTTCAGAGGGATCGCGCCGGCTCTTGCAGATCTTCGGAAGAAACTCCCCGCGCAACTGGCCGAGGAGTCGCGCCAGCTCTGCGCGGGAACCTTGGAGCGCGTCCTGACGAAGATTGTATACCGCAACCCCGGTATAAACCTCACCAACGTTCTCCGCAACTTGCCGGCCGACGCGAACATGGAGGCGCTGAAGGCGCAGGTCGCCCACATCATCGCCAAAGTGAACAAGATCTCCAGGATTGAGGGCGACCGCGTAGATTAGGCCTCCTTTTTCTTTATCTCTTTTTGTTGCTGCATAGGGCGTTATGAACTCATTAATCATTGCGACAAGTTATCCCTTGTAAGATATTTATCTTATTTTGATCAATCAGTGCAATGTTATCTTCCTTGTCTTGGTCATCTACTTTGTATGTTTTTCACCCTACGCCTCCAGGGAGCTTGCCGGCAAGGATCCTTTGCCGCGAGCGCTGAGTGCTGGACTCTGAGCAGCCTGCTGGCCAAGGTCTTACCGGCAAGCAACCTCGCCGCAGCTAGTCGCAACGCACTCGGCTTGTTGAGTGAAACTCGAAAACGAACCAAGGGCGCGACACTTGTCGCAGCTCACTTAAGTCGTTGAGTGTACTCGAAAACAAGACAAGGGTGCGGCTAGCCACGGGTAGGTTCCTCCGCGCACAGGTTTTCCATACAAAGTGTGATTGTTCAAGGAAGACAGCTAAAAATTAAAAATTTGAACTGCTCAAATTCTAATAACTTAGCTTTTATATGTTGCTTGCTTCTTGGTAAGGCTTCTCTTTCTTGAACAACACTTGGCTCCTCTTCCATCTCCTTCCCCCCCGGCAAACTTGTGCGCGAGGAACATTCCTTCTGCTTAAGAGGCAAGGAAAAAGAAGAGGGAAACAAGTATGTGGCCTTTCGGCGTACTAATGCTTACCGGATATGTATGTTGCACAAGATGCCAAATAACACATGCAAATAGCAGAGAAAAGCATGTAAAAGGCAAATAGCGCAAAACACAAAAACTTTACTGATGCACGGGGTCTGCGCCCGGCTTTGTACAAAGGGTTACATGCAACAGCGGCAAAGCTTGTACAAAAGGTGGTTGCCGGAACGGATCACGGCAACCGCGCCTTATGGGTGAAACTTGCGAAGATGCTCTATGTTCCAGGAGTTGCTCACCGGTAAGCCTTCTTCGGTCTCAAGGCGGACAGCGCCGGGCCTCGTGACTTGTCTCACCCGATAAGGTCCTTCCCACTTCGGCGTCAACTTGTTGGAATTCTTGGCGGACTGAACACGCCGAAGAACAAGGTCGCCTTCCTCGAGACTCCTGGCCTTGACCCTGCGGCTATGGTAGCGACGCAAGGCTTGCTGGTATCGAGCAGCTCGTACAGCAGCCTGGAGACGTTCCTCCTCGAGGAGCAATGCATCATCTTGCCGCAGTTGCTCTTGCTCGAGCTCATCATAAGCGAGCACTCGAGGAGATCCGTATACGAGTTCCGTGGGGAGAACTGCCTCTGCTCCATAGACTAGAGCAAAGGGTGTCTGTCCGGTGGCTCGACTTGGTGTCGTTCTGATTGACCAAAGAGCCGCCGGTAGCTCCTCTATCCAGTTTCTTCCGCACTTGCGCAGCCTGTCAAAGGTCCTTGTCTTGAGTCCGCGCAGCACTTCAGCATTGGCCCTCTCCGCCTGACCGTTGCTCCTCGGGTGAGCAACAGAAGCGAAACAGACCTTGGCGCCAAGGTCTTGGATGTACTGCATGAAGGTGCGACTAGTAAATTGTGTACCGTTGTCGGTGATGATCCTGTTAGGGATTCCGAAACGGCAAACAATCGACCTGAAGAACCTGACCGCTGACTGTGCTGTCACCTTTCTTACTGGTTCCACTTCTGGCCAGTTTGTGAACTTGTCGATTGCAACGTACAAGTACTCAAAGCCCCCGACGGCTCGGGGGAAGGGGCCGAGGATATCGAGCCCCCAGACCAAGAAGGGCCAGGACAAAGGAATTGTTTGGAGAGCTTGAGCTGGCTGATGAATCTGCTTTGCATGGAACTGGCACACTTCACACTTGGTTACTAGTGCAGTTGCATCTTGGAGGGCTTCTTGCCAGAAGAACCCTTGCCGGAAAGCTTTCCCGGCAAGCGCCCTTGCGCCAATGTGGTGGCCGCATATGCCTCCGTGTATTTCTGCCAACAGCTTCTGTCCATCTTCCCTGGAGATGCACTTCAACCTAACACCATTGAGCCTTCTTCTGTACAGCTCATTATCCACGAACTGGTACATACTTGACTGCCTGGTTATCTTCTCTATTTCTTCTGGGTCGTCGGGAAGTTCTCCAGTTTGCAGAAAACGGACGATCTGCTGCGCCCATGCCGGAGCCCGAGGCTCGACGGCAAGGACCAAAGGCATGAGGGCCGCTGCGGGGACCTCAGCTTCTACGGCAAAAACCTCTGGTTCCGCCGGAGCTGATGGCCCCCCGGCAAGCTCGCCGGGGCGAGGCTTGTCGGGAACACTTGCTTCAACTGCACAGATCCTCGGATCTGCAGGAGCAGACTGTTCCTCAGCGTTCTGATCGTTGATCTTGGGGACCTTGGCGGCGGTTTCAGGAAGATCCGCCGGCAAGTAGTCACCGGAGACCAACTTCCTCTTCTTTGACTGCCCAACTGATGGTGCAACGGATGGTTTAGTCAGCTTGAGCAAGAAGGTCCCTGGTTCCATAGGTAACTTCATTGAAGCACACTTTGAAAGGCCATCTACAATGTCATTCTGAGCTCTCGGGATGTGCTCCATTTGCAGACCTTCGAAGTGCTCTTCGAGCTTCCTCACTTCATCTACATAAGCTTCCATCAAAGGGCTCTGGTAGCTCTTGTTAACTTGTCGGACCACCAACTGAGAATCTCCCCGCACAATCAGCTTTCTGATCCCAAGTTCGGCCGCAATCCTGAGGCAGGCGAGCAAACCTTCATACTCAGCAGTGTTGTTTGTCGCTTGCTCCCTGGGAAAGTGCATCTGGATAACATACTTGAGGTGCTCTCCGGTGGGCGCGATGAGTACCACGCCAGCACCGGCGCCTTGCAGCGAGAAGGCACCATCAAAATACATTACCCATTCACTTGTCGCTTCTTGTACGGGTGCACTTGTTTCTTGGACTTCTTCGTCGGGTGTCGGGGTCCACTCAGCTATGAATTCTGCCAAAGCTCGACTCTGTATGGTTGAGGTACTTTCAAACTTGAGTCCAAAGTTTGACAGCTCCAGTGCCCACTCAACGATCCTGCCTGTTGCTTCTGGATTGTGCAATATCCTCTTCAGCGGAAAGCGAGTGACCACTGTTATCTCATGTGCCTGGAAGTAATGGCGCAGCTTTCTCGAGGCCATGAGGAGGCCGAAAAGCAACTTTTGCACCCCGGAGTATCTTGATCTAGCCCCCTGCAAGAGGGAACTTACAAAATACACCGGGCGCTGCACCATCTTCTTCCGCACTTCTTCCTGTTCCTGCGCAGAGTTGTCCTTGTCGGGGCCAGAGCTTGTCGGAGCAGCCCCCTGCTTGTCGCTGGATTCGCTTGCCGGTGGTGCAGATTCCTCGTCGGCCTCCCTCTCCACTACTAACGCAGCACTAACCACTTGGTTGGTTGCCGCTAGGTATAGCAACAACTTTTCCTGTGGTCTAGGTGCGACAAGTATTGGAGGGGAGGATAGGTACCGTTTCAAATCTTGCAGCGCTGCCTCCGCTTCCGGAGTCCACTTCATGGGACCTGCCTTCTTTAGGATTTTGAAGAAAGGTAGGGCACGTTCTGCAGATTTCGAAATGAACCTACTGAGGGCAGCCACACAACCTGCAAGCCTTCTGACATCCTTGACGCGCTTCGGGGCCTCGATCTGCTCAATGGCTTTAATCTTGTCGGGGTTAGCTTCAATCCCCCTTTGTGACACAAAGAACCCGAGAAGCTTGCCGGAGGGGACTCCAAAGACGCACTTCTCGGGGTTCAACTTGAGCTGTATCTTGCGCAGGTTCTGAAATGTCTCTTCCAAATCTTGGACCAGGGTATCCTTGCTCTTGCTCTTCACCACGATGTCATCCATGTAAGCCTCTACATTTCTGTGGATCTGTGGCTCGAAAGCAGTGTGCACTACCCTTGCAAATGTTGATCCTGCATTCTTCAGTCCAAATGGCATACGTATGAAGCAATAAGTGCCGCATGGAGTGATAAATGCAGTCTTCTCTTCATCTTCCTTGGCCATAAAGATCTGGTGGTAGCCTGAATATGCATCGAGAAAAGAGAGTAGCTCACATCCGGCAGTGGAGTCAACGATCTGGTCAATGCGTGGCAAGGGGAATGGATCCTTGGGACATGCTTTATTCACATCGGTGAAGTCTATACACAGTCTCCACTTCCCGTTGGCCTTGCGCACGACGACTGGGTTTGCTAACCACGTCGGATGGATCACACCTCTAACTAAGCCTGCTGCCTCTAGCTTCTTGATTTCTTCAGCAATGAATTCTTGGCGCTCCACGGCTTGCTTCCTCACCTTCTGCTTGACGGGCCGCGCATGAGGACAAACAACAAGCTTGTGCTCAATTACCTTCCTGGGAACACCGGGGATGTCAGATGGTTGCCAGGCAAACACATCGACATTCGCCCGCAGGAAGGCAACGAGCGCGCTTTCCTATTTGCTGTCAAGCGTGGCACTGATGGTGAAGGTACCACCAGTGCCGTCCTCCTTGGCGGACACCTTCTTGGTTGCCGGAGGAGCCGCCATCCCCTTCTTACACTTGCCGGTGGAGCTCGATGGAACGTCCTCGACGGCAGCGCAGCACTCCGAAGAGGTGCGGTTGCCGGAGTGGGCCCCAGAGCACTTGCCGGACTTGGTCTTGGTCTTCTTCCCCTCGGGAGCTTCAGCGGCAAGTGTGTCCTTCTCTGCCGCGGCTGCTGCATCCCGGTAGATCTTGTCGGCGCAGACAAGCGCATCTTTCTTGTCGCCATGGATGGTGATGACGCTTATCGGCCCCGGCATCTTGAGTACGTTGTAGGCGTGGTGGGAAGCCGCCATGAACTTGGCGAGGGCGGGACGGCCGAGTATCCCATTGTATGGCAATGGGATATCGGCGACGTCGAATGTGATGCGCTCAGTCCTGAAGTTGAGCTCCCCGCCAAAGGTCACCGGCAGAGTTATCTTCCCCTTGGGCTTGCTCCTTCCCGGATTGATTCCTTGGAAAGAACCGGTCTCTTCGAGCTCGCCATCTGGGATTTGGAGTTTCTTGATCACAGCAGAGGAGATCAAGTTCAGCCCGGCCCCGCCGTCAACCAACATTTTGGTGACCTTGAGGTTGCGGATGGTGGGGGAAACCAGCATCGGCAAGCACCCGACCGCAGTGGTGCGGTCAGGGTGATCCTCAAGATCAAAAATGATGGGCGTGCTGGACCATTTGAGGAGCCTGCGCGACTCCACGGGCGGCTCTGCTGCATTCACCTCGCGCACCCACTGCTTGAGCTGGCGGTGGGAGGTGTGCAGAGAGGCGCCACCGTCGACGCACAGGACCTCCGTGGCCTTCTGGAACTCCTGCTCGCTGTTATCCTCATCCTCCATGTCTTCGTCGTCGTCTTCCTCATCCTTGTCGCGGCCCCGGGGAGGTCGGTCACCTTGCCGCTGCTTTGCCTTGACGCGGCGTCCTCCCCGGCCATTGAATGGCCGTTTCTTGCTTGGTTCTCCTCCGCCACCTTGGGCCTTCTCCTTGTCGCGCCTCTCGTACTCAGCTTTCTGCTGCTCGACGAGGTACTCGACGCGTTTGCAGTTGGAGAGGTCGTGGCCCTTGGTGCGGTGGATCTTGCAGTATTGCTTGTCGGAGCCGTCCTGCTTGTCGGCTGCCGCCACAGGGGCAGGCTCCTTGCCGGAGCCGCCAGCCTGTGTTTGCTTGACGGGAGCCTCCTTGCCGGACTTCTCGATGGCAAGCACTTCCTTCTTGTTCTTCCTCCTGTTGTTCCGCCGCCGGCTCTTCTTTGCCGGGGCGGCGTCGTCGCTGTCGCTTCCTCCTGCGCCAGCATCCTCCCCGGGGAGTCTCCTCCCCTCTTCTGCGCGCGCGCACTTATCAGCTAGAGAGTAGAGCTCGCTGACATCCCGTATCTTGGTCATGGCCATCTCCTCACGCATGCGGCGGTTACGCACGTTCTGGTGGAACGCGCTGATAACGGTGACAGGGTGGACGTCGGGGATGTTGTGCTGCACACGACTGAAGCGTTGGATATACTTGCGCAGGGATTCTCCTTCCTTCTGGGCCAGAATGTGGAGATCGCTCTCCTGGCCGTGGGGTTTGTGGCCGCCCGTGAAGGCGCCAACAAACTGGTGGCAGAGATCTGCCCAAGAAGAAATGGAGCCTTCCGGCAAGTGCATAAGCCACGAACGAACGTTCGACTTAAGCACGAGCGGGAAGTAGTTCGCCAAAATCTTCTCGTCGCGCCCCCCGGCAGCCTGCACCGCGATGGTGTAGATGCTGAGGAATTCCGAGGGGTGCGTCTTGCCGTCGTACTTCTCCGGTACGTCGGGCTTGAAGTTTTTCATGCTGGGCCACTGGACGCGCCGCAGCTCGCGGGTAAACGCAGGGCAACCTGCCGCGTACGGCAAGTCGCCTGGTTCACCGGGCACGCGCGCGTCGACAGCGTTCCCAGCTCTTTGGTCTGATTGTCGCCGAGCTTCTCGGCGACGCTCGATCGTTGTCCGAGCGTCTTCTTGTCGCCGGTCGTCAAGGACCTGGCGCTGGTCCCGACGAGCCCGCGGATCCGACGATGCCGTGGAGCCGTCGTCGGCGTTGTTCCGGCGGGACGGCGTCTTCTGCTTCCGCGGCGGGGAGTGCACGGTGGTTGCACCCCCGGCGGTCTTGTCGCCATCGGCCTTCGTCTTTTCGACTTGCTGTGGCCGCGAGGTCGCCGGCTGTTGCGGCGTATCGTTATTGGCGAAGGCGATCAGGCTCTGGATGGTTGCCCTCCAGTCCTCGGCCTTGTCTGCCGCTGGAGGGAAGTCGAGGAGCAGTTGCGCCCTTGCGAGCGCTTCTGCTGGAGTGGAGGGGAGCGGGGGCGAGCGGTGCGAGGAGCGGGATATGCTCGGACTCCTAACGGCGTTAGAAGGAGAAGGGTCCCGCCCCGGCGACCGCGCTTTGCTCGTGCCAGGACGATGGCCCGGAGCGTCCCGCGAACCTCCGGTTTGCCCTTGGCCCAGCAAACGGATACCACCTCCTGTGGCATGGCGCTGCTGGGTTGTTGTTTGCTGAGATGGACGTGGCGCGTCCACGGAGACCGAGGCTCGGTCGTCCGTCTTGTCCTTGGATTTGGTGGCGCCGCGCGTGTCCTCGCCGGCGACCACCCTTCCGACGGCGTCTCCCCCGCCCACCGTTGGCTCTGGTGGTGGCGGATAAGACGCAGACGGGCCTGCGACCTCCGAAGCCTTCTTCTTCGGGGCCATAGCGCAGTTGCTGATGAAGTTGCTGATGAAACTGGAGAGGTTGATGAAGAGTACGCCCGCGTGAACGCCGGATCAGGTTCGCACAACCTCGACGCCCCCTACCTGGCGCGCCAAAGATGTCGGGGGAAACTGTCCACCACGAACACCTATGGGACCGGAGCCCCTTGCTTGTGCGGTAAGAGGGCGGAGGGAGCACGAAGAGCAGATCGTGGAGATCACGCAGGCAGTTTACCCAGGTTCGGGCCGCGATGGACGCGTAAAACCCTACTCCTGCTTAGTTTGTATTGAGTTGGAGAGCTCGGGAGCTTGAAGAACTAGCTACACCGAGCGTATGAGCGATCTAGGTTCCGAACCCTTTCTACGTTGCGCATGGGCCTCCTTTTATAGTGCAAGGGGTCACCAACAGGTGTCAACGTAGGAGAAAGGGTAAAAATGTAAAAGAGGTGGTAGTTGTAACAGTGCAGGAATAGTGGAGCTACAGTGCGTGAACAGTGGTCGCTACCTACTTTGACAGTGGGGGACAAGAGCATTTAATGCCCGTCGCCGTCGACCCCAAAAGCGCCCGCCCTTGCGTCTCCGTTTGCCACGGCGATGGCTTTGCCACCGTGGAGCGCCACCGTGCCCCCAGGCTGCACAGCCACCCGCCACGCGTCCCTGGAGTGGCCCCAGGGCGATGCGTGGCTCGATGAGCTGGAGCGCAGGCACGCAGCACAACCCTCCCGGCAAGCACCTTGCCGGGGTCTTGACCTTGCCGGGCCCGGGAGCTTGTCGGGCTCTGAAGCTTGTCGCTCCCCGGGCCCTGCCGGGGCGCATACAGCGCCGAGGCATGTTTTCTGTAACATAGTCTTCTAGCCTCCCTGGCAAACTTCTCTTGCCAGGGCCTTGCGTGAGTGAGGTAATCTTGAGCCTGGAACGGCCTTCCCGGCAAGCTCCACTTGCCGGGGTCACGATCTTCTGTCTTGTATACTTTGTTTTTGAATGGTTTTATATGGAGCAGGAAGGTCTCCGGCGAGCGCGTGGTAGGCCCTGTCGCGGGAAGCTGCTACTGCCCGTGCACAAGTTGGGGTACTGAGGGACCCCTACCTTAGTACACCGACACTTATGAAGAAAATCTTGAATTGGAAGTTTCTATCCCTAGAAAGCTTTATGATGAGTGGGTACCTACTATTAAAATTGAAATAAAAGATCATGAGTGCTTTGCTTTGTGTGATTTGGGTGCAAGTGTCTCCACTATCCCAAAAACTTTGTGTGATTTGCTAGGTTTCCATGAGCTTGATGATTGTTCTTTAAATTTGCATCTTGCGGATTCCACTATTAAGAAACCTATGGGAAGAATTAATGATGTTCTTATTGTTGCCAATAGGAATTATGTGCCCGTAGATTTCATTGTTCTTGATATAGATTGGAATCCTTCATGTCTTATTATTCTTGGTAGACCTTTCCTTAGAACGATTGGTGCAACTATTGATATGAAGGAAGGAAATATTAGATTTCAATTTCTGTTAACGAAAGTCATGGAACACTTTCCTAGAAAGAAAATAAAATTACCATATGAATCTATTATGAGAGCCACTTATGGGTTCCCTTCCAAAGATGGCAATACATAGATCTATCCATGTATCGTGCCTAGCTAGGGGCATAAAACGATAGCGCTTGTTGGGAGGCAACCCAATTTTATATTTTTTTTGTTTTTGCTTCTGTTTAGGATCAAATATTGCATATAGCTTCTGTTTAGATGTGGTTTTGTGTTTTAATTAGTGTTTGTTCCAAGTAGAACCTTTGGGAAGACTCGTGTGAAGTTTATATGATCTTGCTATGAAAAACAGAATCGTTAGCGCTCGCTAGAATGGTCACCAGATTTTACTGGAGTGTGCTATTTATTTGATTCTTTTTCAGATGATTAATAGACAAATTCCTCACGTAAACCAATTTAATTCAATTTTTTGGAGTTACAGAAGTATGCGAAAGTTATAGATTACTACAGACTGTTCTATTTTTGGCAGATTCTGTTTTTCATGTGTTGTTTGCCTATTTTGATGAATCTATGAGTAGTATTGGGAAGTATGAATCATAGAGAAGTTGGAATACAGTAGGTTTAACACCAATATAAACAAATATTGAGTTCATTGCAGTACCTTTGAGTAGTGGTTTGTTTTCTTATACTAACGGAGCTCACGAAATTTTTGTCTAAGTTTTGTGTTGTGAAGTTTTCAAGTTTTGAGTATTGCTTTGATGTACTATGGAACAAAGAGTGGCAAGAGCCTAAGCTTGGGGATGCCCAAGGCACCCCAAGGTAAAATTCAAGGACAACCAAAAGCCTAAGCTTGAGGATGCACCGAGAAGGCATCCCCTCTTTCGCCTTCATCCATCAGTAACTATACTCGGAGCTATATTTTTATTCACCACATGATATGTGTTTTACTTGGAGCGTCGTGTATCATTTGAGTCTTTGCTTGTTAGTTTGCCACAATCATCCTTGCTGGACACACCTATTTGAGAGAGTTAAATATGGCCTAGGAATTGTTAGAACACTCTATGTGCTTCACTTATATCTTTTGAGTTGAATAGTTTTTGCTCTAGTGCTTCACTTATATCTTTTAGAGCACGGTGGTGATTATATTTTGAAGAAATTGTTGAACTCTCATGCTTCACTTATATCCTTTTGAGAGTCTATTAAAACATCACGGTAATGTGCTTTGGCTATAAAACTAGCGTTCACATTATAGGCATCCAAGATGAATGTAGTAAAAACTTTCATACTAAGTGCATTGAATATGATGAGAAGTTGGATGCTTGATAATTCTTTTGAGATATGAGGATAGTGATATTAGAGTCATGCTAGTGGAGTTATTATGAAATTGAGAAATACTTGTGTTAAGGTTAGTGATTCCCGTAGCATGCACATATGGTGAAACGCTATGTGACAAAGTTAGAGCATGAGGTATTTGTAGAGTGTCATCCTTTGTGTGGTGGTTGGGGGCGCGCGATAGTTAACTCCTACCAACCTCCCTCCTTGGAGCATGCGTTGATTGCTTTGTTTTGATGACTCGTAATTGTTTGCAATAAGTATATGAGTTCTTATGACTAATGTTGAGTCCATGGATTATACGCACTCTCACCCTTCCACCATTGCTAGCCTCTCTTGTACCGCACAACTTTCGCCTGTACCATACACCCACTATATATCCTTCCTCAAAACAACCACCATATATCTTCCTCAAAACAGCCACCATACCTACCTATCATGGCATTTCCATAGCCATTCCGAGATATATTGCCATGCAACTTTCCACCGTTCCGTTCATATGACACGCTTCATATTGTCATATTGCCATGCATGATCATGTAGTTGACATCGTATTTGTGGCAAAGCCACCATGCATAATTTTTCATACATGTCACTCTCGAGTCATTGCATATCCCGGTACACCGCCGGAGGCATTCATATAGAGTCATACCTTGTTCTAGTATCAAGTTGTAATATCGAGTTGTAAATCAATAAAAGTGTATGATCATCATTATTAGAGCATTGTCCCATGTGAGGAGAGGATAAATGAAGAAAGCCCCTCCGAAAAAAAGAAAATAAAAAAAGGGACAATTGCTACTATCTTTTTCCACACTTGTGCTTCAAAGTAGCACCATGTTCTTCATGATAGAGAGTCTCATGCTTAGTCACTTCCATATACTAGTGGGAATTTTCATTATAGAACTTGGCTTGTATATTCCAACGATGGGCTGCCTCAAATGCCCTAGGTCTTCGTGAGCAATCAAGTTGGATGCACACCCACTTAGTTTCTTTTGTTGAGCTTTCATACATTTTTAGCTCTAGTGCATCCGTTGCATGGCAATCCCTACTCACTCACATTGATATCTATTGATGGGCATCTCCATAGCCCGTAGATATGCCTAGTCGACGTGAGACTATCTCCCTCCTTTTTGTCTTCTCCACAAACACCATTTGATTCCACCCATAGTGCTATGTCCATGGCTCACGCTCATGTATTGCGTGAAAGTTGAAAGGTTTGAAAGAATAGAGTATGAAAACAAGTGCTTGGTTGACATCGGGGTTGTGCATGATATGAATATTTTGTGTGATGAAGAGGGAGCATAGCCAGACTATATGATTTTGTAGAGATAACTTTCTTTAGCCATAGTATTTTGAGAAGACATGATTGCTTTGCTAGTATGCTTGAAGTACTATTATTTCTTATGTCAATATAGACTTTTATCTTGAATCTTTCAGATCTGAACATTCATGCCACAATTAAGAGAATTACATTGAAAAACTATGTTGGTTAGCATTCCACATCAAAAATTCTATTTTTTATCATTTACCTACTCGAGGACGAGCAGGAATTAAGCTTGGGGATGCTTGATATGTCTCCAACGTATCTATAATTTTTGATTGTTCCATGCTATTATTTATGATGTTTTGGATGTTTAATGGGCTTTGTTATACACTTTTATATTATTTTTGGGCTAACCTATTACCTAAAGGCCAAGTCTTGATTGCTGATTTTTGCCTATTTCAGGGTTTTACAGAAAAGGAATATCAAACAGAGTCCAAACGGGATGAAACCTTCGGGAGAGATATTTTTGGAGCAAAATACGCACGGGAGACTTGAGAACCACAGAGTAGGGCTGACATGGCGTCCACGAGGGTGGGGGAGCCCCCCTATAGGGCGCGGCCCCCTGCCTCATGGGCACCCCGTCTGGCCCCCGGTGCCCTCCTTCTTCCTATATATACCTACGTACCCCAAAACCATCAGAACAACAGACAAAACCCTAGTTCCACCGCCACAACCTTCTGTTCCCGTGAGATCCCATCTTGGGGCCTGTTCTGGAGCTCCGTCGGAGGGGGGATCTACCATGGAGTGCTTCTACATTATCATCATCATCGCCTCACCATGAGTTGTGAGTAGTTTTCCACAGACCTTCGGGTCCATAGCTAGTATCTAGATGGCTTCTTCTCTCTCTTTGGATCTCAATACCAAGTTCTCCTCGGTCCTCGAGGAGATCTATTCGATGTAATCTCTTTTTGCGGTGTGTTTGTCGAGATCCGATGAATTGTGGGTTTATGATCAAGATTATCTATGAGAAATATTTGGTTCTTTTCTGAAATCTTTATGTATGATTATAATATCCTTGCAAGTCTCTCCGAATTATTGGTTTGGTTTGGCCTACTAGATCTATAGTTCTTGCAATGGGAGAAGTGATTTGCTTTGGGTTCAATCTTGCGGTGTCCTTTCCCAGTGACAGTAGGGGCAGCAAGGCATGTATTGTATTGTTTCCATCGAGGATAAAAAGATGGGGTTTATATCACTATGTTTGAGTTTATCCCTCTACATCATGTCATCTTGCTTAAGGCGTTACTCTTTTCTTATGAACTTAATACTCTAGATGCATGCTGGATAGCACTCGATGTGTGGAGTAATAGTAGTAGATGCCGAATCGTTTCGGTCTACTTGTCTCAGACATGATGCCTATATATAATGATCATGCCTAGATAGTCCCATAATTATTCCCTTCTATATCAATTGCTCGACAGTAATTTGTTTACCCGCCGTAGAATACCGCTATCATGAGACAAGCCACTAGAGAAAAGTATTGCCCCCGGGTCTATTGTCAACATATCAATCTACAATCTACTTTACTTTTCCGCTTTTACTTTCTGTTCTTATATCCAAAAATACCAAAAATACCAAACTATCATCTCTATCAAATCTCACTTTCGTAAGTGACCGTAAAGGGATTGACAACCCCTTATCGTGTTGGCTGCGAAGTTCTTATTTGTTTGTGCAGGTGCGAGGGACTCGCGCGTGGTCTCCTACTGGATTGATACCTTGGTTCTAAAAAACGGAGGGAAATACTTACGCTACTGTGCTGCATCACCCTTTCCTCTTCGAGGGAATACAACGCAAGCTCGAGAAGTAGCAGGGGAAACGTCAGTGGAGCAACAGGGGGCCCACGAGGCGGGGGCACGCCCCCACCCTGTTGGACAGGGTGTGGGCCCCCTGGCTTGGTTTCTTCCGCGGATATTTTTTATATATTCCAAAATAATTCTCCGTTGAATTTCAGGTCATTCCGAGATCTTTTATTTCTGCAGAAAAACAACACCATGGCAATTCTGGTGAAAACAACGTCAGCCCGGGTTAGGTCCATTCAAATCATGCAAGTTAGAGTCCAAAACAAGGGCAAAAGTGTTTGGAAAAGTAGATACATTGGAGACGTATCAACTCCCCCAAGCTTAAACATTTGCTTGTCCTCAAGCAATTCAATTGATAAACTGAAAGTGATCATGAAAAACTTTGACAAACTCTGTTTGCTCTTGTTGTTGTAAATATGTAAAGCCAGAATTCAGGTTTTCAGCAAAGATCATGAACTAGCCACATTCACAATAACTTTTAGGTCTTATGTCTACTCATATCAATGGTATAATCAACTAGCGAGTAATAATAATAAACATTGGATGACAACACTTTCTCAAAACAATCATAATATGATATAACAAGATGGAATCTCGCTAGCCCTTTCTGAGACCGCAAAACATAAATGCAGAGCACTTTTAAAGATCAAGGACTCACTAGACATTGTAATTCATGGTAAAAGAGATCCAGTCATAATCATACTGAATGCAAATTAATAGCAATACATGCAAATGGCAGCAGTGCTCTCCAACTGGTGCTCTTTTATAAGAGGATGATGACTCAACATAAAAAGTAAATAGGTAGGCCCTTTGCAGAGGGAAGCAGGGATTTGTAGAGGTGCCAGAGCTCGATTTTTAAATAGAGATGAATAATATTTTGAGCGGTATACTCTCATTGTCAACATAACAACCAAGAATCTCGATATCTTCCATGCTACACACATTATAGGCGGTTCCTAAATAGAATGGTAAAGTTTATACTCCCCCAACCACCAACAAGCACACTCCAAGGCTAGCTCGAAACAACGGGTACCGTCCAAACCATCAACAACCCTGGGGGAGTTTTGTTTAATTATTATGATTTGAGCATGGGACTGGGCATCCCGATTACCAGCCATTTTCTCATGAATGATGAGCGGAGTCCACTCATCGTGAGAATAACCCACCTATCATGGAAGATATAGACAACCCTAGTTGATACATGAGTTGTTCGAGCATATAAAACAGAATTTCATTTGAAGGTTTAGAGTATGGCACATACAAGTTTACTTGGAATGGCATGTAGATACCGCATATAGGAAGGTATGGTGGACTCATATGGAATAACTTTGGGGTTTATGGAAGTGGATGCAACAGCAGTATCCCCGCTTAGTACAGGTGAAGGCTAGAAAGAGACTGGGAAGCGACCAGCTAGAGAGCGACAACAGTCATGAGCATGCACTAAAATTAATCAACAATGGATGCAAGCATGAGTAGGATATAAATCACCATGAACATAAATATCATGGAGGCTATGTTGATTTTGTTTCAACTACATGCGTGAACATGTGCCAAGTCAGACCACTTAAATCGTTCAAAGGAGGATACCACCCTATCATACCACATCACAACCATTTTAATATCATGTTGGCAGGCAAGATAGACCATTATAAACTCTTAGCTAATTAAGCATGGCATGAGCAGCTATGATCTCTAATTGTCATTGCAAGCATGTTTCATTCATAATAGGCTGAATCAAGAACGATGAACTATCATATTTACAAAAACAAGAGAGGTCGAGTTCATACCAGGTTTTCTCATCCCAATTAGTTCATCATATATTGTCATTATTGCGTTTCACTCGCACGACCGAACGGTGTGGATAATAATAATAGTGCACGTGCATTGGACTAAGCTGGAATATACAAGCATTTAATACAAGAGAGAAGACAAAGTAATATGGCTCAAGGTTAAATCAACAATAAAGCATATGAGAGCCACTAAGCATTTTCAATCATGGTCTTCTCCTCTTGACCCCCAAAGAAAAGAAAAGAAACTATTTACACGAGAAAGCTCCCAATAAGTAAAAGAAGAACGAGAAATATTTTTGGGTTTTCTTTTAATTACTACTAGTACAAGCATGGAAAGTAAACTAGCTAAAAGCTACAGCTATTTTTTTTGTTTTTTTTAAGGTTTTTCTAACACACAAGAAAAAACTAAGAAAAGAATTGAAACTAGCATGGATAGTACAATGAAAGAGTGTGAGCACCGACTACTGGAATAAGTGTGTGAACATGAATGTAATGTCGGTGAGAAATACGTACTCCCCCAAGCTTAGGCTTTTGGCCTAAGTTGGTCTATGGATAATATTAGCCTGATGGATATCCAAAGTCGTAGTTGGGGTTGTACTGAGATGCAGCGGCTACTGCCTGGCGAGCTGCATCTTGGAGACGAGCTGCTCTCATTTTCTCCTTATACTCATTTGCCTCCTCCATGGTTATAATATATCTCACTTTTGCCTGGAAGTCAAAGAAGGTAGGAGCAGGGAGAGCAATATGGACAATGTGATGCCTGTAAAAGATTAGTCGATACTGGAGGGATTGTTCATCCCTCTCTACAAACCGATGGCTAACCATAGCATTATAATCTAAATAGGCAGGTGGTAATAGTCCATCATTTTCATTTATAGGCACATCAAGACGATGGGCTATGCGAGTGGCATAAACCCCACCAAATAAATCTCCATTTAAACCATTATGATGTAGTCTACGTGCAACAATGGCTCCCAAGTTATAATGTCTATCTCCTAACACATCACTCTTGAGAACACTAAGATCTGGGACGCACATATGGCAAGCCTCATCTTTGCCGTTGATGCATCTACCAATAAATAGAGCAAAGTAATGAATGGCAGGAAAATGAATGCTTGCTATGGTAGCTTATGTGATCTCTCTAGATTCCCCCACAGTGATACTAGCAAGGAAGTATTTATATTCATATTTGTGAGGTTCACTAATATTGCCCCACTGCAGGAGCTTACAAGCATCATTAAAATCTTCTAGGTCCATGGTGTAAGATTTATCATATAGATCAAACATGACAGTGTGAGAGTTTCATGAAGATGTAAATTTAAACCTTCTAACAAAGGTATCCGTTAAGTAATGGTACTGAGGGGACGTATCTAGCAAGAAGCCCTCGAGATCAGCATTACACACATATGCGTCAAACTCCTCCTTAATGCCTGCTGATACGTCTCCAATGTATCTACTTTTCCAAAACCTTTGGCCCCTGTTTTGGACTCTAACTTGCATGATTTGAATGGAACAAACCCGGACTAACGTTGTTTTCAGCAGAATTGCCATGGTGTTGTTTTTGTGCAGAAATAAAAAGTTCTCGGAGTGACCTGAAACTCCACGGAGATTTATTTTGGAAAATATAAAAAATATCTGCAAGAAGATCCAGACCAGGGGGCCCACACCCTGTCCACGAGGGTGAGGGGCGCACCCTCCCCTAGGGCGCGCCCCCTGCTTCGTGGGCCCCCTGGTGCTCCACCGACGTATCCCCAGATCCTATATATTCACTTTCGGGGAGAAAAAAATCAAGGAGAAAGAATTATCGCATTTCACGATACGGAGCCGCCACCAAGCCCTAATCTCTCTCGGGAGGGCTGATCTGGAGTCCGTTCGGGGCTCCGGAGAGTGGAGATCGTCGCCATTGTCATCATCAACCTTCCTCCATCACCAATTCTAGGATGCTCACCGCCGTGCGTTAGTATTTCCATCGTAGGCTTGCTGGACGGTGATGGGTTGGATGGGATCTATCGTGTAATCGAGTTAGTTTTGTTAGGGTTTGATCCCTAGTATACACTATGTTCTGAGATTGATGTTGATATGACTTTGCTATGCTTAATGCTTGTCACTAGGGCCCGAGTGCCATGATTTCAGATTTGAACCTATTATGTTTCCATGAATATATGTGTGTTCTTGATCCTATCTTGCAAGTATATAGTCACCTACTATGTGTTATGATCCGGCAACCCCGAAGTGATAATAATCTGGACCACTCCCGGTGATGACCTTACTTTGAGGAGTTCATGTATTCACTATGTATTAATGCTTTGGTCCGGTACTCTATTAAAAGGAGGCCATAATATCCCTTAGTTTCCAATAGGACCCCGCTGCCACGGGAGGGTAGGACAAAAGATGTCATGCAAGTTCTTTTCCATAAGCACGTATGACTATATTCAGAATACATGCCTACATTGCATTGACAAACTGGAGCTAGTTCTGTGTCACCCTAGGTTATAACTTCTACATGATGAATTGCATCTGACATAATTCCCCTTCACTGATCCAATGCCTACGAGCTTTTCACATATTTCTTGTTGCTTATTTACTTTTCCGTTGCTACTATCACAAAAACTACAAAAACACTACTATTACTTTTATTGCTGCTACCGCCACTATCATATTACTTTGCTACTAAAATATCTTGCTGCAGATACTAAGTTTCCAGGTGTAGTTGAATTGACAACTCAACTGCTAATACTTAAGAGTATTCTTTGGCTCCCCTTGTGTCGAATCAATAAATTTGGGTTGAATACATTACCCTCGAAAACTGTTGCGATCCCCTACACTTGTGGGTTATCAAGACTATTTCTGGCGCCGTTGTCGGGGAGCATAGCTCTATTCTTTAAGTCACTTGGGATTTATATCTGTTGATCACTATGAAGAATTTGAAGGACTCAAAAACCAAGATCTTACGCTCAACTACGAGGGGAGGTAAGGAACTGCCATCTAGCTCTGCACTTGATTCTCCTTCTGTTATGGGTAAATTTGCGACACCTACTCATGCTATTGAATCTGATATGTCGTATGTTCTTGATGATGCCACTTCTGCTATGTATGATGAAACTATTTCTATGCCTGATACTGTGCCACTAGGTGAATTTCTAGATGAACAAATTGCTAAGGTTAGGGAGAATGCAAAATATTGAAACTGATGATGTTTATGAAAGTGATGATGAAGCTTCTCCCAATAGATATGAATTGCCTATTGTGCCTGAGGGTTATGTTGTGGATGAAGAAACTGCTAGAGACTTTCTTGCTTGCAACGATAGATATGATCTTAAGAAATTATTAGCTAAGCTGAAAGAAAAGTCCTTGAATGCTAGAATGAAACATGGCCCTGCTTTTGCTACTTCACCTATCTGTGTTATTGATAAGGATTATGAATTCTCTGTTGATCCTGAGTTAATTACTTTGGTTGAATCTGATCCTTTCCATGGCTATGAGTCTGAAACTGTTGTGGCACATCTTACTAAGTTAAATTATATAGCCACCCTGTTTACCAATGATGAAAACATTCGTTATTACTATATCCTCAAGTTATTTCCTTTCTCGTTAAAGGGTGATGCTAAGACTTGGTTTAATTCTCTTGATCCTAGTTGTGTGCGTAGTCCCTAGGATATGATGTATTACTTCTCTGCTAAATATTTTCCCGCTCATAAGAAACAAGCTGCCTTACGGGAAATATATAACTTTGTGAAAATTGAAGAAGAGAGTCTCCCACAAGCTTGGGGGAGGCTTCTCCAATTACTTAATGCTTTGCCTGATCATCCTCTTGAGATGCATGATATACTTGATGTCTTTTATAATGGACTAACCGATGCTTCCAGAGACCACCTGGATAGTTGTGCTGGTTGTGTTTTCAAGGAAAGAATAGTTGAACAAGCTGAACTACTATTGAATAATATGCTGGCAAATGAAAATAATTGGACACTTCCTGAACCAGCCCCCAAGCCAACTCCGAAGAAAAGAAGTGTTCTATTTCTCAGTCCTGAAGATATGCAAGAGGCAAAGAAATCTATGAAAGAGAAAGGTATTAAAGCTAAAGATATTAAGAATTTACCGCCTATTGAAGAAATACATGGTCTTGATAACCCAACACAGGTAGTAAAGGTAATTTCTCTTTATAGATTTGATGAAGGTGATATTCCTCGTTATAAGTCTGCTAGCCAATGCTTAGATGAGTTTGACAATTTTATTGTGAAACAAGAAAACTTCAATGCTTATGTTGGTAGACAATTACAACACAATGCTTATATGATTGAATGCTTGAGTGACTATCTGTCTAGAGCTAAAGGTGAACTGAAACTTATTAGTATACATGCTTCTATGGTCACCACTCAAGTAGAACAAGTACTTAAGGCTCAGAATGATTTGCTCAATGAATTAAATAGTAAGAATAATGACTATGCTGTTAGAGTTGCTACTAGAGGTGGCAGAATGACTCAGGAACCTCTGTATCCTGAGGGCCACCCTAAGAGAATTGAGCAAGATTCTCAAAGAGATAATTTAAATGCACCTAGTTCTCCTAAGAAGAAGAAAAAGAAAAATGATAGAACCTTGCATGCTTCTAGTGAACCTGTAGCTAACACACTTGAGAATCCCAATGATATATCTGTTTCTGATTCCGAGACACAATCTGGTAATGAACATGAACCTAGTGATAATGTTAATGATGATGTTCATGATGATGCTCAACCTAGCAATGATAATGATGTAGAGATTGAACCTGCTGTTGATCTTGATAACCCACAATCAAAGAATCAACGTTATGATAAGAGAGACTTTCTTGCTAGGAAGCACGGTAGGGAAAGAGAACCCTTTTCCTCCAAAACCATCCAAGAAGAAGGATGATGAGGATTTTGAGCGCTTTGCTAAAATGATTAGACCTATCTTTTTGCGTATGTGTTTGACTAATGTGCTCAAAACAAATCTTTATGCTAATTATATGAAGGATATTATTACCAACAAAAGAAAGAACCCTGAATGAGAAATTTCCACCATGCTCGCCAATTACACTTTTAAGGGTGGAATACCTAAGAAACTAGGAGATCCAGGAGTACCTACTATACCTTGCTCCATTAAACGAAACTATGTTAAAACTGCTTTATGTGATCTTGGAGCCGGTGTCAGTGTTATGCCTCTCTCTTTATATCGTAGACTTGACTTGAGTAAGTTGACACCTACTGAAATATCTTTGCAAATGGCTGATAAATCCACTACTATACTTGTCGGTATTTGTGAGGATGTGCCTGTTGTAGTTGCAAATGTTACTATTCTAACAGACTTTGTTATACTTGATATTCACGAGGACGATAGTATGTCTATTATCCTTGGTAAATCATTTTTGAATACTGCAAGGGCTGTTATTGATTGCAACAAAGGCAATGTCACTTTTCATGTCAATGGTAATGAGCATACGGTACACTTTCCGAGGAAACAACCTCAGGTCCACAATATCAATTATATTGGAAAAATTTCAACTATCACTATTGGAGGTTTTGAATTTCCTCTTCCTACTATTAAGAAGACGTATGACATTCTTATTGTTGGGGACATACATATCCCCATTGAGGTAACCTAGTGTTATTCAAAAATTCTCCTGTTTCATGTTATTCAGAAAGAGTTTATTAATAAGACATGATCAACCTTGTTAATGGATTTCTTTTGATGAGCATGGGATTGGTGAATCTAGATAGCACAACCTTCTGTACCCTCTTTTTACTTTCTGTTAATTAAGATAAATAAAGCAAAAATAGTATTTTCTGTCTGTTTCAGACTTATCTGTGCAATAAAAAAATCCCGAAAATAAAAGTTCTCCAAATGCCATGAAAATGAAATATGATTTTTTCTAGAATATTTGAGGAAATATGGCACAGAACAGAGAGCGAGGGGAGCCAGCACCTGGCCACGAGGGTCCAGGGCACGCCCCCTGCCTCGTGGGCCCCACGTGGCCCCCTCCACTTATTCCTGCACCCACACTCTTCTTCTTCCTCCCAAAAAAATCACAAACCAGCTCAAACCCGAGTTCTAGCTCATCTTGCTGCCATTTTCGATCTCCTTGCTCAAAGCACGATTCACCAAACTGTTTGGGGAGATTGTTCCTTGGTATGTGACTCCTCCATTGGTCCAATTAGTTTTTGTTCTAGTGCTCTATTTATTGCAAATTTTTCCTGTTGTGGTGACCTTGTTCTTGACCTTGCATGTCAAATTTTCTTGGTCCCAAGTAGTTCTAATGCATGATATAGTCTCTAGGCACATATAGGAGTTGTTGCTATCAATCTTGTTGAGTTTGGTTAAATTTTATTTTGAGTTACTAAAAATTTCAGAAAATTTCAGAAAAATGCATAGGAAAAACTTCCAAGGTGGTTCTTCAAGGAATCCAGAACCGAGGCTCGAGTTCCATGAGCCGGACGATGAACTACCGAGGGATGCTGACGTACGGCCTTGTGAATGGCCGTTAGATGACTTTATGGATCAGGCTGGCATCAAGGATGAATTTTACGCATACGTGCACAACGCTGACCTCGAGGGCTTCATACAAGATAAGTGCCCTCAATACCGTGGCTTAACTGATAGCTTTGTGAGAAGGTTTACATTTTCATCTTCACGTAATTCTCACACTGTACTGTTTGACCTGTATGATAAATCGTACACCATGGACTTAGAGGATTTTAATGATGCTTGTAAGCTCCCACAGTGGGGCAGTATGGGTGATCCTCGCAAATCTGAATTTAGAGAATTCCTTGATAGTATCACAGTGGGGGAATCCAGAGAAATCACACAGGCCACCATAGGGAGCATCCATTTTCCTGCTATTCATTACTTTGCTCTCTTTATTGGTAGATGCATAAATGGTAAAGATGAGGCTTGTCATATGTGCGTCCCAGATCTCAGTGTTCTCAGGAGTGCTGTACTAGGTGATAGACGATATAACTTGGGAGCCATTGTTGCACGTAGGCTACACCATAATGGTATGATTGGAGATTTATTTGGTGGGATTTATGCCACTCGCATAGCCCGCTTTCCTGGTGTGCCTGTGCACGAGAATGATGAACCTTTACCTCCTACTCATTTGGATTGCCATGCTATGCCTAGTCACCGGTTTATAGAGTGGGATGATCAAACCCTCAAATATTGACTAATCTTTAACAGACAGCATGCCATCCCTATTGTTCTTCCTACCCCTACTTTGTTTAACTTTCAGGCAAAAGGGAGATACACTATAACTATGGAGGAGGCAAATGCTTATTATAACATGACGGAGGCAGCCCGCCTTCGAGCTGCACCTCAACATGCAGTGGCTGCTGCATCTCAGTACAACCCCAACTACGACTTTGGATATCCATCAGGCCAATACTGGCCATAGACCAACTTAGGCCAAAAGCCTAAGCTTGGGGGAGTACGTGTTTCCCACCGACTTTACATTCATGTTCACACTTATTCTAGTTGTCGGCGCTCACACTCTTTCACTGTACCATCCATGCTTAGTTTCAGTTTCTTTTTCTTAGTCTTTTTCTCGTGTGCTAGAAAAACCTTAAGAAAAAATAATATTAGTTGTAGCTTCTAGCTAGTTTACTTTTCTTGTAGTAGTAATTAAAAAGAAACCCCAAAAAGATTTCCAGTTCTTCTTTTGCTTGTTGGGAGTTTTCCCGTGTAAATAGTTTCTTTTCTTTTCTTTTCTTTGGGGGTTAAGAGTAGAAGGCCATGATTGAAATTGTTTAGTGGCTCTCATATGCTTTATTGTTGATTTAACCTTGAGCCATATTACCTTGTCTTCTCTCTTGTATTAAATGTGTGCAGATTCTAGCTTAGTCCAATGCACGTGCACTATTATTATTATCCGCACCATTCGGTCGTGCGAGTGAAAGGCAATAAGGATGATATATGATGAACTAATTGAGATGAGAAAAGCTGGTATGAACTCAACCTCTCTTGTTTTTGTAAATATGATAGTTCATCGTTCCTGATTCAGCTTGTTATGAATGAAACATGCTTGCAATGACAATTAGAGATCATAGCTTCTTATGCCATACTTAATTAGCTGAGAGTTTATAATGGTCTATCTTGCGTGCCAACATGATATTAAAATGGTTGTGATGTGGTATATTTGGGTGGTATCCTTCTTTGAACGATTTAAGTGATCTGACTTGGCACATGTTCACGCATGTAGTTGAAACAAATCAACATAGCCTCCACGACATTTATGGTCATGGTGGTTTACATCCTACTCATGCTTGCATTCATTGTTGATTAATTTTAATACATGTTCATGACGTTGTTGCTCTCTAGCTGGTCGCTTCCCAGTCTCTTTCTAGCCTTCACCTGTACTAAGCGGGAATACTGCTTGTGCATCCACTTCCATAAACCCCAAAGTTATTCCACATGAGTCCACTATACCTTCCTATATGCGGTATTTACCTGCCGTTCCAAGTAAATTTGTATGCACCAAACTCTAAACCTTCAAATGAAATTCTGTTTTGTATGCTCGAACAGCTCATGTATCAACTAGGGCTGTCTATATCTTCCATGCTAGGTGGGTTATTCTCACGATGAGTGGACTCCGCTCATCATTCATGAGAAAATGGCGGGTAACCGGGATGCCCCGTCCCATGCTCAAAATCATAATAATTAAACAAAACCCCCCTAGGGCTGTTGCTGGTTTGGACGGTACCTGTTGTTTCGGGCTAGCCGTGGAGTGTGCTTGTTGGTGGTTGGGGGAGTATACACTTTACCATTCTGTTTGGGAACCGCCTATAATCTACGTAGCATGGGAGATATTGAGATTCTTGGTTGTTATGTTGACAATGAAAGTATACCGCTCAAAATGTTATTCATCTCTATTTAAAAATCGAGCTCTGGCACCTCTACAAATACCTGCTTCCATCTACGAAGGGCCTATCTATTTACTTTTATGCAGAGTCATCATCCTCTTATCAAAGAGCAGCAGCAGGAGAGCACCTCTGTCATTTCAAGTATTACTATTAATTTGCATTGAGTATGATCATGACTGGATCTCTTTTACCATGAATTACAATGTCTAGTCAGTCCTTGATCTTTAAAGGTGCTCTGCATTTATGTTTTACGGTCTCAGAAAGGGCTAGCGAGATACCATCTTGTTATATCATATCATGATTGTTTTGAGAAAGTGTTGTCATATGAGGTTTATTATTATTGCTCGCTAGTTGATTATGCCATTGATGTGAGTAGTCTTGAGACCTGAAAGTTATTGTGAATGTGGTTAGTTCATGATCTTGTTGAAAACCTGAATGTTGGCGTACATATTTACAACAACAAGAGCAAACAGAGTTTGTCAAAGTTTTTCTTTATCACTTTCAGTTTATCAACTGAATTGCTTGAGGACAAGCAAAGGTTTAAGCTTGGGGGAGTTGATACGTCTCCAACGTATCTACTTTTCCAAACCCTTTTGCCCTTGTATTGGACTCTAACTTGCATGATTAGAATGGAACTAACCCGGACTGATGCTATTTTCAGCAGAATTGCCATGGTGTTGTTTTTGTGCAGAAATAAAAAGTTCTCGGAATGACTTGAAACTCCACAGAGATTTATTTTGGAAAATATTAAAAATATCTGCAAGAAGATCCAGACTAGGGGGCCCACACCCTGTCCACGAGGGTGGGGGCCGCCCTCCTAGGGCGCGCCCCTTCCTCGTGGGCCCCCTGGTGCTCCTTCGACGTATCCCCAGATCCTATATATTCACTTTCGGGGAGAAAAAAATCAAGGAGAAAGAATTATCACGTTTCACGATACGGAGCCGCTGCCAAGCCCTAATCTCTCTCGGGAGGGCTGATCTGGAGTCCGTTCGGGGCTCCGAAGAGTGGAGATCGTCGCCATCATCATCATCAACCTTCCTCCATCACAAATTCCATGATGCTCACCATCGTGCGGGAGTAATTCCATCGTAGGCTTGCTGGACGGTGATGGGTTGGATGGGATCTATCATGTAATCGAGTTAGTTTTGTCAGGGTTTGATCCCTAGTATCCACTATGTTCTGAGATTGATGTTGCTATGACTTTGCTATGCTTAATGCTTGTCACTAGGGCCCGAGTGCCATGATTTCAGATCTGAACCTATTATGTTTCCATGAATATATGTGTGTTCTTGATCCTATCTTGCAAGTCTATAGTCACCTACTATGTGTTATGATCCAGCAACCCCGAAGTGACAATAATCGGGACCACTCCTGGTGATGACCTTAGTTTGAGGTGTTCATGTATTCACTATGTGTTAATGCTTTGGTCCGGTACTCCATTAAAAGGAGGCCTTAATATCCCTTAGTTTCCAATAGGACCCCACTGCCACGGGAGGGTAGGACAAAATATGGCATGCAAGTTCTTTTCCATAAGCACGTATGACTATATTCGGAATACATTCCTACATTGCATTGATGAACTGGGGCTAGTTCTGTGTCACCCTAGGTTATAACTTCTACATGATGAATTGCATCCGACATAATTCCCCATCACCGATCCAATGCCTACGAGCTTTTCACATATTGCTTGTTGCTTATTTACTTTTCCGTTGCTACTATCACAAAAACTACAAAAACACTACCGTTACTTTTATTGCTGCTACCGCCACTATCATATTACTTTGCTACTAAACTATCTTGCTGCAGATACTAAGTTTCCAGGTGTGGTTGAATTGACAACTCAGCTGCTCATATGTAAGAGTATTCTTTGGCTCCCCTTGTGTCGAATCAATAAATTTGGGTTGAATACTTTACCCTCGAAAATTGTTGCGATCCCCAACAGTTGTGGGTTATCAAGACTATTTTCTAGAAATTCTTCTTGCTACTTCTTGAGCTTGCGTTGTATTCCCTCGAAGAGGAAAGGGAGATGCAGCACAGTAGCGTAAGTATTTCCCTCAGTTTTTGAGAACCAAGGTATCAATCCAGTAGGAGACCACGCGCGAGTCCCTCGCACCAGCACAAATAAATAAGAACTTCGCAGCCAACGTGATAAGGGGTTGTCAATCCCTTTACGGTCACTAACGAAAGTGAGATCTGATAGAGATGATAGTTTATTTTTTATTATTATAAGAACATAAAGTAAAAGCGGAAAAAGTAAAGTAGATGTAGATTGATATGTTGAGAATAGACCCGGGGGCCACAGTGTTCTCTAGTGGCTTCTCTCATGATAGCGATATTCTACGGCGGGTAAACAAATTACTGCCGAGCAATTGATTGACAAGCAAATAATTATGAGACTATATAAGCATGATCATTATATATAGGCATAACATCCGAGACAAGTAGACCGACTCCTGCCTGCATCTACTACTATTACTCCACACATCAACCGCTATCGAGCATGCATCTAGTGTATTGAGTTCCTAAGAACAGAGTAACGCCTTAAGCAAAATGACATGATGTAGAGGGATAAACTCAAGCAATATGATATAAACCCCATCTTTTTATGCTCGATGGTAACAATACAATACGTGCCTTGCTGCCCCTACTGTCACTGGGAAAGGACACCGCAAGATTGAACCCAAAGCCAAGCACTTCTCCCATTGCAAGAACTATAGATCTAGTAGGCCAAACCAAACCAATAAATCAAAGAGACTTGCAAGGATATTATAATCATACATAAAGAGTTCAGAAAAGAACCAAATATTTCTCAAAGATAATCTTAATCATAAACCCACAATTCATCTGATCTTGACAAACACACCGCAAAAAGAGATTACATCGAATAGATCTCCTCGAAGACCGAGGAGAACTTTGTATTGAGATCCAAAGAGAGATAAGAAGCCATCTAGATACTAGCTATGGACCCGAAGGTCTGTGGTAAACTACTCACAACTCATGGTGAGGCGATGATGATGATGTAGAAGGACTCCGTGATGGATCCCCCCTCCGGTGGAGCTCCGGAATAGGCCCCAAGATGGGATCTCGCAGGAACAGAAGGTTACGGCGGTGGAACTAGGGTTTTCTCCGTTCGTCTGATGGTTTCGGGTACGTAGGCTTATATAGGAGGAAGGAGGAAACCGAGGGCCTCACAAGGGACCCACGACGTAGGGGGCGCGCCTTAGGGGGGGGGCCACCCTCGTGGGCACCTCGTGGCCCCTACTCCGTGGTTCTCAAGTCTCCCGTGCGTGATTTTCTCCAAAAATATCTCCCCCGAAGGTTTCATTCCGTTTGGACTTCGTTTGATATTCCTTTTTCTACAAAACCCTAAAACAGGCAAAAAACAACAATCTGGACTGGGCCTTTGGGTTAGTAGGTTAGTCCCAAAAATAATATAAAAGTGTATGACAAAGCCCATTAAACATCCAAAACATCATAAATAATAGCATGGAACAATAAAAAATTATAGATACGTTGGAGACGTATCAAGCATCCCCAAGCTTAATTCCTGTTCGTCCTCGAGTAGGGAAATGATAAAAACAGAATTTTTGATGTGCAATGCTAACCAACATAGTTTTTCAATGTAATTCTCTTAATTGTGGCATGAATGTTCAGATATGAAAGATTCAAGATAAAAGTCTATATTGACATAAGAAATAATTATACTTCAAGCATACTAGCAAAGCAATCATGTCTTCTCAAAATACTATGGCTAAAGAAAGTTATCCCTACAAAATCATATAGTCTGGCTATGCTCCCTCTTCATCAAACAAAATATTCATATCATGCACAACCCCGATTTCAGCCAAGCACTTGTTTTCATACTCTATTCTTTCAAACCTTTCAATTTTCACGCAATACATGAGCGTGGGCCATGGACATAGCACTATGGGTGGAATAGAGAGGTGGTTGTGGAGAAGACAAAAAGGAGGGAGATAGTCTCACATTGACTAGGCGTATCAACGGGCTATGGAGATGCCCATCAATAGATATCAATGTGAGTGAGTAGGGATTGCCATGCAACAGATGCACTAGAACTAAATATGTATGAAAGCTCAACAAAAGAAACTAGTGGGTGTGCATCCAACTTGCTTGCTCACGAAGACCTAGGGCATTTGAGGAAGCCCATCGTTGGAATATACAAGCCAAGTTCTATAATGAAAATTCCCACTAGTATATAAAAGTGACTAAACATGAGACTCTCTACAATGAAGAACATGGTGCTACTTTGAAGCCAAGCCTTTTTTTCTTTTTTTTGGGCCTTTCTTTTTTTCTTTGGCCTTTTTTTGTGGATGGGCTTTATTGATTTAGCCTTTCCTCCCATGGGACAATGCTCTAATAATGATGATCATCACACTTTCATTACAACTCGATACTAAAACAAAGTATGACTCTATATGAATGCCTCCGGAGGTGTACCGGGATGTGCAATGAAACAAGAGTGACATGTATGGAAAATTATGCATGGTGGCTTTGCCACAAAAAAGATGTCAACTACATGATCATGCATGGCAATATGACAATATGAAGCATGTCATATGAATGGAACGGTGGAAAGTTGCATGGAAATATAACTCGGAATGGCTATGGAAATGCCATGATAGGTAGGTATGGTGGCTGTTTTGAGGAATAATATGGTGGTTGTTTTGAGGAAGGATATATAGTGGGTGTATGGTACCGGCAAAAGTTGCGCGGTACAAGAGAGGCTAGCAATGGTGGAAGGGCGAGAGTGCGTATAATCCAAGGACTCGACATTAGTCATAAGAACTCATATACTTATTGCAAAAATCTACAAGTCATCAAAACACAGCAATCAACGCATGCTCCTGGGGGGGGGGGAGGTTGGTAGGAGTTAACCATCGCATGCCCCCGACCTCCACACAAAGGTTTGCACTTTACAAATACCTCATGCTCTAACTTCGTCACACAGCAGTTCACCATACGTGCATGCTACGGGAATCACTAACCTTAACACTAGTATTTCTCAATTTCATAATTACTCCACTAGCATGACTCTAATATCACTATCCTCATATCTCAAAACAATTATCAAGCATCCAACTTCTCATCGTATTCAATGCACTTAGTGTGAAAGTTTTTACTACAATGATATTGGATGTCTATCATGTGAAGACTAGTGTTTTAGCCTAAACACATTACCATGCTGTTTTAATGGACTCTCAAAAGGATATAAGTGAAGCATGAGAGTTCAACAATTTCTTCAATATATTATCACCACCGTGCTCTAAAAGATATAAGTGAAGCACTAGAGCAAAAACTATTCAACTCAAGAGATATAAGTGAAGCACATAGAGTGTTCTAACAATTCCTAGGCCATATTTAACTCTCTCAAATAGGTGTGTAGAGCAAGGGTAATTGTGGCAAACTAACAAGCAAAGACTCAAATTATACAAGACGCTCCAAGCAAAACACATATCATCTGGTGAATAAAAATATAGCTCCAAGTATAGTTACCGATGGATGAAGACGAAAGAGGGGATGCCTTCCCGGGTCATCCCCAAGCTTAGGCTTTTGATTGTCCTTGAATTTTACTTGGGGTGCCTTGGGCATCCCCAAGCTTAGGCCCTTGCTACTCTTGTTCCATAGTCCATCAAAGCAATACTCAAAACTTGAAAACTTCACAACACAAAACTTAGACAAAAATCTCGTGAGCTCCGTTAGTATAAGAAAGCAAGCCACGACTCAACGGTACTGCAATGAATTAATTCTTTGTTTATATTGGTGTTAAACCTACTGTATTCAAACTTCTCTATGGTTCATACTTCCCAATATTACTCATAGATGCATTGAAATAAGCAGACAACACACGAAAAACAGAATCTGTCAAAAAAAGAACAGTCTGTAGTAATCTGCAGGTTTCGCATACTTCTGTAACTCCAAAAAAATTCAAACTAAATTGGTAAACGTGAGGAATTTGTCTATTAATCATCTGCAAAAGGAACCATCTAAATAGCACGCTCCAGTAAAATCTGATGACCATTCTAGCGAGCGCTAATGATTCAGTTTTTCACAGCAAGATCACATAAACTTCACACAAGTCTTCCCAAAGGTTCTACTTGGCACAAACACTAAAAAAACACAAAACCACATCTAAACAGAAGCTAGATGCAATATTTATTCCCTAATAGCAGTAAAAAAAATTGTGTTGCCTCCCAACAAGCGCTATCGTTTTAGGCCCCTATCTAGGCACGATATTTCAATGATGCTCACATGAAAGACAAGGATTGAAGCACAAAGAGAGCATCATAAGACATGTGACAAACACATCTAAGTCTAACATACATCCTATGCATAGGCATCTTATAGGAAAACAAATTACCAAGACAAACAAGATCTAGTATATGCAAGGAAGGAGAAAGAAACAATAGCAATCTCAACATAACGAGAGGTAATTTAGTAACATGAAAATTTGTACAACCATATTTCCCTCTCTCATAATAATTGCATGTAGGATCATGATCAAATTCAACAAAATAGCTATCACATAACATATTCTCAACACGATCCACATGCATGCAAAGTTGACATTCTTCCAACATAGTGGGGTTAACATTAACTAAAGTCATGACCTCTCCAAACCCACTTTTATCATAAATTTCATAAGATTGAACATTCTCCAAATATGTGGGATCTAAAGTTGACACTCTTCCAAACCCACTTTCAATATTATTGCATGCATTATTATCAATCTCATATTCATTATGGGGCTTAAATAAATTTTCAAGATCATAAGAAGAATCACCCCAATCATGATCATTGCAACAAGTAGTGGATATAGCAATACTAGCATCCCCAAGCTTAGGGTTTTGCATATCATTAACACAATTGACATCAATAGAATTCATAATAACATCATTGCAATCATGATTTTTATTTAAGGAGCTAACATGAATCACTTTTCCTTTTAATAATTCCTCACAATTTTCAGATTCATAAATTTCAAGCAAAACCCCATAAAGATAATCTAGTGCACGCAGCTCACTAGCACTAGGTTCAACATAATTGGATCTCTTAAAGAGATTAGCAAGTGGATGAGGATTCATACTTTAGCAAGCGAAGATGCAAGCTAAATGAGGGAACATAGCAACACAAGCAAACAAGAGGCAAGCGGACGGTAAACACACGACAAAAGAAGGGTAAATAACACGGCAAGGGTGAAGTGGGGGAGAGGAAAACGAGAGGCAAAAAAATGTAATGCGAAGGATAAGGGTTTGTGATAGGTACTTGGTATATGACTTTTGCATAAGCCTCCCCGGCAACGGCGCCATAAATTCTTCTTGGTACTTCTCGAGCTTACATTGTATTCCCTCGAAGAGGAAAGGGAGATGCAGCACAGTAGCGTAAGTATTTCCCTCAGTTTTTGGGAAGCAAGGTATCAATCCAGTAGGAGACCATGCGCGAGTCCCTCGCACCTGCACAAACAAATAAGAACTTCGCAGCCAACGCGATAAGGGGTTGTCAATCCCTTTACGGTCACTTACGAGAGTGAGATCTGATAGAGATGATAGTTTATATTTTTGGTATTTTTTGATTATAAGAACAAAAAGTAAAAGCGGAAAATGTAAAGTCGATGTAGATTTATATGTTGAGAATAGACCCGGGGGCCATAGTGTTCTCTAGTGGCTTCTCTCAAGATAGCGATATTCTACGGCGGGTAAACAAATTACTGTCGAGCAATTGATAGAAAAGCGAATAATTATGAGACTATCTAGGCATGATCATTATATATAGGCATCACGTCCGAGACAAGTAGACCGACTCCTGCCTGCATCTACTACTATTACTCCACACATCGACCGCTATCCAGCATGCATCTAGTGTATTGAGTTCATAAGAACAGAGTAACACCTTAAGCAAGATGACATGATGTAGAGGGATAAACTCAAGCAATATGATATAAACCCCATCTTTTTTCCTCGATGGCAACAATACAATATGTGCCTTGCTGCCCCTACTGTCACTGGGAAAGGACACCGCAAGATTGAACCCAAAGCCAAGCACTTCTCCCATTGTAAGAACTATAGATCTAGTAGGCCAAACCAAACCAATAATTTGAAGAGACTTGCAAGGATATTATAATCATATATAAAGAGTTCAGAAAAGAACCAAATATTTCTCATAGATAATCTTGATCATAAACCCACAATTCATCGGATCTCAACAAACACATCGCAAAAAGAGATTACGTCGAATAGATCTCCTCGAAGACTGAGGAGAACTTTGTATTAAGATCCAAAGAGAGAGAAGAAGCCATCTAGATACTAGCTATGGACCCGAAGGTCTATGGTAAACTACTCACAACTCAAGGTGAGGCGATGATGATGATGTAGAAGCACTCCGTGATGGATCCCCCCTCCGGCGGAGCTCTGGAACAGGCCCCAAGATGGGATCTCATGGGAACATAAGGTTACGGCGGTGGAACTAGGGTTTTCTATGTTCGTCTGATGGTTTTGGGGTACGTAGGCTTATATAGGAGGAAGGAGGACACCGGGGGCCTCAGAGGGACCCACGAGGCTGGGGGGCACGCCTTGGGGGGGGGGGGGCGCCCCCACCCTCCTGGGCACCTCATGGCCCCTACTCCGTGGTTCTCAAGTCTCCCATGCGTGATTTTCTCCAAAAATATCTCTCCCCAAGGTTTCATTCCGTTTGGACTCCGTTTGTTATTCCTTTTCCGCAAAACCCTAAAACAGGCAAAAACAGCAATCTGGACTGGGCCTTTGGGTTAGTAGGTTAGTCCCAAAAATAATATAAAAGTGTATGACAAAGCGCATTAAACATCCAAAACATCATAAATAATAGCATGGAACAATCAAAAATTATAGATACGTTGGAGACGTATCACCTGCCCGAACCATACATTCTTCTAACGGCCATTCACAAGGCCGCACTTGAGGTTCCGTTGGCAATTCATCGTCCGGCTCACGCATCGCGAGCCTTGGTCCTTGCTTCCTTGAGGAACCACCTTAGAAGATTCTCCTATGCATTTTTCTGAAATTTTCTAAAAAATTTAGTAACTCAAAATAAAAGTGAACCAAACTCAACAAGATTGATAGCAACAACTCCTACAAGTTCCTAGAGACTATATCATGCATTAGAACTACTTGGGACCAAATAAATTTAACATGCAAGCTCAAGAAAAAGGTCACCACAGCAACAAAAATTTGCAATAAATAAAGCACTAGAACAAAAACTAATTGGACCCATGGAGGAGTCACATACCAAGGAACAATCTCCCCAAACAGTTTTGTGAATGGAGATTTGAGCAAGGAGATCGAAAATGGCAGCAAGATGAGCTAGAACTCGTGCTTGAGCTGGATAGTGTTTTTTTAGAGGAAGAAGGAGTGTGTGGGTGCAGGAATAAGTGGAGGGGGCCACATGGGGCCCACGAGGTAGGGGGCGCGCCCAGTGAGGGTGGGCGCGCCCTGGACCCTCGTGGCCAGGTGCTGGCTCCCCCTATTGTATTCTCTGTGCCAAATATTCTCAACTCTTCTAGAAAAAAATCATATTTCATTTTAGAGCATTTGGAGAACTTTTATTTTCGGGGTATTTTTTATTGCACGGATAAGTCTGGAAACAGACAGAAAATACTATTTTTGCATTATTTAATCTAATTAACAGAAAGTAAAAGGAGGGTACAGAAGGTTGTGCTATCTAGATTCACCCATCTCATGCTCATCAAAAGGAATCCATTAACAAGGTTGATCAAGTCTTGTTAATAAACTCTTTCCGAATAACATGAAACCGAAGAATTTTCGAATAACACTAGGTTACCTCAATGGGGATATGTTTGTGTCGGTGTACTAAAGAAGGGGTACCTTAGTATCCCGAACTTGTGCACGGGCAGTTGCAGCGTCCCACGGCAAGGCTTGCCAGGCGACCGCCAAGGTCCTCCGTGGTTCCTTTGGAGCCATTCAAGAACAAAGTATTCAAGACAAAAAGACAAGACCCCGGCAAGAGGAGCTTGCTGGGATGACCACTCAAGGCACAAAACCACTCAAGGCACAAGACCCTGGCAAAAGGAGCTTGCCGGGAAGGCCAATCAAAGGCATCTCAAAGAACTTGCCGCGGCACGCCACGCGTCGCGACAAGGCCCGGTGAGCGACAAGCTCTCAGAAGCGACAAGATAGCAACCGCGGCAAGGCGCTTGCCGTGGCAAGCTTCCACTCAATACCCACGCTCCAGCGCATCCACCCACGTGTCGCTCTGGGACCATCCCGGGCGCACGTGGCGGAAGTCTGTGCAGCCTGGGGCACACGGTGGCAAGCAGCGATGACAAGGCCACCGTCGTGGCGGACGGCGGCGCCCCTGGCGGCCACTTTTTGCACTGTTTGGGCGACGGCGATGGGCATTTAATGCCCTTGTCCCCTGCCGTCAGGGTTAGGTATGGAACACTGTTCCAACTACCACCCTTTTTACATTTTTACCTTTTTCTGTGTTGCCACCTGTCGGTGACCCCTTTGACTTATAAAAGGCGCAACGTAGAAGGGGTTCGGAACATCGATCATTCCCACGCTCGGTCTTTCTAGCGGTTAGAGTGTATTGTAGCTCTCCTCGCTCCCGAGCAAGAACACAATACAAATCAAAGCAGGAGTAGGGTTTTACGCATCCGTGCGGCCCGAACCTGGGTAAACTGCTCGTGTGCACGCCTCGATCCGCTCTTCATGCATCCTCCGCCCCCTGCCGTACCGAAAAGGGGCTCCGGTCACATAGGTGTTCGTGGGCGATCAGTTTCCCCGACATCTTTGGGGGGGGGGGAGATAGTGGTATGGACCAAGCGCCGTTCAAGAAAGCCCTGCCTTGCCGGAAAGAAGACAACACAAAAGCTAAGTTGCCAAAGTTTGAGCAATCAAATTTTAAATTTTTAAGTTATCTTCCTTGAACGACCGCACTTTGTATGGAAAATCCGTGCGCGGAGGAACCAACTCGTGGCTAGCCGCGCCCTTACTTTGTTTCGAGCACGCTCAACGACTTAAGTGTGCTGCGACTAGTGTCACGCCCTTACTTCGTTTTCGAGTTCGCTCAACAACTTAAGCGTGCTGCGACTAGTTGCGATAAGGTTTCTTGTTGGCAACAGCACCGCCAGCAGGCTGCTGAAGTTCCGCACTCAGCACTCGCGGCAAAGGTGCCTGCGCCGACAAGTTCCCTAAAAGCGTAGGGTAAAGACATACAAAACAAGGAAATCAAGTAAAGGAAATAATGTTGCAATTACTACCCAAAATAAAGTTATATTACAAAGTAACTGGTCGCAGCTCTAATAGACTGTTTTCATAACATGGTTAACAGCGACAAAGAAAAGAAGGAAATAGACAAGACTAGTCCGTGCGGTCTCCCTCAACCCTCTTGATGCCACTCACCTTGTCCATAATGGGTGCGACAAGGGCCTTGAGCGCTTCTTGGTCGGCGTCCGGCGGCAAACTCCTAAGGACGTTGGTGAGGTTGAGGCCTGGATTGCGGAAAGCCACCTTCACCAACACCTTCTGCAGGGCACCCGCACAAAGCCTGCGCGACTCGTCCGCCAGCTGCTTAGGGATCTTTTCCCGGAGCTGCTGGAGGGCCGTCGCCACACCTCTGAAGAACAGAGTGAGCTTGGCACTGGGGTGGAGGTTCTCGTCGGTGGAGTACCCGAGATACTCCGCCCCCAGCAGCGCCAGCTCCTTGTCGATGTCTGCGGCGGCGTTGACAAGACCCTCCGTCCAGAGCTCGACGTTCTCCCTGAAGATGTTTTGGGTGACGGCAGCGCTCGCCATCAACGCCTTCTCGGCCCTGATTTCCTCCTTCAGGGTCGCCTCCCACTCCCTGGCGCCGTCCAGCGTTTGGGTCAAGGTCGCCAGCTTCATCTCGAGATCGGCGTTGGAGTCCTTGGCGGCGGTGAGCTCCTTGCCCTTATCGGTGAGGCGGACCTGCAGCTCTGAGTGGCTGTGGGCATCCTTCTCCCACTCAAGCTTGAGCGCGGCAACCTCCTCGCCACTCGTCTTGAGGTTGGCCTCCAACTGCGCCACCCTCGTCTCCAACTCTTTCTTGGCGGTCTCGGTGGCTGCGGCAGCGTCCTTCGCTTCTTGGAGAGCTCCGCCAAGGGATTGCTCGCGCGCAGCAAGTTCCTCCTCATGGCCGTCGAGGTTGACCTTCCGCTGCGCCAGCTCGCCCTCCAGCGTGGACAACTTCTCAGCGGCAAGCCGCTGCTGTTCATCCACTTCAGCCTTCTCCAAGATGAAGGCCTGCTGCGCCTCGGCAAGCTGCTCCCGCTCCTCCGCCAAAGACCGGAGAGCCGCTTGGTTGATGGCCCGGAGCTCCTCCGCGCGCTTCTCGATATCGGCTCCTGCCTTGGCAGCCAGAGCCTCTCGGGACTCCAGCTTGGCTTGTCGGGCGCGGTAAAGCGATAGCAACTTGCGCAGCAGCCGCTCCTCCTCGGGCTCGCTGCTGCTGCTTGGCGCGTCGACAAGTTTCAGCCCGGCGGAAGCAAGCACCTCCCCGTCGAAGATCTCTCCCTCGACCGGCGCCCTGGACATGGACGCCCAAGGGAGCTGGATGAAGACGTCGTCGCCGGCCTTTATGTAAGTGCCTGGCTCGGGCTCGTCGGAGCTGGGGGCTGCGGCAGCGGCAGAGGGCTCGGCGGCCAGTGTAGCGCCTGGCGCTCCTGCGGCCTCAGGGCCGTCAGTGCGATCGCCAGCCCCTTCGCCAGCTGCTGCGGCGGCAGCCTTGGCGGCCATTGCGCCGGCGGGATCGTCTGCAACGGTGGCGTCGTCAGCAACGACCTCCGTCTCCATTGGCTCAGCTACGGACGGGTCTGACGGAGGAAAAGAAAAGACAAACAGTCAAGCAAATATCCAAAAAGAAGAATTGAAAGAAGAAAAGCAAAGGGGTTACCTACGCGGGCCGGCTCCTCGGTGAGGTTCCTTGCCGGGGAGCTCTCCCTCGGCGGCGTGGTTGTAGCTCCCGCCGGTGGAGGGCCGCTAATGCCATCCCTCGCCGGAGGGCTCGCCCTTGGCGGAGTGTTCGCCCTTGGCGGAGGATCCGTCCTTGGCGGAGGACTCGCCCTCGCCGGAGAGCCTCCCCTTGGCGGTGTGGTCGAAGCGTGCGGCACGTCGGAGGCGGTCTCCTG
This sequence comes from Secale cereale, assembly GCA_902687465.1. Classification (NCBI taxonomy): domain Eukaryota; kingdom Viridiplantae; phylum Streptophyta; class Magnoliopsida; order Poales; family Poaceae; genus Secale; species Secale cereale. Next base: position 728,898,697 of record LR738715.1, read on the forward strand.
GTGCTCCAGATGCTGCTGCTCTGCTTCTACACAAGTCAACAAACAAGATATCAGCAAGGACGGAAGACCCACGCGCGCCCGACAAGCGGAAGATGAACTACACTTACGCTGGGGGCTGCGCTGGGGGCTGCTCTGAAGAACAGTTGCCGGGTCCGGCAAGCTTGTCTCAGGCGCGCCCCCTGCTAACGCGGCGGGATCATCCTCGATGACGATCACCGGGGCCTTGGCCCTCTTCGCTGCCCTCTGGGCCAGAGTTCTGAAAAGAGAACAGGTCCAGAGTTAGGCAAGAGAGATACAAGACAAAGCAACAGAAAATTGAAAATAATACAAGGACAGCAAAGACTTACTCTTCTTCCTCCTCGTCGGAGCTGAGCGCGGAGAAGTCAAAATCTGGCTCACGCGTCCCGGCGCGAGGAGGCGGAGGAGTGGGCTCCCTTGGCCGCTTGGCGGGAGCAGGGACGGTGGTCTGAGAAGACCCCGCTCCGGTTGCCGCCGAAGCACGAGGGGCGGCAGGAGCAGAGGTGCCAGTCCGGGAAGCTCCCGCTCCAGTCTCCGTGGAAGCACGAGGTGCTCCCGTGGCAGCCCTGCTTGCCGCGGTGGCGCGTGTCGCACGGCGCTGCGGCTGTTGGCCCGTCTGCCGCTCCGTCGCGTCCCCGGCCTTACGGAGGCGCCTTCGCGGAGCCGGGGGCTCTGCTGGTGGCGGCGAGCTGCCTGAGGACGAGGAAGAGGAGTCGCCGATCTCCAGTGAGCCGCTCGAGTCCCCAACGGGCCCGCTCGACTCGGCGCCCTGCTCGGCAGGCCCGCTCGATTCGACGCCCTGCTCGGCGGGCTCACTTGTCTCGGCGACCTTCCCGGCAAGCTTCTCCGCTTTGAGGAACTCTTCCTGCTCGGCAAGGCTTGTCGCCTCCGCTGCCTCCGCCTCTTCCACTGTGTACCCAAACTCGCCCGCGGCCGCGGCTGTCGCTGCCTCTTCCAGTCTGGTGGCAATACATGTCATCTCTTGGTCAGTGGTGTCGCGGGTGAGGCCTTTCTTCTGGTCGGAGTCGATTGGCTTTTCCACCAAGTTGTCGAAGAACGCCTGGACAGCTTCGTCGGAAGGCTCTTGCCAAGTGGGGTCGATCCCGTGGGAATAGCACAGCGGCATCGCTGCACGGATGGCGCTGAGCGACGAGTTGTTGCACAGCGGAACTACGCCCTGCGGCAACGCAAACCACTCGGGATGGTCGGAGTCGTACTTGAACAACGCCTGGAGCATCGCGTTGAGCTCCAGGACGGTGAAATTATAATTGAGGCCCGGGCGCAGCCTCATGATGTCTGCCGCGTTCTCGAACTCCCAGGCGGGCCTCTTCCTCTCCTGCAAGGGGGCGATGCGGCGGCGGAGAAAGTCTACTCCAACTGCGCCTACGGTCAGCTTGGCGTGCCTGAGGCGAAGGATCTGGGTAGTGGCAATCTTCAATTTACTATCTTCCGGTGCCAAGTCGCTCCAGTCGTCGCCGCGTACTACTGGGGTTTGGTGCCGCGCGGTAAAGTGCTGCGGGTCATCCTCCACGATCCAACACCAGTTGGCTCTCCACTCATCCCACTTGCCGCGGAGCTCTCCCAACAAGTATGCTTCCTTCTTGTGGGTCCTAGAGATCCAAGAGATTCCGCCAGACAGAGGCTCTCCCCTCTCAACTCGAGGCGTGAAGTAATGGCGGAAAAGAGCTACATTTGGGAAGACTCCGACAAAGTTTTCGCACAGATGTGCGAAAACAGCCATGGTGAGGACGGCGTTGGGGTGAAGTCAAGGAGGTGGAACCCGTAGGTGTTCATTATGTCGCACAAGAACTCAGAGTAGGGAGGGCAGAGCCTGCAGTAGAAGAACAGAGCAAAGAATGCGTAGCCATTCGGGAACATCTCGCAAGCTACGGCCGGGAGTACCTTGGTGCGCGGATGCGCCTTCGTCTCCCTCGACCAGAAAAAGTAGAAGGAATCCCTCAGCTCCTCCGCGTCAAGCTTGGGGGGGGGGGAGACCGCCTTCTTCTTCCGCATCGCTGCGAGCCGCAGTGCCTCGACCGACTTCTTAGTCTTCCCCTTCTCGCCTTTTGGAGCCATGGCGGAAGCGGCGAAGGAGGTTGACGGTGCTGGTGGTGCTGGTGGCGACGGAGGGCGGAGCGCTGCTCTCTTCCGGCCTTCGGGAAGGAGGGAAGCGTCGGAGGTCTCTGAGGATTGAAGAAGCAACGGGCAGATGGACGAACTGCCCCTGTTTCCCCTGCTTATAAGGGGGAAGGGGGAAGACGTTCCGCATTTCCAATTAAAGAAACAGGCCACAATCTCCCCCCACGACGCCGCATTGAACGCGTGTCATTAAGGGAGGGCGCGGTGGATACGGAGTGGGATACGGCGTGCCGCGGGCCGCGCGTGCCCGTGCACTGTTTTGGGCCTGGCCACACAGCGCTCGGCAGCGTGTCTGGCCCAGGCCCGGGGGCTCCTGTCGGTGTACTAAAGTAGGGGTACCTTAGTATCCCGAACTTGTGCACGGGCAGTTGCAGCGTCCCGCGGCAAGGCTTGCCAGGCGACCGCTGATACGTCCAAAACGTATCTATAATTTCTGCTTGCTCCATGCCTCTTTTGTGTGATATTGCTATGATATTTATACACTTCCATACACTTTTGATCATATTTGGACTAACCTATTAACTCTGTGCACCCCAGTGCCAGTTTCTGTTTTCTGCTGTTTTTGTATTTCAGGTTTTCCCATTACGAAAACTGCCAGAAAAATCCCAGAAAAATTATATAAAAAATCAGCATTTCAGAAGCTTCCCGGCACCCAAAGTAGAGCCGGAGGGGGGCCACAAGGGCTCCAGGCGCCCTGGTGGCGCGGCCCCCCTCCTGGCCGCGCCGGGGGGGCGCCTGGGGCCCCAGGCCTCCGCTGATGCCCCCCTTTGGCATATATTTAACACGCGTCCCGAAACCCTCGAGACGGGAACCCTTTTTCACGATCTCATCTTTGTTCCGCCGCCGCCGCGCTTCCAAGATCGGGAGCACCAGGAGAACTCTTCCCGGCACCCTGCCGGAGGGGAGGATCACCACCGGGAGCCTCTCCACCACCATGGACGCCTCCCGGATGAGTTGTGAGTAGTCTCCCTTGGACCATGGGGCCATAACCAGTAGCTATGTGATGTTCTCCTCCCGTTCTTGTGCTTCACTAATTAGACCTCGTGAGCTGCCCTACATGATCGAGGCACATATGTAATCCTTATCCTGTTGCTATGATGAGTTTGCTGGGATCCGATGGATTGTGAGATTATGTTCAGATTGTGTTTGAGTAATATATTTGATTTACCTCTTTTATATTTATGTTCGTAAGTAATTCTTGCATGTTCTCCGTTGCTATTTATTGCTTTGGCCAAGTAGTAGGTAGTGACACCAAGAGGGAACGTTATGCTTGATTCTGGGTTCATGCCCCTCGATGACTAGCTTGAGTGAAAGAAACATGAGTCTAGGGGATGTGCTGTTGCCACAAGGGGGAAAACAACGGTGCTTGTGCCCGCGGGTGCAAGGATTGTTTACTTTACGCAAAGTTCTTTTAATGCAGTTGTCTGTTGCTTTGAGTTTACACAATGGGTGGGACTCGCAACTTAATACCATCGAGATGTTCTGGATAGATATCTCAAGGTGGATGATTAGTAGTAGATGCAGATGGATTTCGGTCTACTTGCCTTGGCGTACCGCCCATGCTTTGAACCTCTACCTTTCTTGCAACATAGTTAGCATTGGTTTGCGCACGTAATTCTGTCAATTGCCCAGCTGTAATTCGTTTACCTCACATAGCTGTTTTATCGTCTTTTGGGAGAGAGACATCACTAGTGAACATCATGGGACCCCGGTCCATATTACCATCATTGATCACATTCGCTATTTACTTTCTGCTTTTTACTTACTATTGCAGCAATACCTATCACTATTATCACTTGCGTTTGATCCTTTGTAAACGACAAGGCCGGAGGGATTGACAACCTCTCTGTACTCGTTGGGAGCAAAGTTATTTGTATCTGTGTGCAGGTCCACGTTGATTGCTAATATCTGGCGCCGTTAGCAGTGGACACCTTCTTGTTGAAACTAGGAGTCTCAGGGGAAATCAATCCTTGGTATCTTTGCCAAGGGAAAACTTCCGCTACACTGCATCTCAAACCTTCCACTTGGGGTAACCAACGAGGGGCAAGAAGCCATCAAGCAAAGTTTTCTGGCGCCGTTGCCGGGGACTCCACTCTTCAAGATAGGGGAGTTGCACGCTATCTTTTACCTTTGCTTTTTAGTCTTGTTAGTTTACCTTTCAGTTTTTGCTCTAGTATCTTTTATCGAAAATCACAAAAATAGTTATCTCATTCTTTAGTTGTCATTATGTCGGGTCCTTTTGTCTTTGGCGAGACAGAAGTTCTCACCTTTAAACAAAGAGGTGGGGAAAGTCTGAAAGATGCTTGGTATAGAATTAATGATTCTAAAAAAAAGCCACCAAGAAGCAATCTACTACTATCCTGCTTAGAAATTTTTATGTTGGAATTACTTCTTGGAATAGGTTTATTCTAGATACTGCTATCAATGGAAATTTCCTAGAGGCCCCAGTTTGGGAGTCCCTTAGTATTATTGAAAATCTTGTTGGAAGTCCCCCTGTTGTTAGCATTCAAGAGGACATCACCCTAGCTCACATTATGAAAAAACTTGAAAAGATAGAGCTAGAGATGCCAAACATTAATAGGATAAATGAGTTGGATCGTAAGATCCAAGGGAATTTGAATAGGCTTGATAGCTCCATGCATAAAATTTTCAAAACTTTGGAGACCATCAAATCCCATGACTTGGACTCTTCTAGGATAGACAAGATTGAGGAAATCTTTGATACTCTAGGAACTACTTTCTCCTCAATCAAAACCAAAAAGGTAGAAACTCCGGCAAAGAAGGAGCCTAAGTTCGTTCACGTTCCAAAGGCTCCCCGCTCTAAAAGTAATCCATCTATTGTCAAAGGGGTTGAAACTGTAAAGACTTTGGAAGAAACACCTCTCTTTGATGAATTTATAAATGAATCTTCCCTTGACTTTTATCCTTTTGGTCTTCTCCCTAGAAGTATCTCTATGAGACCTTTATTTGGAAGTCCTCTTAAGACTAGTTGTATTATTGAAGAGCTTTTTGATGATCTTGATGATGGTTCAATTGATACAACTTGATCTCTTTGCATTATGCCTAGCTTAAAGGCATAAAAGAAAGCGCTTTTGGGAGGCAACCCACATGAATAAAAAATTTATTTTGCTTTTGTTGTGTCTTGATGTTGTTACTACAGTAGCATCATCATTGTATCTTTGCTTTTCAACTTTGTGCCAAGTGTAGCCTCTGATTGCAAGAAAGTTCAAAAGTTGTGACGTGCTGTCCAGGAAACAGATTCTGTCCTTGGATAGAAAAATTCGTATAAAATCACCAGATCATCTTTTTGGTCTGAATTTTTTCGACCGCGTGCTCTATACAATTGTCTTTCGTGCGTCTGTTCTGAGTTTTTTGATTAGAGTTGCAGAAGTGCCCCGAAAAAATCATTTACTACCTGCTGTTCTGTTTTTCACAGATTCTGTCCTGTTTTACCTTTCCTTCATTTTGCAAACCTAGAGCTTGCTTTTTCTTTGCAAAAACCTTTTGGCAATCTTGAGAAACAGTAGACCTTCAGGAATATCTTTATTTCTAGCAAGGAACAATTATTTTATTATGGGTACTAACCTCGCTAATCAGATTATGATGAGTTATGTATGAAGGAAGTTTTCAAGTGTGCGAGGGAAGATGATAAAAAGATTCAGGAGTGTCAAACGCTCAAGCTTGGGGATGCCCCCATGCACCCCCAAGAAACATTCAAGGAGACTCAAGCGTCTAAGCTTGGGGATGCCCCCGTGCATCCCCTTCTCCATCAACATTATCAGTTCATCTTTCGTTCCACTATATTTTTATCACTTCATGTGTTATGTGCTATGCTTGGAGCGTCTTGCTTTTAGTTTTCCTTTTTAGTTTTCCTTTTTAGTTTTCTTTAGCTTTTCATAACGAGTCAGAACTCAGCTTTCTTTATGTGGGAGAGAGACACGCTCCACTTCTACCTAGAACATAACATAGAATTTTCATGTCTATCTTTGCTGTGTGTGTTCTTTGTCTTTCAATAGCTACTATCATGCTTAGCTCTTAGTATTCATGCTTATCTTTTTAAAGAGCTTTTGTTTAGTTGGTTGCTTGAACTCTCTTTAGTTATCATGCTTATCTTATTAAGAGAGTTTGCTTCTGTTGCATTGGTTGATATGTCTATGATAAAAATGCTACGTGCATGATGGTGCTTAGTAGTTCATGTTTTCTTATGGTTAGTCTCAAATAGCTGGGGGGTTCCCAATGTGTTATTGGAGTACCAACATGATTTGTTTGCCTATGATGTGGTATGGTTTAGTAATATCTTCCTTCAAGAATTTATTTTGATTGACTTGGCGTATGCTCACGCATATTTAAGACCGTAAAGAAAGTCTGTCAAGCCTTGATGATCTTTTATTTCTGAGTAGCGATATAACTTCCATGCCTGATTCAATGTTGCTTTGTCACTCTGCATGATTATGACCGTCATTGCTCTTTTAGTTGGTCGCTCCCAGTCTTTTGCTAACCTCCACCTGTACTAAGCGGACTGATTGCTTGTGCATCCAAAATCCTTTAAACCAGTTATGCCATATGAGTCCACCATACCTTCCTATACATGGTATTTACCTGCCATTCCTAACGAAGACTTTCATGTGCCATCTCAAAATTATTCAAAAAAATGCATTCCTATTTTGTGCCTCTGTTTTAGTTCATGAGGAAGTAGTAGTTAATTCATGATCTTTTTAAGTTGGACAAGCTTCACCCCGGGATTGCATGTCTAATGTGCAAACCCATAATACGAGAAGGAACTGGCAAAGAGTGCGCCCGGCTCAAAAATAATATAACAAACAAACCCTCCTTCACGCTTTGTTCATGAGAAATCAGAAAACTTTGGCAGTGATAAACAAAGGAGATTAAGAGGATGTGATCGTCCTCATTCGGGAGCCGTTCCTCGAAACTTGTCCATCTCAAGAAGTGATTGAGTTGTCTGCTAGCATTCGTTGACGGAACATGCATAATCTAAAAATAATAATTATTACCTCTGTTTTTAAAACCAAGAGCTCTGGTACATGTTTTGTCTTTGTTTCCGACTACGGGTTTTCAACCTTGCCAACAATAGCCATGGTTCGAGAGTCTCCACCTTCTTTTAAAGCACCAACTACTGAGAGCATGACTGTCATTCTGAGTGTAATGTGCATTGTCCCAAAGTACCATTGTCTTTTGCATGATTATGATATCGTTTATTCTGAAATCATTGTATCTAGTCGTCACTTAAACCTTGAAGGTGCCCCTGCACTTATGTTTTGCTTCACTAAAGGGGGCAAGCGAGATATCACTTTATCATATTTGCACACCATGCTCATTACAAATCTATTTGATGTTTCAGTATCATGTTGTAAAACTTTCAGTTCTTTGTGATTTTCTCATGAGGCAACTTAATTACTACAGATTCATTGTCTCAGTAAGCTTTTGTCATGTGACTATGAAAAGTCCTATATGGTTAATGGCATGTCACCACAGAAATTATTCTTGTTATCATTTACCTACTCGAGGACGAGCATGAATTAAGCTTGGGGATGTTGATACGTCCAAAACGTATCTATAATTTCTGCTTGCTCCATGCATCTTTTGTGTGATATTGCTATGATATTTATACACTTCCATACACTTTTGATCATATTTGGACTAACCTATTAAATCTGTGCACCCCAGTGCCAGTTTCTGTTTTCTGCTGTTTTTGTATTTCAGGTTTTCCCATTACGAAAACTGCCAGAAAAATCCCTAAAAAATTATATAAAAAATCAGCATTCCAGAAGCTTACCGGCACCCGAAGTAGAGCCGGAGGGGGGCCACCTGGGCTCCAGGTGCCCTGGTGGCGCGGCCCCCCTCCTGGCCGCGCCCGGGGGGGGGGGCGCCTGGGCCCCCCAGGCCTCCGCTGATGCCCCCCTTTGGCATATATTTAACACGCGTCCCGAAACCCTCGAGACGGGAACCCTTTTTCGCGATCTCATCTCTGTTCTGCCGTCGCCGTGCTTCCAAGATCGGGAGCACCAGGAGAACTCTTCCCGGCACCCTGCCGGAGGGGAGGATCACCACCGGGAGCCTCTCCACCACCATGGACGCCTCCCGGATGAGTTGTGAGTAGTCTCCCTTGGACCATGGGGCCATGACCAGTAGCTATGTGATGTTCTCCTCCCGTTCTTGTGCTTCACTAATTAGACCTCGTGAGCTGCCCTACATGATCGAGGCACATATGTAATCCTTATGCTGTTGCTATGATGAGTTTGCTGGGATCCGATGGATTGTGAGATTATGTTCAGATTGTGTTTGAGTAATATATTTGATTTACCTCTTTTATATTTATGTTCGTAAGTAATTCTTGCATGTTCTCCGTTGCTATTTATTGCTTTGGCCAAGTAGTAGGTAGTGACTCCAAGAGGGAACGTTATGCTTGATTGTGGGTTCATGCCCCTCGATGACTAGCTTGAGTGACAGAAACATGAATCTAGGGGATGTGCTGTTGCCACAAGGGGGAAAACAACGGTGCTTGTGCCCGCGGGTGCAAGGATTGTTTACTTTACGCAAAGTTCTTTTAATGCAGTTGTCTGTTGCTTTGAGTTTACACTATGGGTGGGACTCGCAACTTAATACCAGCGAGATGTTCTGGATAGATATCTCAAGGTGGATGATTAGTAGTAGATGCAGATGGATTTCGGTCTACTTGCCTTGGCGTACCGCCCATGCTTTGAACCTCTACCTTTCTTTCAACATAGTTAGCATTGGTTTGCGCACATAATTATGTCAATTGCCCAGCTGTAATTCGTTTACCTCATATAGCTATTTTATCGTCATTTGGGAGAGAGACATCACTAGTGAACATCATGGGACCCCGGTCCATATTACCATCATTGATCACATCCGCTATTTACTTTCCGCTTTTTACTTACTATTGCAGCAATACCTATCACTATTATCACTTGCGTTTGATCCTTTGTAAACGACAAGGCCGGAGGGATTGACAACCTCTCTATACTCGTTGGGAGCAAAGTTATTTGTATCTGTGTGCAGGTCCACGTTGATTGCTAATATCTGGCGCCGTTAGCAGTTGACACCTTCTTGTTGAAACTGGGAGTCTCAGGGGAAATCGATCCTTGGTATCTTTGCCAAGGGAAAACTTCCGCTACACTGCATCTCAAACCTTCCACTTGGGGTAACCAACGAGGGGCGAGAAGCCATCAACCGCCAAGGTCCTCCGTGGTTCCTTTGGAGCCATTCAATAACAAAGTATTCAAGACAAAAAGACAAGACCCCGGCAAGAGGAGCTTGCCGGGATGACCACTCAAGGCACAAAACCACTCAAGGCACAAGACCCTGGCAAAAGGAGCTTGCCGGGAAGGCCAATCAAAGGCATCTCAAGGAACTTGCCGCGGCACGCCACGCGTCGCGGCAAGGCCCGATGAGCGACAAGCTCTCAGAAGCGACAAGATAGCAACCGCGGCAAGGCGCTTGCCGCGGCAAGCTTCCACTCAATACCCGCGCTCCAGCGCATCCACCCACGTGTCGCTCTGGGACCATCCCGGGCGCACGTGGCGGAAGGCTGTGCAGCCTGGGGTACACGGTGGCAAGCAGCGATGACAAGGCCACCGTCGTGGCGGATGGTGGCGCCCCTTGCGGCCACTTTTTGCACTGTTTGGGCGACGGCGACGGGCATTTAATGCCCTTGTCCCCTGCCGTCAGGGTTAGGTATGGAACACTGTTCCAACTACCACCCTTTTTACATTTTTACCCTTTCTGTGTTGCCACCTATCGGTGACCCCTTTGACCCATAAAAGGAGGCTCATGCGCAACGTAGAAGGGGTTCGGAACATCGATCATTCCCATGCTCAGTCTTGCTAGCGGTTAGAGTGTATTGTAGCTCTCCTCGCTCCCGAGCAAGAACACAATACAAATCAAAGCAGGAGTAGGGTTTTATGCATCCGTGCGGCCCGAACCTGGGTAAACTGCTCGTGTGCACGCCTCGATCCGCTCTTCGTGCATCCTCCGCCCCCTGCCGTACCGAAAAGGGGCTCCGGTCCCATAGGTGTTCGTGGGCGATCAGTTTCCCCGACAGTTTGTCCCCAACAATAAGAATATCAAATGTCTTCTTAACAGTAGGAAGAGGAAATTCAAAACCTCCAATAGTACTAGTTAAAAATTTTCCAATAGAATTGATACTGTGGACCTGAGGTTGTTTCCTCGGAAAGTGTACCGTATGCTCATTACCATTGACATGAAAAATGGCATTGCCTTTGTTGCAATGAATAATAGCCCCTGCAGTATTCAAAAAGGGTCTACCAAGGATAATAGACATACTATCATCCTCGGGAATATCAAGGATAACAAAGTCCGTTAGAATAGTAACATTTGCAAGCACAACAGGCACATCCTCACAAATACCGACATGTATAGCAGTTGATTTATCGACCATTTGCAAAGATATTTCAGTAGGTGTCAACTTACTCAAGTCAAGTCTATGATATAAAGAGAGAGGCATAACACTAAAACCGGCTCCAAGATCACACAAATAAGTTTTAACATAGTTTCTTTTAATGGAGCAAGGTATAGTAGGTACTCCTGGATCTCCTAGTTTCTTTGGTATTCCACCCTTAAAAGTGTAATTGGTAAGCATGGGTATCTTTCTTTTATTGGTAATAATATCTTGCATATACTTAGCATAAGGATTTGTTTTAAGCATATCAGTCAAACACATACGCAAAAAGATAGGTCTAATCATTTCAGCAAAGCGCTCAAAATCCTCATCATCCTTTTTCTTGGATGGTTTAGGAGGAAAAGGCATGGGTTTCTGAACCCATGGTTCTCTTTCCTTGCCGTGCTTCCTAGCAACAAAGTCTCTCTTATCATAACGTTGATTCTTTTATTGTGGGTTATCAAGATCAACATCAGGTTCAATCTCTACATCATTATCATTGCTAGGTTGAGCATCATCATGAACATCATCATTAACATTATCACTAGGTTCATGTTCATTACCAGATTGTGTCTCAACATTAGAAACAGAGATATCATTGGGATTCTCAGGTGTGTCACCTTCAGGTTCACTAGAAGCATTCAAAGTCCTATCAATTTTCTTTTTCTTCTTCTTAGAAGAACTAGGTGCATCTAAATTAGCTCTCTGAGAATATTGCTCAATTCTCTTAGGGTGGCCCTCAGGATACAAGGGTCTTTGAGTCACTTTACCCCCTCTAGTTGCAACTCTAACAGCAAAGTCATTATTCTTACTATTTAATTCATTGAGCAAATCATTCTGAACCTTAAGTACTTGTTCTACTTGAGTGGTAACCATAGAAGCATGTTTACTAATGAGTTTCAATTCACCTTTAACTCTAGACATATAATCACTCAAGCGTTCTATCATATAAGCATTACGTTGCAATTGTCTACCAACATAAGCATTGAAGTTTTCTTGCTTCACAATAAAATTGTCAAACTCATCTAAGCATTGGCTAGCAGACTTATAACGAGGAATATCACCTTCATCAAATCTATAAAGAGAATTTACCTTTACAACCTGTGTCGGGTTATCAAGACCATGTATTTCTTCAATAGGTGGTAAATTCTAAACATCTTCAGCTTTAATACCTTTTTCTTTCATAGATTTCTTTGCCTCTTGCATATCTTCAGGACTGAGATATAGAACACCCCTTTTCTTCGGAGTTGGTTTAGGCGTTGGTCCAGGAAGTGTCCAATTGTTTTCATTGGTCAACTTATTATTAAATAGTAATTCAGCTTGATCAACTATTCTTTCCCTAAAAACACAACCAGCACAACTATCCATGTGGTCTCTGGAAGCATCGGTTAGTCCATTATAAAAGACATCAAGTATTTCATTCCTCTAAAGAGGATGATCAGGCAAAGCATTAAGTAATTGGAGAAGCCTCCCGCAAGGTTGTGGGAGACTGTATTCTTCAATTTGCACAAAATTATATATTTCCCGTAAGGCAGCTTGTTTCTTATGAGCGGGAAAATATTTAGCAAAGAAGTAATAAATCATATCCTGGGGACTACGCATGTTGGGGAACGTAGTATTTCAAAAAAATTCCTACGATCACGCAAGATCTATCTACTAGATGCATAGCAATGAGAGGGGAGAGTGCGTCCACGTACCCTCGTAGACCGAAAGCGGAAGCGTCTAGTGACGCGGTTGATGTAGTCGAACTTCTTCGCGATCCAACCAATCAAGCACCGAAAATACGACACCTCCGTGTTCAGGACACGTTGAGCTTGATGACGTCCCACGAGCTCTTGATCCAGTTGAGCTTCACAGGAGAGTTTCGTTAGCACGACGGCGTCGTGACGGAGATGATGAAGCTACCGACGCAGGGCTTCGCCTAAGCACTGCAACGGTATGACCGAGGCGTGTTTCTGTGGAGGGGTGCACCGCACACAGCTAGAACAATGTTTCTTGTGTCTCTTTGGGTGCCCCCTGACCCCATATATAAAGGAGCAAGGGGGAGGTGCGGCCAGGCCAAGTGGCGCGCCAAGGGAGTAGGATTCCTACTCCTAGTAGGAATAGGAACCCCCTTTTCCTATTCCTACTAGGAGTAGGAAACGAAAGGGGGAGAGGAGAAGGAAAGAAGAGGTGGCGCCTCCCCCCTTTTCCTAGTCCAACTAGGAAACCTAGGGGGGTGCGGTTAGCCCTATGAGCTGCCCCTCTCTTTCCCTCATAGGCCCACTATGGCCCATACTCCCTCAGGGGGGGGGGTTCCAGTAACCCCCTCCGGCACTCCGGTTAAATCCGAAACTTTTCGGAACACTTCCGGTGTCCGAAGATAGTCGTCCAATATATAAATCTTTACATCTCGGACATTCCGAGACTCCTCGTCATGTCCGTGATCTCATCCAGGACTCCGAACTACCTTCGGAACATCAAAACTCATAAACCATAATACCGATCGTCATCAAACATTAAGCGTGCGGACCCTACGGGTTCGAGAACTATGTAGACATGACCGAGAATCATCTCCGGTCAATAACCAATAGCGGAACCTGGATGCTCATATTGGCTCCTACGTATTCTACGAAGATCCTTATCGGTCAAACCGCATAACAACATACGTTGTTCCTTTTGTCATCGGTATGTTACTTGCCCGAGATTCGATCGTCGGTATCTCAATACCTAGTTCAATCTCGTTACCGGCAAGTCTATTTACTCGTTCCGTAATACATCATCCCGTGACTAACTCATTAGTCATTTGCTTGCAAGGCTTATTACGATGTGTATTACCGAGAGGGCCCATAGATACCTCTCCGACACTCGGAGTGAAAAACCCTATTCTTGATCTATGCCAACACCACGAACACCTTCGGAGACACCTGTAGAGCATCTTTATAATCACCCAGTTACGTTGTAACGTTTCATAGCACATAAGGTGTTCCTGCGGTATTTAGGAGTTGCATAATCTCATAGTCATAGGAACATGTATAAGGCATGAAGAAAGCAATAGTAATAAAACTAAATAATTATAGTGCTAAGTTAACGGATGGGTCTAGTCCATCAATCATTCTCCTAATGATGTGATCCCTTTGATCAAATGACAACTCATGTCTATGGTTAGGAAACATAACTATCTTTGATCAATGAGCTAGTCTAGTAGAGGCATACTAGGGACACTCTGTTTTGTCTATGTATTCACACATGTACTAAGTTTCTGGTTAATACAATTCTAGCGTGAATAATAAACATTTATCAAGATATAAGGAAATAAATAATAACTTTATTATTGCCTCTAGGGCATATTTTCTTCAGTCTCCCACTTGCACTAGAGTCAATAATCTAGATCACATCACCATGTGATTAACACCAATAGTTCACATCACCATGTGACTAACACCCATAGTTCTCATCGCCATGCGACCAATACCCAAAGGGTTTACTAGAGTCAACAATCTAGTTCACATCGTCATGTGATTAACACCCAAAGAGTACTAAGGTGTGATCATGTTTTGCTTCATGAGAGAAGTTTAGTCAGCGGGTCTGTTACATTCAGTTCCGTATGTATTTTTGCAAATTTCTATGTCTACAATGTTGTGCATGGAGCTACTTTAGCTAATTGCTCCCACTTTCAATATGTATCCAGATCGAGACTCAGAGTCATCCAGATCGGTGTTAAAGCTTGCATCGGCGTAACCCTTTAAGACGAACTCTTTATCATCTCCATAATCGATAAACATTTCCTTAGTTATCCAGTTACTAAGGATAATTTTTTACCGCTGTACAGTGATCTACTCCTGGATCACTATTGTACCTCCTTGTCAAACTCATGGCAAGGTACACCATAGGATTGGTACACAGAATGGCATACTTTATAGAACCTATGGCTGAGGCATAGGGAATGACTTTCATTCTCTCTATATTTTTCTGCCGTGGTCAGGCTTTGAGTCTTTACTCAACTTTATACCATATAAATCAAGCAAGAACTCTTTCTTTGACTTATCCATTTTGAACTACTTCAAAATCTTATCAAGGTATGTATGCATCAAAAGTCTTTTCAAGCGTCTTGATCTATCTCTATAGATCTTGATGCCCAATATGTAAGCAGCTTCACCGAGGTCTTTCTTTGAAAAACTCCTATCAAACACTCCTTTATGCTTTCTAGAATATTCTACATTATTTTTTATCAACAATATGTCATTCACATATACTTATTAGAAATGTTGTAGTGCTCCCACTCACTTTCTTGTAAATACAGGCTTCACCGTAAGTCTGTATAAAATCATATGCTTTGATCACCTCATCAAAGAGTATATTCCAACTCCGAGATACTTGCACCAGTCCATAGATGGATCGCTGGAGCTTGCACACTTTGTTAGCACCTTTAGGATCGACAAAACCTTCTGGTTGCATCATATACAACTCCTCTTTAATAAATTCTTTAAAGAATACAATTTTGTTATCCATTTGCCAGATTTTATAAAATGCGTCAATTGCTAACATGATTCGGACAGACTTAAGCATCGCTACGGGTGAGAAAGTCTCATCATAGTCAACTCCTTGAACTTGTGGAAAACCTTTCGCAACAAGTCAAGCTTTGTAAACAGTAACATTACCGTCAGCGTCGGTCTTCCTCTTGAAGATCCATTTATTTTCGATGCCTTGCCGATCATCGGGCAAGTCAACCAAAGTCCACACTTTGTTCTCATACATGGATCCCATCTCAGATTTCATGGCCTCAAGCCATTTTGCGGAATCTGGGCTTATCATCGCTTCCTCATAGTTCGTAGGATCATCATGGTCTAGTAACATGACTTCCAAAACTGGGCTGCTATACCACTCTGGTGCGGAACGTACTCTGGTTGATCTAGGAAGTTGAGTAGTAACTTGATCCGAATTTTCATGATCATCATCATTAGCTTCCTCACTAATTGGTGTAGGAATCACTGGAACTAATTTCTGTGATGTACTACTTTCCAATTCGGGAGAAGGTACAATTACCTCATCAAGTTACACTTTCCTCCCACTCACTTCTTTCGAGAGAAACTCCTTCTCTAGAAAGGATCCATTCTTAGCAACAAATATTTTTCCTTCGGATCTGTGATAGAAGGTGTACCCAACAGTCTCTTTTGGGTATCCTATGAAGACACATTTTTCCGACTTGGGTTCGAGCTTATTAGGTTGAAGCTTTTTCACATAAGCATCGCAGCCCCAAACTTTAAGAAACGACAACTTTGGTTTCTTGCCAAACCACAGTTCATAAGGCGTTGTCTCAACGGATTTAGATGGTGCCCTTATTTAACGTGAATGCAGTTGTCTCTAAAGCATAACCCAAAATGATAGTGGTAAATCGGTAAGAGACATCATAGATTGTACCATATCTAACAAAGTACGGTTACGACGTTCAGACACACCATTACGATGTGGTGTTCCAGGTGGCGTGAGTTGTGAAACTATTCCTCATTGTTTCAAATGAAGACCAAACTCGTAACTCAAATATTCACCTCCACGATGAGATCGTAGAAACTATATTTTCTTGTTACGATGATTCTCTATTTCACTCTGAAATTCTTTGAACTTCTCAAATGTTTCAGACTTGTGCTTCTTTAAGTAGATATACCCATATCTGCTCAAATCATCGATGAAGGTAAGAAAATAACAATACTCGCCGTGAGTTTCAATACTCATCGGTCCACGTACATCAGTATGTATGATTTCCAACAAATCTGTTGCTCGCTCCATTGTTCCGGAGAACGGAGTTTTAGTCATCCTGCCCATGAGGCATGGTTCGCAAGCACCAAGTGATTCATAATCAAGTGATTCCAAAAGTCCATCACTATGGAGTTTCTTCATGCGCTTTACACCAATATGACCTAAACGGCAGTGCCACACATAAGTTGCATTATCATTATTAACCTTGGATCTTTTGGCTTCAATATTATGAATATGTGTATCACTACGATCGAGATCCAACAAACTATTTTCATTTGGTGTATGACCATCGAAGGCTTTATTCATGTAAACAGAATAACAATTATTCCATGACTTTAAATGAATAACCATATTGCAATAAACATGATCAAATCATATTCATGCTCAACGCAAATGCCAAATAACATTTATTTAGGTTCTACACTAATCCCGAAAGTGTAGGGAGTGTGCGATGATGACCATATCAATCTTGGAACCACTTCCAACACACATCGTCACTTCACCTTTAACTAGTCTCTGTTCATTCTGCAACTCTCATTTCGTGTTACTAATTTTAGCAACTGAACCGGTATCAAATACCCAAGGGTTGTTATGATCACTAGTAAAGTACACATAAATAATCTGTATATCAAATATACCGTTGTTCACTTTGCCATCCTTCTTATCTGCCAAGTATCTTGGGCAGTTCCACTTCTAGTGACTATTTCCTTTACAGTAGAAGCACTTTGTTTCAGGCTTGAGTTTAGCTTTGGGTTTCTTCATGGGAGTGACAACTTGCTTGTCATTCTTCTTGAAGTTGCCTTTCTATCCTTTTGCCCTTTACTTGAAACAAGTGGGCTCGTTAACCATCAACACTTGATGCTCTTTCTTGATTTCTACCTTCGCTGATTTCAGCATCGCGAAGAGTTCGGGAATTACTTTCGTCATCCCTTGCATATTATACTTCATCACGAAGTTCTACTAACTTGGTGATAGTGACTAGAGAACTTTGTCAATTACTATCTTATCTGGAAGATTAACTCCCACTTGATTCAAGCAATTGTACCCAGGCAATCTGAGCAAATGCTCACTAGTTGAGCTATTCTCCTCCATCTTGTAGGCAATGTACTGTCAGAGGTCTTATAGCTCTCGACATGGGCATGAGTATGAAATGCTAATTTCAACTCCTGGAACATCTCATATGCTCCATGGCGTTCAAAACATTTTTGAAGTCCTGGTCATAAGCCGTAAAGCATGGTGCACTAAACTATCAAGTAGTCATCATACCGAGCTTTTGTCAAAACGTTCATAACGTTTGCATCTGCTCCTGCAACAAGTCTGTCACCTAACGGCGCATCAAGGACATAATACTTCTGTGCAGCAATGAGGAAAATCCTCAGATCACGGAACAAGTCTGCATCATTGCTACTAACATTTTTCAACTTACTTTTCTCTAGGAACATATAAAAACAAATGGGGAGCTACATCGCGAGCTATTGATCTACAACATAGATATGCTAATACTACCAGGACTAAGTTCATGATAAATTAAAGTTCAATTAATCATATTACTTAAAGAACTCCCACTTAGATAGACATCCCTCTGGTCATATAAATGATCATGTGATCCAAATCAACTAAACCATGTACGATCATCACGTGATATGGAGTAGTTTTCAATGGCGAACATCTTATGTGGATCATATCTACTATATGATTCACGCTCGACCTTTTGGTCTCCAGTGTTCCGAGGCCATATCTGCATATGCTAGGCTTGTCAAGTTTAACCCGAGTATTCTGCGTGTGCAAAACTGGCTTACACCCGTTGTATGTGAACGTAGAGCTTATCACACCCGATCATCACGTTGTGTCTCGGCACGACAAACTTTCGCAACGGTGCATACTCAGGGAGAACACTTGTACCTTGAAATTTTGTAAGGGATCATCTTATAATGCTACCGTCGTACTAAGCAAAATAAGAAGCATAATAAGATAAACATCACATGCAATCAAAATATGTGACATGATATGGCCATCATCATCTTGTGCTTTCGATCTCCATCTCCAAAGCACCGTCATGATCACCATCGTCACCGGCGCGACACCTTGATCTCCATCGTAGCATCGTTGTCGTCTCGCCAACTATTGCTTCCACGACTATCGCTACCGCTTAGTGATAAAGTAAAGCAATTACATGGCGACTGTATTTCATACAATAAAGCGACAACCATATGGCTCCTTCCAGTTGCCGATAACTTTACAAAACATGATCATCTCACACAATAACGTATAACTCATCATGTCTTGACCATATCACATCATAACATGCCCTGCAAAAACAAGTTAGACGTCCTCTACTTCTGTTGTTGCAAGTTTTACGTGGCTGCTACGGGCTTAGCAAGAACCGTTCTTACCTACGCATACAAAACCACAACGATGTTTCGTCAAGTATGTGCTGTTTTAACCTTCACAAGGACCGGGCGTAGCCACACTTGATTCAACTAAAGTTGGAGAAACTGACACCCGCCAGCCACCTGTGTGCGAAGCACGTCGATAGAACCAGTCTCGCGTAAGCATACGCGTAATGTCGGTCCAGGCCGCTTCATCCAACAATACCGCCGAATCAAAGTATAACATGCTGGTAAGCAGTATGACTAGTATCGTCCACAACTCACTTGTGTTCTACTCGTGCATATCAACTACGCATAGACATGGCTCTGATACCACTATTGGGGAACATAGTATTTCAAAAAATTTCCTACGATCACGCAAGATCTATCTACTAGATGCATAGCAACGAGAGGGGAGAGTGTGTCCACATACCCTCGTAGACCGAAAGCGGAAGCGTCTAGTGACGCGGTTGATGTAGTCGAACTTCTTTGTGATCCAACTGATCAAGCACTAAACATACGGCACCTCCGCGTTCAGCACACGTTCAGCTTGATGACGTCCCATGAGCTCTTGATCCAGTTGAGCTTCACAGGAGAGTTTCGTCAGTACGACAGCATGGTGGAGGAGATGAAGCTACCGACGCAGGGCTTTGCCTAAGCACTGCAACGGTATGACCGAGGTGTGTTTGTGTGGAGGAGGGCACCGCACATGGCTAGAATAATGTTTCTTGTGTCTCTTTGGGTGCCCCCTGCCCCATGTATAAAGGAGCAAGGGGGAGGTGCAGCCACGCCAAGTGGCGCGCCAAGGGAGTAGGATTCCTACTCCTAGTAGAAATAGGAACCCCCTTTTCCTATTCCTACTAGGAGTAGGGAAGGAAAGGAGAAGAGGAGAAGGAAAGAAGAGTTGGCGCCTTCCCCCTTTTTCTAGTCCAACTAGGAACCCTAGGGGGTGCGGCTAGCCCTATGGGCTGCCCCTCTCTTTCCCTCATAGGCCCACTATGGCCCGTACTCCCTCGGGGGGGGGG
>LR738715.1:728922500-728953762 GCA_902687465.1 Secale cereale
GTGGGAATCCTAGTAGGGAAGGGAGTAGGACTCCTCCCCTAGGCTGACGCACCAAGGGGAAAGGACTCTTTCCCCCTTGGTGGATGCCATCACCCTCCTCTCCAACCTATATGTACTAGAGGATTTTTGTGTCTTGAGAAATATAGTTTTTGGACCTCCTCTAGTTCTTCTAGTTCATGTTCTAGTTGGTCCTAGTTGACTAATTAGAGCTTGGATAATCCTCTTGTCCTCATAATTAGAAGCCCAGTGTGGTTCTAATCTTGTCTCTTTAATTCTCCAGCAACGAGTAGCTCTCGACGGTGAAGCGCTGCCAGATCATGAAGGTTGCATGCTTGCAACCACGTAGAGAGGTCGTGCTTTCGGTCTTCGGTTTGAGGGACCGTTCGTGGGCGGTACGAGGGATCATTCATCAACAGTTCGAGGAACTTCAAGTACGATTTACATCGAGATGTTCTTCTACCGCTAAAAACTCGGGGATGGTAACGATCATGATCCCAACCCGTAATGCATCTTCATATTGATCTTGGGTGATCGTGGGTGCGAAAATTTTGTTTTCTACTACGTTTCCCTATAGTCCTCCTCTTGTCGACCATGTCTTATTTCTACTCTAGTTGTCGGTAGATCTTCATCCGGCCGAGCTCAACCGTCGCTGCTACCTCTTGAGCTTGCGTTGTATTCCCTCAAAGAGGAAAGGGAGATGCGGCACAGTAGCATAAGTATTTCCCTCAGTTTTTGAGAACCAAGGTATCAATCCAGTAGAAGACCACGCGCGACTACCTCGCTCCTGCACAAACAAATAAGAACTTCGCAGCCAACGCGATAAGGGGTTGTCAATCCCTTTACGGTCACTTACGAAAGTGAGATCTGATAGAGATGATAGTTTATATTTTTGGTATTTTTGGTTTAATAAAACAGCAAATAAAAGCGGTAAAACTAAAGTAGATGTAGACTGATATGTTGAGAATAGACCCGGGGGCCATAGTTTTCTCTAGTGGCTTCTCTCATGATAGCGATATTCTACGGCGGGTAAACAAATTACTGTCGAGCAATTGATAGAAAAGTGAATAATTATGAGACTATCTAGGAATGATCATTGTATATAGGCATCACATCCGAGACAAGTAGACCGACTCCTGCTTGCATCTACTACTATTACTCCACACATGGACCGCTATCCAGCATGCATCTAGTGTATTGAGTTCATAAGAACAGAGTAACACCTTAAGCAAGATGACATGATGTAGAGGGATAAACTCAAGAAATATGATATAAACCCCATCTTTTTATCCTCGATGGCAACAATACAATACGTGCCTTGCTGCCCCTACTGTCACTGGGAAAGGACACCGCAAGATTGAACCCAAAGCCAAGCACTTCTCCCATTGCAAGAACTATAGATCTAGTAGGCCAAACCAAACCAATAATTCGAAGAGACTTGCAAGGATATTATGAGCACACATAAAAAGTTCAAAGAAGAACCAAATATCTTTCATAGATAACCTTGATCATAAACTCACAATTCATCGGATCTCGACAAACACACCACAAAAAGAGATTACATCGAATAGATCTCCTCGAAGAGTGAGGAGAACTTTGTATTGAGATCCAGAGAGAGAGAGAGAAGAAGCCATCTAGATACTAGTTATGGACCCGAAGGTCTGTGGTAAACTACTCACAACTCATGGTGAGGGCGATGATGATGATGATGAAGGCCTCCGTGATGGTTCCCCCTCCGGTGGAGCTCCGGAACAGGCTCCAAGATGGGATCTCCACGGGAACAGAAGGTACGGCGGTGGAATTAGGGTTTTCTCTCTATTCACGGAGTTTCTGGGGTACGTAGACTTATATAGGAAGAAGGAGGGCACCGAGGGACGCTCGAGGGGGCCACGAGGCAGGGGCGCGCCCTAGGAAGGGGGGCGCGCCTCCCACCCACGTGGGCCAGCCCTCTGTCCCCTAACGTGGTTCTTAAGCTCCGCATGCGTGATTTTCTCCAAAAATATCTCTCGCAAAGGTTTCATTCCGTTTGGACTTCGTTTGATATTCTTTTTCTGCAAAACCCTGAAACAGGCAAAAAACAGCAATCTGGACTGGGCCTTGAAGGAAATATGCCCTAGAGGCAATAATAAAGTTATTATTTATTTCCTTATATCATGATAAATGTTTATTATTCATGCTAGAATTGTATTAACCGGAAACTTAGTACATGTGTGAATACATAGACAAAACAAAGTGTCCCTAGTATGCCTCTACTAGACTAGCTCATTGATCAAAGATGGTTATGTTTCCTAGCCATAGACATGAGTTGTCATTTGATCAATGGGATCACATCATTAGGAGAATGATGTGATGGACAAGACCCATCCGTTAGCATAGCACTATGATCGTTTAGTTTTGCTGCTATTGCTTTCTTCATGACTTATACATGTTCCTATGACTATGAGATTATGCAACTCCCGAATACCGTAGGAACACCTGTGTGCTATCAAACGTCACAACGTAACTGGGTGATCATAAAGATGCTCTACAGGTGTCTCCGAAAGTATTTGTGGTGTTGTCATAGATCAAGATTAGGATTTGTCACTCCGAGTGTCGGAGAGGTATCTCTGGGCCCTCTCGGTAACACACATCACAATAAGCCTTGCAAGCAAAAGACTAATGAGTTAGTCACAAGATGATGTGTTACGGAACGAGTAAAGAGACTTGCCGGTAACGAGATTGAACTAGGTATAGAGATACCGACGATCGAATCTTGGGCAAGTAACATACCGATGACAAAAGGAACAACGTATGTTGTTATGCAGTTTTGACCGATAAAAGATCTTCGTAGAATATGTAGGAGCCAATATGAACATCCAGGTTCCGCTATTGGTTATTGACCGGAGATGAGTCTCGGTCATGTCTACATAGTTCTCGAACCCGTAGGGTCCGCACGCTTAACGTTTGATGACGATCGGTATTATGAGTTTATGAGTTTTGATGTACCGAAGGTAGTTCGAAGTCCCGAATGAGATCACTGACATGACGAGGAGTCTCGGAATGTCCGAGACATAAAGATTGATATATTGGACGACTATATTCGGACACCGGAAGTATTCCGGAAAAGTTTCGGATTTAACGGGATTGCCGGAGGGGGTTACCGGAACCCCCTACGAAGGGGGATGGTCCATAGTGGGCCTTATGGAAAAGAGAGAGGCAGCCCATAGGGGCTGGCCGGTGCCCCACCTAGGGTTCCTAGTTGGACTAGGATTGGGGGGCGCCACCTCTCCCTCTTTTCCTTTCCCTCTCTTCCTTCTTTGGTAGTTCCTACTAGGAATAGGATTGCAATCCTATTCCTAGTAGGATTGCACCCCTAGCCGCACCATAGAAGGGCCGGCCAGCCTCCCCCCTTGCTCCTTTATATACGGGGGCACGGGGGCACCCAAAGACACACAAGTTGAATTGTTCCAGCCGTGTGCGGTGCCCCCCTCCACAGAAACACACCTCGGTCATACCGTCGCGGTGCTTAGGCGAAGCCCTGCGCCGGTGAATACATCATATCCGTCACCATGCCGTTGTGCTGACGAAACTCTCCCGTGAAGCTCAACTGGATCAAGAGCTCGTGGGACGTCATCAAGCTGAACGTGTGCTGAACACGGAGGTGCCGTACGTTCGGTACTTGATCGGTTGAATCGCGAAGAAGTTCGACTACATCAACCACATCACTTGACGCTTCCGCTTCCGGTCTACGAGGGTACGTAGACACACTCTTCCCTCTCGTTGCTATGCATCTGGTAGATAGATCTTGCGTGATCGTAGGAAAATTTTAAAATACTACGTTCCCCAACAGTGGTATCAGAGCCAGGTCTATGCGTAGATGATATGCACGAGTAGAACACAATGAGTTGTGGGCGATACTAGTCATACTGCTTACCAGCATGTCATACTTTGCTTCGGCGGTATTGTGAGATGAAGCGGCCCGGACCGACATTACGCGTACGCTTACGCGAGTCTGGTTTCACTGTTACGAGCACTCGTTGCTTAAAGGTGACTGGCGGGTGTCTGTCTCTCTCACTTTAGCTGAATCAAGTGTGGCTACGCCCGGTCCTTGTGAAGGTTAAAACAGCACATACTTGACGAAACATCGTTGTGGTTTTGTATGTGTAGGTAAGAACGGTTCTTGCTAAGCCCGTAGCAGCCACGTAAAACTTGCAACAACAAAGTAGAGGACGTCTAACTTGTTTTTGCAGGGCATGTTGTGATGTGATATGGTCAAGACATGATGAGATATACGGTTTTGTAAGAGATGATCATGTTTTGTAAAGTTATCGGCAACTGGCAGGAGCCATATGGTTGTCGCTTTATTGTATGAAATGCAATCGCCATGTAATTGCTTTACTTTATCACTAAGCGGTAGCGATAGTCGTAGAAGCAATAGTTGGCGAGACGACAACGATGCTACGATGGAGATCAAGGTGTCGCGCCGGTGACGAAGGTGATCATGACGGTGCTTTGGAGATGGAGATCAAAAGCACAAGATGATGTTGCCATATCATGTCACATATTTTGATTGCATGTGATGTTTATCTTAATATGCTTCTTATTTTGCTTAGTTCGACGGTAGCATTATAAGATGATCCCTTACTAAATTTCAAGGTATAAGTGTTCTCCCTGAGTATGCACCGTTGCGAAAGTTCGTCGTGCCGAGACACCACGTGATGATCGGGTGTGATAAGCTCTACGTTCAAATACAACGGGTGTAAGCCAGTTTTTGCACACGCAGAATACTCGGGTTAAACTTGACGAGCCTAGCATATGCAGATATGGCCTCGGAACCCTGGAGACCGAAAGGTCGAGCGTGAATCGTATAGTAGATATGATCAACATAAGATGTTCACCATTGAAACTACTCCATCTCACGTGATGATCGGACATGGTTTAGTTGATTTGGATCACGTGATCATTTAGATGACTAGAGGGATGTTTATCTAAGTGGGAGTTCTTAAGTAATATGATTAAATTGAACTTTAATTTATCATGAACTTAGTCCTGGTAGTATTAGCATATCTATGTTGTAGATCAATAGCTTGCGATGTTGCTCCACGTTTATTTTTTATATGTTCCTAGAGAAAACCAAGTTGAAAGATGTTAGTAGCAATGATGCGGAATTGTTCCGTGATCTGAGGATTATCCTCATTGCTGCACAGAATAATTATGTCCTTAATGCACCGCTAGGTGACAGACCTATTGCAGGAGCAGATGTAGACGTTATGAACGTTTTGACAAAAGCTCGGTATGATGACTGCTTGATAGTTTAGTGCACCATGCTTTACGGCTTAGAACCGGGACTTCAAAAACATTTTGAACATCACGGAGCATATAAGATGTTCCAAGAGTTGAAATTAGTATTTCATACTCATACCCGTGTCGAGAGGTATAAGACCTCTGACAGTACTTTGCCTACAAGATGGAGGAGAATAGCTCAACAGTGAGCATGTGCTCAGATTGTCTGGGTACTACAATTACTTGAATCAAGTGGGAGTTAATCTTCCAGATAAGATAGTAATTGACAAAGTTCTCTAGTCACTATCACCAAGTTAGTAGAACTTCGTGATGAACTATAATATGCAAGGGATGACGAAAGTAATTCCCGAGCTCTTCGCGATGCTGAAATCGGCGAAGGTAGAAATCAAGAAAGAGCATCAAGTGTTGATGGTTAACAAGACCACTTGTTTCAAGTAAAGGGCAAAGGGATAGAAGGGGAACTTCAAGAAGAATGACAAGCAAGTTGTCACTCCCGTGAAGAAACCCAAAGCTAAACTCAAGCCTGAAACAAGTGCTTCTACTGCAAAGGAAATGGTCACTGGAAGTGGAACTGCCCTAGATACTTGGCGGATAAGAAGGATGGCAAAGTGAACAAAGGTATATTTGATATACAGAATATTGATGTGTATTTTACTAGTGTTCATAGCAACCCCTCGGTATTTGATACTGGTTTAGTTGCTGAAGAGTAGTAACTCGAAATGGGAGTTGCATAATGAACATAAACTAGTTAAAGGATGAAGTGACGATGTGTATTGGAAGTAGTTCCAAGATTGATATGATCATCATCGCACACTCCCTATACTTTCGGGATTAGTGTTGAACCTAAATAAGTGTTATTTGGTGTTTGTGTTGAGCATGAATATGATTTGATCATGTTTATTGCAATACGGTTATTCATGTAAGTTAGAGAATAATTGTTATTCTGTTTACATGAATAAAACCTTCTATGGTCATACACCCAATGAAAATGGTTTGTTGGATCTCGATCGTGTGATACACATATTCATAATATTGAAGCCAAAAGATGCAAGGTTAATAATGATAGTGCAACTTATTTGTGGCACTGCCGTTTAGGTCATATTGGTGTAAAGCACATGAAGAAACTCCATAGTGATGGACTTTTGGAATCACTTGATTATGAATCACTTGGTGCTTGCGAACCATGCCTCATGGGCAAGATGACTAAAACTCCGTTCTCCGGAACTATGGAGCGAGCAACAGATTTTTTGGAAATCATACATACTGATGTATGTGGACCAATGAGTGTTGAAGCTCGCGGCGGGTATCGTTATTTTCTGACCTTCACTGATGATTTGAGCAGATATGGGTATATCTACTTAATGAAGCACAAGTCTGAAACATTTGAAAAGTTCAAAGAATTTCAGAGTGAAGTGGAGAATCATCGTAACAAGAAAATAAGAGTTTCTACGATATGATCGTAGAGGTAAAATATTTGAGTTAGCGAGTTTGGCCTTCAATAAAAACAATGTGAAATAGTTTCACTACTCACGCCACCTGGAACACCACAGTGTAATGGTGTGTCCGAACGTCATAACCGTACTAGATATAGTGCGATCGATGATGTCTCTTACCGATCTACCACTATCGCTTTTGGGGTTATGCATTAGAGACAGCTACATTCACGTTAAATAGGGCACCATCTAAATCCATGGAGATGACACCGTATGAACTGTGGTTTGACGAGAAACCTAAGCTGTCATTTCTTTAAGTTTGGGACTGCGATGCTTATGTGAAAAAGTTTCAACATGATAAGCTCGAACCCAAATCGGAGAAGTAAATCTTCATAGGATACCCAAAAATAAACTGTTGGGTACACCTTCTATCACAGATCCTAAGGCAAGGTCTTTGTTGCTAAGAGTGGATCCTTTCTAGAGAAGGAGTTTCTCTCGAAAGAAGTGAGTGGGAGGAAAGTAGAACTTGATGAGGTAATTGTACCTTCTCCCGAATTGGAAAGTGGAACATCACAGAAACTAGTTCCAGTGATTCCTACACCAATTAGTGAGGAAGCTAATGATGATGATCATGAAACTTCAGATCAAGTTTCTGCTGAACTTCGTAGATCAACCAGAGTTCGTTCCGCACCAAAGTGGTACGGCAACCCAGTTCTGGAAATCATGTTACTAGACCATGATGAACCTACGAACTATGAGGAAGCGATGATGAGCCCAGATTCCGCAAAATGGTATGAGGCCATGAAATCTGAGATGGGATCCATGTATGAGAACAAAGTGTGGACTTTGGTTGACTTGCCCGATGATCGGCAGGCCATCAAAAATAAATGGATCTTTAAGAGGAAGACCGACGCAGACGGTAATGTTACTATTTACAAAGCTCGACTTGTTGCGAAAGGGTTTCGACAAGTTCAAGGAGTTGACTACGATGAGACTTTCTCACCTGTAGCGATGCTCAAGTCTGTCCGAATCATGTTAGCAATTGCCGCATTTTATGAAATATGGCAAATGGATAACAAAACTGCATTCTTTAATGGATTTATTAAACAAGACTTGTATATGATGCAACCAGAAGGTTTTGTCAATCCTAAAGGTGCTAACAAAATGTGCAAGCTCCAGCGATCCATCTATGGACTGGTGCAAGCATCTCGGATTGGAATATACGCTTTGATAAGTTGATCAAAGCATATAGATTTATACAGACTTGTGGTGAAGCATGTATTTACAAGAAAGTGAGTGGGAGCACTACACCATTTATGATAAGTATATGTGAATGACATATTGTCGATCAAAAATGATGTAGAATTTTCTGGAAAGCATAAAGGAGTGTTTGAAAGGAGTTTTTCAAAGAAAGACCTTGGTGAAGCTACTTACATATTGGGCATCAAGATCTATAGAGATAGATCAAGACGCTTGATAAGACTTTCGATGAGTACATACCTTGATAAGATTTTGAAGTAGTTCAAAATGGATCAGTCAAAGAAGGAGTTCTTGCCTGACTTGTAAGGTGTGAAGTTGAGTAAGACTCAAAGCCAGACCACAGCAAAAAAATATAGAGAGAATGAAAGTCATTCCCTATGCCTCAGCCATAGGTTCTATAAAGTATGCCATGCTGTGTACCAAACATGTTGTGTACCTCGCCATAAGTTTGACAGGGAGGTACAATAGTGATCCAGGAGTAGATCACTGTACAGCGGTCAAAATTATCCTTAGTAATTGGATGACTAAAGGAAATATTTCTCGATAATGGAGGTGATAAAGAGTTCGTCGTGAAGGGTTACGCCGATGCAAGCTTTGACACTAAATCCAGATGACTCTAAGTATCAATCTGGATGCGTATTGAAAGTAGGAGCAATTAGCTAGAGTAGCTCTATGCAGAGCATTGTAGACATAGAAATTTGCGAAATACATACGGATCTGAATGTGACAGGCCCATTGACTAAACTTCTCTCACAAGCAAAACATGATCACACCTTATTACTCTTGGGTATTAATTACATAGCGATGTGAACTAGATTATTGACTCTAGTAAACCCTTTGGGTGTTGGTCACATGGTGATATGAACTATGGGTGTTATTCACATAACGATGTAAACTATCGGTATTAAATCACATGGCGATGTGAGCTAGATTATTGACTCTAGTGCAAGTGAGAGACTGAAGGAAATATGCCCTAGAGGCAATAATAAAGTTATTATTTATTTCCTTATATCATGATAAATGTTTATTATTCATGCTAGAATTGTATTAACCGGAAACTTAGTACATGTCTGAATACATAGACAAAACAAAGTGTCCCTAGTATGCCTCTACTAGACTAGCTCATTGATCAAAGATGGTTATGTTTCCTAGCCATAGACATGAGTTGTCATTTGATCAACGGGATCACATCATTAGGAGAATGATGTGATGGACAAGACCCATCCGTTAGCATAGCACTATGATCGTTTAGTTTTGCTGCTATTGCTTTCTTCATGACTTATACATGTTCCTATGACTATGAGATTATGCAACTCCCGAATACCGTAGGAACACCTTGTGTGCTGTCAAACGTCACAACGTAACTGGGTGATCATAAATATGCTCTACAGGTGTCTCCGAAAGTATTTGTGGTGTTGGCATAGATCAAGATTAGGATTTGTCACTCCGAGTGTCGGAGAGGTATCTCTGGGCCCTCTCGGTAACACACATCACAATAAGCCTTGCAAGCAAAAGACTAATGAGTTAGTCACGAGATGATGTGTTACGGAACGAGTAAAGAGACTTGCCGGTAACGAGATTGAACTAGGTATAGAGATACCGACGATCGAATCTCGGGCAAGTAACATACCGATGACAAAACGAACAACGTATGTTGTTATGCGGTTTTGACCGATAAAAGATCTTCGTAGAATATGTAGGAGCCAATATGAACATCCAGGTTCCGCTATTGGTTATTGACCGGAGATGAGTCTCGGTCATGTCTACATAGTTCTCGAACCCGTAGGGTCCGCACGCTTAATGTTTGATGACGATCGGTATTATGAGTTTATGAGTTTTGATGTACCGAAGGTAGTTCGGAGTCCCGGATGAGATCACGGACATGACGAGGAGTCTCGAAATGTCCGAGACATAAAGATTGATATATTGGATGACTATATTCGGACACCGGAAGTATTCCGGAAAAGTTTCGGATTTAACGGGATTGCCGGAGGGGGTTACTGGAACCCCCTACGAAGGGGGATGGTCCATAGTGGGCCTTATGGAAAAGAGAGAGGCAGCCCATAGGGGCTGGCCGGCGCCCCACCTAGGGTTCCTAGTTGGACTAGGATTGGGGGGCGCCACCTCTCCCTCTTTTCCTTTCCCTCTCTTCCTTCTTTGGTAGTTCCTACTAGGAATAGGATTGCAATCCTATTCCTAGTAGGATTGCACCCCTAGCCGCACCATAGAAGGGCCGGCCAGCCGCCCCCCTTGCTCCTTTATATACGGGGGCAGGGGGGCACCCAAAGACACACAAGTTGAATTGTTCCAGCCGTGTGCGGTGCCCCCCTCCACAGAAACACACCCCGGTCATACCGTTGCGGTGCTTAGGCGAAGCCCTGCGCCGGTGAATACATCATATCCGTCACCACGCCGTCGTGCTGACGAAACTCTCCCGTGAAGTTCAACTGGATCAAGAGCTCGTGGGACGTCATCAAGCTGAACGTGTGCTGAACACGGAGGTGCCGTACGTTCGGTACTTGATCGGTTGAATCGCGAAGAAGTTCGACTACATCAACCACGTCACTTGACGCTTCCGCTTCCGGTCTACGAGGGTACGTAGACACACTCTTCCCTCTCGTTGCTATGCATCTGGTAGATAGATCTTGCGTGATCGTAGGAAAATTTTAAAATACTACGTTCCCCAACAGGCCTTTGGGTTAGTAGGTTAGTCCCAAAAATGATATAAAAGTGAATTATAAATCCCATTAAACATCCAAGACTTCAAAAATAATAGCATGGAACAATCAAAAATTATAGATACGTTGGAGACGTATCAAGCATCCCCAAGCTTAATTTCTGCTCGTCCACGAGTAGGTAAATGATAAAGAAAGAATTTTTTATGTGGAATGCTAACCAATATAGTTTTTCAATGTAATCCTCTTAATTGTGGCATGAATGTCCAGATCTGAAAGAGTCAATATAAAAGTCTACATTGACATAAGAAATAACATTACTTCAAGCAATACTAACAAAGCAATCATGTCTTCTCAAAATACTATGGCTAAAGAAAGGTATCCCTACAAAATCATATAGTGTTGGCTATGCTCCCTCATTATCACACACAAATATTCATATCATGCACAACCCCGATTTCAGCCAAGCATTTGTTTTCATACTCTATCTTTTCAAACCTTTCAACTTTCACGCAATACATGAGCGTGAGCCTTGGATATAGCACTATGGGTGGAATAGAGGTGGTTGTGGAGAAGACAAAAAGGGAGGGAGATAGTCTCACCTCGACTAGGCGTATCAACGGGCTATGGAGATGCCCATCAATAGATATCAATGTGAGTGAGTAGGGATTTCCATGCAACGGATGCACTAGAGCTAAATATGAATGAAAGCTCAACAAAAGAAACTAGTGGGTGTGCATCCAACTTGCTTGCTCATGAAGACCTAGGGCATTTGAGGAAGCTCGTCGTTGGAATATACAAGCCAAGTTCTATAATGAAAATTCCCACTAGTATATGAAAGTGACTAAACATGAGACTCTCTACAATGAAGAACATGGTGCTACTTTGAA
Organism: Secale cereale; assembly: GCA_902687465.1. NCBI lineage: Eukaryota > Viridiplantae > Streptophyta > Magnoliopsida > Poales > Poaceae > Secale > Secale cereale. The sequence continues at coordinate 728,934,039 of LR738715.1, forward strand.
GCACAAGTGTGAATAAAAGATAGTAGCAATTGTCCCTTTTTTCTTTTTTTTTCTTTTTTCTTTTTGGGCCTTTCTTATTTTCTTTGGCCTTTCTTTTTTTTCTCCTTTTTTTGCGGAGGGGCTTTATAGATTTAGCCTTTCCTCCCATGGGACAATGCTCTATTAATGATGATCATCACACTTTCATTACAACTCGATATTACAACTTGATACTACAACAAAGTATGACTCTACATGAATGCCTCCGGCGGTGTACCGGTATGTGCAATGAAACAAGAGTGACATGTATAAAAATTATGCATGGTGTCCTTGCCACAAATACGATGTCAACTACATGATCATGCAATGGCAATATGACAATATGATGCGTGTCATATGAACGGAACGATGGAAATTTGCATGGCAATATATCTCGGAATGGCTATGGAAATGCCATGATAGGTAGGTATGGTGGCTGTTTTGAGGAATAATATGGTGGCTGTTTTGAGAAAGGACATATAGTGGGTTTATGGCACCGACGAAAGTTGGTGGTACAAGAGAGGCTAGCAATGGTGGAAGGGTGAGAGTGCGTATAATCCATGGACTCAACATTAGTCATAAGAACTAATATACTTATTGCAAAAATCTACGAGTCATCAAAACAAAGCAATCAATGCATGCTCCTAGGGGGGAGGTTAGTAGGAGTTAACCATCGCGCACCCCCGACCTCCGCACAAAGGTTGGCACTCTACAAATACCTCATGCTCTAACTCCGTCACACAGCGGTTCACCATACGTGCATGATACGGGAATCACTAACCTTAACACAAGTATTCCTCAATTTCATAATAAATCCACTAGCATGACTCTAATATCACTATCCTCATATCTCAAAACATTTACCAAGCATCCAACATCTCATTCTATTCAATGCACTTAGTGTGATTTTTTTACTACATTGACATTGGATATCTATCATGTAAAGACTAGTTTCTTTAGCCTAAACACATTACCATGCTGTTTTAATATACTCTCAAAAGGATATAAGTGAAGCATGAGAGTTCAACAATTTCTACAAAATATTACCACTACCGTGCTCTAAAAGATATAAGTGAAGCACTAGAGCAAAAACTATTCAACTCAAAAGATATAAGTGAAGCACATAGAGTGTTCTAATAATTTCTAGGGCATATTTAACTCTCTCAAATAGGTGTGTCCAGCAAGGGTGATTATGGCAAACTAACAAGCAAAGACTCAAATTATACAAGATGCTCCAAGCAAAACACATATCATGTTGCGAATAAAAATATAGCTCCAAGTATAGTTACCGATGGATAAAGACGAAAGAGGGGATGCCTTCCCAGGGCATCCCCATGCTTAGGCTTTTGATTGTCCTTGAATTTTACTTGGGGTGCCTTGGGCATCCCCAAGCTTAGGCCCTTGCTACTATTTGTTCCATAGTCCATCAAAGCAATACTCAAAACTTGAAAACTTCACAACACAAAACTTAGACAAAAATTCTCGTGAGCTCCGTTAGTATAAGAAAGCAAACCACTACAAAAAGGTGCAGCAATGAATTCATTCTTTGTTTATATTGGTGTTAAACCTACTGTATACCAACTTCTCTATGGTTCATATCCTTCAATTCTACTCATAGAAGCATCGGAATAAGCAAACAACACACGAAAAATAGAATCTGTCAAAAACAGAACAATCTGTAGTAATCTGCAGGTTTCGCCTACTTATGGAACTCCAAAAAATTCAAACTAAATTGTTAATTTTGCGGAATTTGTCTACCAATCATCTGCAAAAAGAATCAACTAAAAAGCACGCTCCGGTAAAATATGAGGACTACTTTAGCTAGCACTAACGATTTTGTTTTTCACAGCAAGATCACATAAACTTGACACAAGTCTTCCCAAAAGTTCTACTTGGCACAAAGACTAAACAAAACATGAAACCACATCTAATCAGAGGCTAGGTGCAATATTTATTCCCTAACAGCAACAAAAACAAAAAAAATATAAAATTAGGTTCCCTCCCAACAAGCGCTATCGTTTTACGCTCCTAGCTAGGCACGATACAAGATAAATATAGGTATTGCCATCTTTGGAAGGCAATCCATAAGTGGCTCTCATGATAGATTAATATGGTAATTTGATTTTCTTTCTAGGAAAGTGTTCCATGCCTTTCCTTAACGGAAATTGGAATATAATATTTCCTTCCTTCATATCAATAATTGCACCAATCGTTCCTAGGAAAGGTCTACCAAGAATAATAGGACATGAAGGTTTGCAACCTATACCAAGAACAATGAAATCTAGGGGCACATAATTCCTATTGGCACCAATAAGAACATCATTAATTGTTCCCTTGGGTTTCTTAATAGTGGAATCCACAAGATGCAAATTTAAAGAACAATCATCAAGCTCATGGAACCCTAGCAAATCACACAAAGTTTTTGGGATGGTGGAGACACTTGCTCCCAAATCACACAAATCAACAAAGTTGTTTAGATGGGTACCAGCATCTTCACTAGGAAGGCCGGAGAATTGATCTTTCATGACAAGATTCAACAAAGCAGCATTGATCTCACAAGATTCAGCATCGGTAATAGGAGCAATCGGAGTGCTAATAAAGTCATTGTTGTTGGTATTGGAGAAGTCACACAATTTGGTGTTGTTCTGAGCCATAGTGACAAGCAAACAATCCAACACACACAAGCAAACAAAAAGCAAGCGAACGATAAACACACGACGGAAGAAGGGCAAATAAAACGGGAAGGGTGAAGTGGGGGAGAGGAAAACGAGAGGCGAATAAATGTAATGCGAAGGATAAGGGTTTGTGATAGGTACTTGGTATATGACTTTTGTGTAAGCCTCCCCGGCAACGGTGCAAGAAATTCTTCTTGCTACCTCTTGAGCTTGCGTTGTATTCCCTCGATGAGGAAAGGGAGATGCATCACAGTAGCGTAAGTATTTCCCTCAGTTTTTGAGAACCAAGGTATCAATCCAGTAGGAGACCACGCGCAAGTCCCTCGCACCTGCACAAACAAATAAGAACTTCGCAGCCAACACGATAAGGGGTTGTCAATCCCTTTACGGTCACTTACGAAAGTGAGATCTGATAGAGATGATAGTTTATATTTTTGGTATTTTGGTTTAATAAAACAGCAAATAAAAGCGGTAAAAGTAAAGTAGATGTAGATTGATATGTTGAGAATAGACCCGGGGGCCATAGTTTTCTCTAGTGGCTTCTCTCATGATATCGATATTCTACAGCGGGTAAACAAATTACTGTCGAGCAATTGATAGAAAAGTGAATAATTATGAGAATATCTAGGCATGATCATTGTATATAGGCATCACGTCCGAGACAAGTAGACCGACTCCTGTCTGCATCTACTACTATTACTCCACACATCGACCGCTATCCAGCATGCATCTAATGTATTGAGTTCATAAGAATAGAGTAACGCCTTAAGCAAGATGACATGATGTAGAGGGATAAACTCAAGCAATATGATATAAACCCCATCTTTTTATCCTCGATGGCAACAATACAATACGTGCCTTGCTGCCCCTACTGTCATTGGGAAAGGACACAGCAAGATTGAACCGAAAGCCAAGCACTTCTCCCATTGCAAGAACTATAGATCTAGTAGGCCAAACCAAACCAATAATGCGAAGAGACTTGCAAGGATATCATGAGCACACATAAAAAGTTCAGAGAAGAACCAAATATCTTTCATAGATAACCTTGATCATAAACTCACAATTCATCGGATCTCGACAAACACACCACAAAAAGAGATTACATCGAATAGATCTCCTCGAAGACCAAGGAGAACTTTGTATTGAGATCCAGAGAGAGAAGAGGCCATCTAGATACTAGCTATTGACCCGAAGGTCTGTGGTAAACTACTCACAACTCATGGTGAGGGCGATGATGATGATGATGATGAAGGCCTCCATGATGGATCCCCCTCCGGTGGAGCTCTGGAACAGGCTCCAATATGGGATCTCCACGGCAACAGAAGGTATGGCGGTGGAATTAGGGTTTTCTCTATGTTCACGAAGTTTCTGTGACATCCCAAATTTTCAATTTGGAATGTTATACATAGATCATATTGCATTGCATTTTTTTGTGCGTGGCGACCCTCGAAAAGTCTAAGCAACTTAAGGACCTACGGAGAGAGTTGGGAATTCTACAGTTGTCGTATTTGAGTTTTCTCGAATACCGGTACGAGGATCGCGTTGATTTTAATTATTTTTCTCTCCCTAAAAATATTACTAAATAAAATAAATGAGCGGAGATAATATGACTTCTCCAAAATAACAGAAATATTGGAGGAAAATTGTTAAAATCACTTTTGGTATTTATTCGGATTTATTTGCGATTTTATTTGCATAGGAAAAATACGCGTGTTTCAAAATTGCATTTAGGTCCGGGAAAAATGTTCACTTTGTCCTAAATATTATTAGAGGATGGTGAAAATTTATTTCGGAATTTTTGGAGTCCGTTTATTATTTCTTTCGTTAGTTTTTGTACGTCAGGACTCGTTTAAAAAAGGGTCTTTTACATTTGTGTCCCTAACTCGAACCCACTACTCAGATTTACCCCTAATTTCGAAGTGTGCTCAAATTTGCCCCTGTGCCGTTAGATACCCTTATAGAAATACCCTTCTGCGCCGTTTCCGTCCGGTCAAAGGGCTTTGACCGTTTTCTAGACGTTTGATGGACAGTTTTGCCCCTCGAAAAAAAAGACATGGCACACTTACCTTTTGGCCCAAGACGACCCAGCCAGCCCAGCTCTCTGGCTGGTCATCGTCTTCCTCCCCCGAGGGCATGTCGCCCGCATGCTCACCCGAGCGCCGCCGTTCTCGTGGACAACGACATAGAGAAGCCGCAACATGTCTCAGAGGCCCGCCGTCAAGCATAGCATCACCACCCCGTCGATCATGACCTCGGGTGCCCTGCAACTCCGCCATCGAAGCGATCTCGTCCGCCTCTGCCCGCCGGCCACCGGCCTAGATTCGCCGTCGTCTGATCTTCCCCGAGCCTTCTGTTCATTCCGGCGAGATCGTTGTGCGCTCCTGCTCCCCCCCCCTTGTGTTTAAGCCCGTCGATTTCTTCGACTAGCTGCATCCCCACAGGCCAAGCGCCGCCCGCCGCCATGGCCGTTGCACGCATCGATGCCAAATCCGTCCTTGTGTTGTTACAGAGTGATCCCAAAGACCACTGGAAGCCATGAAGACGCATAGTTCGCTCGTTTTCATCACACAGGAACACGCACGACCAAACTGTAGCTCAGCCGCCGCTCCACTCATCACCATCCTCGATTCCGGCGACCATTTGGACCAACTCCGCCACCAATAGATGCGCCTAGTTTCCAGCTACACGTAGGTGCTAGAAGTGCGCCCAACCATCCTCCGTAGAGCGAACCCGATGTGCCTCGGTTGTGATTTGTGGTCGTCGACGGTGAAATCGCCGGGATGAGGTACGACCAAGAGGGCCTGACAGGTCAGGTAATTACCACATGTGAGTATGACTTGTGGGCCCTCCATAATTAATAGTGCTAAATATCCAGCTAAAAAACAAAGCTAATTATCACAGTAAGAAATAAATAATGAGGACCTGACACGTGGGCCCATGTCCTTTGTTTACCTAGTTGCTTGACTTAGAATAGGAGAGTATTTTTTATTTTCTCTCTCGACGGGTCCCACATGTAAGTGACACATGGAGGCAGGGGCAAAATGTCCAATAAACGTCCGATAGACGGTCAAAGGCCTTTGACCTAACGGAAACGGCACGGAAGGACATTTTTGTAAGGTCACCTAACGGCAGAGGGGCAAATTTGAGCACACTTTGAAATTAGGGGTAAATCTGAGTAGGTGGTTCGAGTTAGGGACAGAAATGCAAATGGCCCTTTAAAAAAAGTGGCGAACCGACTTTGGGCCGTAACCGGCTAGGACTGAAGGAAATATGCCCTAGAGGCAATAATAAAGATGTTATTTGTATTTCCTTATATCATGATAAATGTCTTTTATTCATGCTAGAATTGTATTAACCGGAAACTTAGTACATGTGTGGATACATAGACAAAACAGTATGTCCCTAGTATGCCTCTACTAGACTAGCTCATTGATCAAAGATGGTTATGTTTCCTAGCCATAGACATGAGTTGTCATTTGATCAACGGGATCACATCATTAGGAGAATGATGTGATGGACAAGACCCATCCGTTAGCATAGCACTATGATCGTTTAGTTTTACTGCTATTGCTTTCTTCATGACTTATACATGTTCCTATGACTATGAGATTATGCAACTCCCGAATAAAGAAGGAACACCTTGTGTGCTATCAAACATCACAACGTAACTGGGTGATCATAAAGATGCTCTACAGGTGTCTCCGAAAGTATTCGTGGTGTTGGCATAGATCAAGATTAGGATTTGTCACTCCGAGTGTCGGAGAGGTATCTCTGGGCCCTCTCGGTAACACACATCACAATAAGCCTTGCAAGCAAAAGACTAATAAGTTAGTCACGAGATGATGTGTTACGGAACGAGTAAAGAGACTTGCCGGTAACGAGATTGAACTAGGTATAGAGATACCGACGATCGAATCTCGGGCAAGTAACATACCGATGACGAAAGGAACAACGTATGTTGTTATGCGGTTTTGACCGATAAAAGATCTTCGTAGAATATGTAGGAGCCAATATGAACATCCAGGTTCCGCTATTGGTTATTGACCGGAGATGAGTCTCGGTCATGTCTACATAGTTCTCGAACCCGTAGGGTCCGCACGCTTAACGTTTGATGACGATCGGTATTATGAGTTTATGAGTTTTGATGTACCGAAGGTAGTTCGGAGTCCCGGATGAGATCACGGACATGACGAGGAGTCTCGGAATGTCCGAGACATAAAGATTGATATATTGGACGACTATATTCGGACACCGGAAGTGTTCCGGAAAAGTTTCGGATTTAACGGGATTGCCGGAGGGGGTTACCGGAACCCCCTACGAGGGGGGATGGTCCATAGTGGGCCTTAAGGGAAAGAGAGAGGCAGCCCATAGGGCTGGCCGGCGCCCCACCTAGGGTTCCTAGTTGGACTAGGATTGGGGGGGGGGCGCCACCTCTCCTTTTTCCTTTCCCTCTCTTCCTTCTTTTGGTGATTCCTACTAGGAATAGGATTGCAATCCTATTCCTAGTAGGATTGCAACCCTAGCCGCACCAAACAAGGGCCGGCCGGCCTTCCCCCTTGCTCCTTTATATACGGGGGCAGGGGGGCACCCAAACACACACAAGTTGAATTGTTTTAGCCGTGTGCGGTGCCCCCCTCCACAGAAACACACCTCGGTCATACCGTCGCGGAGCTTAGGCGAAGCCCTGCGCCGGTGAATACATCATATCCGTCACCACGCCGTCGTGCTGACGAAACTCTCCCGTGAAGCTCAACTGGATCAAGAGCTCGTGGGACGTCATCAAGCTGAACGTGTGCTGAACGCGGAGGTGCCGTACGTTCGGTGCTTGATCGGTTGGATCGCGAAGAAGTTCGACAACATCAACCGCGTCACTTGACGCTTCCGCTCCCGGTCTACGAGGGTACGTAGACACACTCTCCCCTCTCGTTGCTATGCATCTAGTAGATAGATCTTGCGTGATCGTAGGAAAATTTTAAAATACTACGTTCCCCAACAGTGGCATCAGAGCCAGGTCTATGCGTAGATGATATGCACGAGTAGAACACAATGAGTTGTGGGCGATACTAGTCATACTGCTTACCAGCATGTCATACTTTGCTTCGGCGGTATTGTGAGATGAAGCGGCCCGGACCGACATTACGCGTACGCTTACGTGAGACTGGTTTCACCGTTACGAGCACTCGTTGCTTAAAGGTGACTGGCGGGTGTCTGTCTCTCTCACTTTAGCTGAATCAAGTGTGGCTACGCCCGGTCCTTGTGAAGGTTAAAACAGCACATACTTGACGAAACATCGTTGTGGTTTTGTATGCGTAGGTAAGAACGGTTCTTGCTAAGCCCGTAGCAGCCACGTAAAACTTGCAACAACAAAGTAGAGGACGTCTAACTTGTTTTTGCAGGGCATGTTGTGATGTGATATGGTCAAGACATGATGAGTTATACCGTTTTGTATGAGATGATCATGTTTTGTAAAGTTATCGGCAACTGGCAGGAGCCATATGGTTGTCGCTTTATTGTATGAAATGCAATCGCCATGTAATTGCTTTACTTTATCACTAAACGGTAGCGATAGTCGTAGAAGCAATAGTTGGCGAGACGACAACGATGCTACGATGGAAATCAAGGTGTCGCGCCGGCGACGAAGGTGATCATAACGGTGCTTTGAAGATGGAGATCAAAAGCACAAGATGATGATGGCCATATCATGTCACATATTTTGATTGCATGTGATGTTTATCTTATTATGCTTCTTATTTTGCTTAGAACGACGGTAGCATTATAAGATGATCCCTTACTAAATTTCAAGGTATAAGTGTTCTCCCTGAGTATGCACCGTTGAGAAAGTTCGTCGTGCCGAGACACCACGTGATGATCGGATGTGATAAGCTCTACATTCAAATACAACGGGTGAAGCCAGTTTTGCACACGCAGAATACTCGGGTTAAACTTGACGAGCCTAGCATATGCAGATATGGCCTCGGAACACTGGAGACCGAAAGGTCGAGCGTGAATCATATAGTAGATATGATCAACATAAGATGTTCACCATTAAAACTACTCCATCTCACGTGATGATCGGACATGGTTTAGTTGATTTGGATCACGTGATCATTTAGATGACCGGAGGGATGTCTATCTAAGTGGGAGTTCTTTAATAATATGATTAAATTGAACTTTAATTTATCATGAACTTAGTCCTGATAGTTATTGCATATCTATGTTATTGTAGATCAATGGCCCGTGCTACCGTTCCTTTGAATTTTAATGCATTCCTAGAGAAAGCTAAGTTGAAAGATGATGGTAGCAATTACACGGACTTGGTCCGTAACCTGAGGATTATCCTCATTGCTTCACAGAAGTATTATCTCCTTGAAGCACCGCTAGGTGACAAGCCCCCTCCCGCTAATGTGGACGCTTTGAACGTCTGGCAATCGTGGTCTGATGACTACACGATAGTTCAGTGTGCCATGCTTTACGGCTTAGAACCGGGACTTCAACGACGTTTTGAACGTCTTGGACCATATGAGATGTTCCAGGAGTTGAAGTTAATATTTCAAGCAAATGCCCGGATTGAGAAATATAAGATTTCCAATAAGTTCTACAGCTGCAAGATGGAGGAAAATAGTTCTATCAGTGAACACTTGCTCACAATGTATGGGCACTACAATCATATGACTCAACTTGGTTGCCAAGTTGATGATAATAGTGTTATTGATAGAATTCTTCAATCACTGCCACCAAGCTATAATGGCTTCGTGATGAACTATAATATGCAAGGGATGCAAAAGACAATTCCCGAGCTCTTCGCTATGCTCACAGCTGCGGAGGTAGAAATCAAAAAGGAGCATCAAATGTTGATGGTTAACAATACCACTAGTTTCAAGAAAAAGGGCAAGGAAGGGATTTTCAAGGAGAATAGCAAGATTGTTGTTGCTCTCGCAGAAAAACTCAAGTATGGAACCAAGCCTGAAACTGAGTGCTTCTACTGCAAGGGGACTGGACACTGGAAGCGGAACTGCCCCAAGTATTTGGCGGATAAGAAGGATGGCAAAGTGAACAAAGGTATATGTGATATACATGTTATTGATGTGTACCTTACTAATGCTCGTAGTAGTACCTGGGTATTTGATACCGGTTCGGTTGCTAATATTTGTAACTCGAAACAGGGACTACGGATTAAACGAAGATTAGCTAAGGACGAGGTGACGATGCGCGTGGGAAACGGTTCCAAAGTCGATGTGATCGCCGTCGGCACGCTACCTCTACATCTACCTTCGGGATTAGTTTTAGACCTAAATAATTGTTATTTGGTGCCAGCGTTGAGCATGAACATTATATCTGGATCTTGTTTGTTGCGAGACGGTTATTCATTTAAATCAGAGAATAATGGTTGTTCTATTTTAATGAATAATATCTTTTATGGTCATGCACCCTTAAAGAGTGGTCTATTCTTATTGGATCTCGATTGTAGTGATACACATATTCATAATATTGAAACCAAAAGATGCAAGGTTAATAATGATAGTGCAACTTATTTGTGGCACTGCCGTTTAGGTCATATTGGTGTAAAACGCATGAAGAAACTCCATAATGATGGACTTTTGGAATCACTTGATTATGAATCACTTGGTGCTTGCGAACCATGCCTCATGGGCAAGATGACTAAAACTCCGTTCTCCGGAACTATGGAGCGAGCAACAGATTTGTTGGAAATCATACATACTGATGTATGTGGACCAATGAGTGTTGAAGCACGCGGCGGGTATCGTTATTTTCTGACCTTCACTGATGATTTGAGCAGATATGGGTATATCTACTTAATGAAACACAAGTCTGAAACATTTGAAAAGTTCAAAGAATTTTAGAGTGAAGTAGAGAATCATCGTAACAAGAAAATAAAATTTCTACGATCTGATCGTGGAGGAGAATATTTGAGTTACGAGTTTGGTCTTCATTTGAAACAATGTGGAATAGTTTCACAACTCACGCCACCCGGAACACCACAGCGTAATGGTGTGTCTGAACGTCGTAACCGTACTTTATTGGATATGGTACGATCTATGATGTCTCCTACCGATTTACCACTATCGTTTTGGGTTTATGCTTTAGAGACAGCTGCATTCACGTTAAATAGGGCACCATCTAAATCCGTTGATACGACACCTTATGAACTATGGTTTGGCAAGAAACCAAAGTTGTCGTTTCTTAAAATTTGGGGCTGCGATGCTTATGTGAAAAAGCTTCAACCTGATAAGCTCGAACCCAAGTCGGAGAAATGTGTCTTCATAGGATACCCAAAAGAGACTGTTGGGTACACCTTCTATCACAGATCCGAAGGCAAGATATTCGTTGCTAAGAATGGATCCTTTCTAGAGAAAGAGTTTCTCTCGAAAGAAGTGAGTGGGAGGAAAGTAGAACTTGATGAGGTAATTGTACCTTCTCCCGGATTGGAAAGTAGTACATCACAAAAAGTTGTTCCAGTGATTCCTACAGCAATCAGTGAGGAAGTTAATGATAATGATCATGAAACTTCGGATCAAGTTTCTGCTGAACGTCGTAGATCAACCAGAGTACGTTCCGCACCAGAGTGGTACGGCAACCCAGTTCTGGAAATCATGTTACTAGACCATGATGAACCTACGAACTATGAGGAAGCGATGATGAGCCCAGATTCCGCAAAATGGCTTGAAGCCATGAAATCTGAGATGGGATCCATGTATGAGAACAAAGTGTGGACTTTGGTTGACTTGCCCGATGATCGGCAGGCCATCGAAAATAAATGGATCTTCAAGAGGAAGACCGACGCAGACGGTAATGTTACTGTTTACAAAGCTCGACTTGTTGTGAAAGGTTTTCGACAAGTTTAAGGAGTTGACTACGATGAGACTTTCTCACCTGTAGTGATGCTTAAGTCTGTCCGAATCATGTTAGCAATTGTCGCATTTTATGATGAAATCTGGCATATGGATGTCAAAACTGCATTCCTGAATGGATATCTCAAAGAAGAGTTGTATATGATGCAACCAGAAGGTTTTGTCGATCCAAAAGGTGCTAACAAAGTATGCAAGCTCCAGCGATCCATCTATGGACTAGTGCAAGCATCTCGGAGTTGGAATATACGCTTTGATGAGGTGATCAAAGCATATGGTTTTATACAGACTTTTGGAGAAGCCTGTATTTACAAGAAAGTGAGTGGGAGCTCTGTAGCATTTCTAATATTATATGTGGATGACATATTGTTGATTGGAAATGATATAGAATTTCTGGATAGCATAAAAGGATACTTGAATAAGAGTTTTTCAATGAAAGACCTCGGTGAAGCTGCTTATATATTAGGCATCAAGATCTATAGAGATAGATCAAGACGCTTAATTGGACTTTCACAAAGCACATACCTTGATAAGATTTTGAAGAAGTTCAAAATGGATCAGTCAAAGAAAGGGTTCTTGCCTGTATTACAAGGTGTGAAGTTGAGTAAGACTCAATGCCCGACCACTGCAGAAGATAGAGAGAAAATGAAAGTCATTCCCTATGCCTCAGCCATAGGATCTATCATGTATGCAATGCTGTGCACCAGACCTGATGTGTGCCTTGCTATAAGTCTAGCAGGGAGGTACCAAAGTAATCCAGGAGTGGATCACTGGACAGCGGTCAAAAACATCCTAAAGTATCTAAAAAGAACAAAGGATATGTTTCTCGTGTATGGAGGTGACAAAGAGCTCGTCGTAAACGGTTACGTCGATTCTAGCTTTGACACTGATCCGGATGACTCAAAGTCACAAACCGGATATGTATTTTTATTGAACGGTGGAGCTGTCAGTTGGTGCAGTTCCAAGCAGAGCGTCGTGGCGGGATCTACGTGTGAAGCGGAATACATAGCTGCTTCGGAAGCAGCAAATGAAGGAGTCTGGATGAAGGAGTTCATATCCGATCTAGGTGTAATACCTAGTGCATCGGGTCCAATGAAAATATTTTGTGACAATACTGGAGCCATAGCCTTGGCGAAGGAATCCAGGTTTCACAAGAGAACAAAGCACATCAAAAGACGCTTCAATTCCATCCGCGATCTAGTCAAGGAGGGAGACATAGAGATTTGCAAAATACATACGGATCTGAATGTTGCAGACCCGTTGACTAAGCCTCTTCCACGGGCAAAACATGATCAGCACCAAGACTCCATGGGTGTGAGGATCATCACTTTGTAATCTAGATTATTGACTCTAGTTCAAGTGGGAGACTGAAGGAAATATGCCCTAGAGGCAATAATAAAGATGTTATTTGTATTTCCTTATATCATGATAAATGTCTTTTATTCATGCTAGAATTGTATTAACCGGAAACTTAGTACATGTGTGGATACATAGACAAAACAGTATGTCCCTAGTATGCCTCTACTAGACTATCTCATTGATCAAAGATGGTTATGTTTCCTAGCCATAGACATGAGTTGTCATTTGATCAACGGGATCACATCATTAGGAGAATGATGTGATGGACAAGACCCATCCGTTAGCATAGCACTATGATCGTTTAGTTTTACTGCTATTGCTTTCTTCATGACTTATACATGTTCCTATGACTATGAGATTATGCAACTCCCGAATACCGTAGGAACACCTTGTGTGCTATCAAACGTCACAACGTAACTGGGTGATCATAAAGATGCTCTACAGGTGTCTCCGAAAGTATTCGTGGTGTTGGCATAGATCAAGATTAGGATTTGTCACTCCGAGTGTCGGAGAGGTATCTCTGGGCCCTCTCGGTAACACACATCACAATAAGCCTTGCAAGCAAAAGACTAATAAGTTAGTCATGAGATGATGTGTTACGGAACGAGTAAAGAGACTTGCCGGTAACGAGATTGAACTAGGTATAGAGATACCGACGATCGAATCTCGGGCAAGTAACATACCGATGACAAAAGGAACAACGTATGTTGTTATGCGGTTTTGACCGATAAAAGATCTTCGTAGAATATGTAGGAGCCAATATGAACATCCAGGTTCCGCTATTGGTTATTGACTGGAGATGAGTCTCGGTCATGTCTACATAGTTCTCGAACCCGTAGGGTCCGCACGCTTAACGTTTGATGACGATCGGTATTATGAGTTTATGAGTTTTGATGTACCGAAGGTAGTTCGGAGTCCCGGACAAGATCACGGACATGACGAGGAGTCTCGGAATGTCCGAGACATAAAGATTGATATATTGGACGACTATATTCGGACACCGGAAGTGTTCCGGAAAAGTTTCGGATTTAACGGGATTGCCGGAGGGGGTTACCGGAACCCCCTACGAGGGGGGATGGTCCATAGTGGGCCTTAAGGGAAAGAGAGAGGCAGCCCATAGGGCTGGCCGGCGCCCCACCTAGGGTTCCTAGTTGGACTAGGATTGGGGGGGCGCCACCTCTCCTTTTTCCTTTCCCTCTCTTCCTTCTTTTGGTGATTCCTACTAGGAATAGGATTGCAATCCTATTCCTAGTAGGATTGCAACCCTAGCCGCACCAAACAAGGGCCGGCCGGCCTTCCCCCTTGCTCCTTTATATACGGGGGCAGGGGGGCACCCAAACACACACAAGTTGAATTGTTTTAGCCGTGTGCGGTGCCCCCCTCCACAGAAACACACCTCGGTCATACCGTCACGGAGCTTAGGCGAAGCCCTGCACCGGTGAATACATCATATCCGTCACCACGCCGTCGTGCTGACGAAACTCTCCCGTGAAGCTCAACTGGATCAAGAGCTCGTGGGACGTCATCAAGCTGAACGTGTGCTGAACGCGGAGGTGCCGTACGTTCGGTGCTTGATCGGTTGGATCGCGAAGAAGTTCGACAACATCAACCGCGTCACTTGACGCTTCCGCTCCCGGTCTACGAGGGTACGTAGACACACTCTCCCCTCTCGTTGCTATGCATCTAGTAGATAGATCTTGCGTGATCGTAGGAAAAATTTTAAAATACTACGTTCCCCAACAAGGACTCCCCTAGCCCGGGGCCTTTATAAGCCGAGGCCCAGCCGCCGCAGCCGCCCCAGCCCAGCCCCGCCCCGCGCCGGAACCCTAGCCGCCACCGCCTTGCACCGCCGCCGCAGCCCCACGCCGCGCCGCCTCGTGCCGCCGCCGCCGCTCGCCTCACCTCCCCGCCGTCGCCGGAGACCGCCGCCGCCGTCGTCTTGTTTCACGAGGTAGCCGCCGTCAGATTTTTTAAAACCGATCGGCTTTTTTAGAAACCCTAGATCCGTTTTTTTAGATCGGGTCGGTTTTTTCAGTTTAGTTACTTTGCGGACGTTCGTTCGTACGTTCGTCGAACGTTCGTTCCATAGCATGTTCATTGGTTTTCTTTCAGGGTATTTATCCGCGATTATTTCGATCGCGATTTCTGCCCTGATCTTGTTTTTTGTTTCTCTTTTTGCTCGAGAGTTGGAATCAGGTGATTCAAAATCCCAGATCTTCGTCTTGACGCCCTCTTTCCGTTTAACCAACTTGAACAAGGTTTTGTTACTGTAAAGTTTGACCCTAGATCAATCTAGTAATCGGATCTCGTTTCTTTCGCGGTTTGAGTTTCGTTGCTTCATTTGATTTGATTCTTTTTGCAAACCGGTGTTCTTAAGTTGAACTTTCTGGTTAGATCTTCTTATTTGGACTTTTGTTTGTGCATCTTTGCTTGATTGCTTATGTATGCTATTGTTTGCTTGCGACAGCATACCCGGACTGTGAAGCGTGCTACTACGAGTCTCTAGGTTTTGCGACTCATCAGCAAGGCAAGTAACACTTTGATCATACCCCTTTATTACCCAGTTTTTATGCATTAGATCAACCCCTCACACATTGCATGAGTAGGATCTATTAACTTGTGGGACTGGGAAGTAGATTGAGGTCGAACCTAATACCTGCATTATTTTCAAACCCCTGGGAGTTACTTCTACGTTATGCTTAGGTTATCATGCTATGCTCGTAGACGTGGTTTGGGTTTGAGTGAAATCCATGACATATGTGAGTTGTTAATTAATGGTTCAACATAAGGTGGATACTTGAATACACATCTGGGTGGATTGGTTGCAGGGCACCTGGAGAATCCAGTGTTGTCCTAGGAAATCCAGGGGTTCCGTGTGATTGTCCTATGGAATGCCACCCAGGCTCAAAGGGATCATAAAACTATTCATGCTAGAAACTTCCGTGTGCAGCCATAATGCCATTATGGGCTCTGGCATAGTATTAGTAAGATGTGTGAGCTCTTTCATTGGTGGACTAGAAGATGTAGGGGAAAGTAGGTGTACCGGTCCACTCAGGGTAAAGAGTAAATGCTTCTGAAAGACTGTGTCTCGGTCATCCGTTTCTCAAACACCATGCAGTGCGAGATATCCAACGGAGGAGATCGAGTCTTGTGGGAAAAGTGCTCAAACCTTTGCAGAGTGTACAAACTGATCATGATTAGCCGTGTCCCTAGTTATGGACAAACTTGAGTATCTGGTACTTGAATTATTGGTTGATCTCATCACTCTAAAGTTAATTTGTTTTTTTTACCTGAAACTATAAGGCTAGGGCCCCACAGCAATTTTATTGCATCCAAAAACTGTACAGATGTACAAAATTTACAAGGTCAAAGAGACCCAAAGAAAAAGAAATAAGAGAAGAAAACAAACAAACTGACCTCAAGGAGGCAAAAAGGAAATCCATCTAAGCAGGTCCTCTTTGAACTTAGGCTTAATTCTATGAGTCAAAAGGGAAATGTCCAAAATAAAATTAGCTCTCCACCTACGAAAAGAAGGTGTAATATTTCTAAAGACTTTATCATTTCTGATGTTCCAAATGTTCCAGCATGCCATGAAGACCACTTCTGAGAAGAAAGGCTTGCCAAAATCTCTTCTAGTTTGGTATGTAGTAGCAATCATGTCATCCCCATCCATTCAATTAATTTGAAGATAATTCCAGACCCTGCAACAAAAATTACAATAAAAGAAGAGGTGGTCTCTGCTCTCTTTAGTGCATGTTGGACAGAGAACACGGATGTTTGAATCAGATACATTCCAATGTCTTCTCTCAAGCATATCCTGGGTGTTCAGCCTATCCATGATCAACATCCAAGCAAAGAACTTGATTCTCATAGTGCAGAAACTAGCCCAAACCCATGATAAAATTGGGTTGACAACAATATGCTTGTGCAAGAAGGAGTAGTATTTCTTAGCAGTGTAGCCTTTTCCATCTTCCTTCCATACCCATATATCATTGAGTTGAGGGTTTTGCTTGGAGTGTTGAAGGAGGTTTTGCAGAGTCAGAAGCTCACCATAAGCTCTCTCAGAGAGTGGTAAATGAAACAAGGAGGAGAGCTCAGTCAACTCAGAGATCTCAGCAGTAGAGATGGCAGGATCAATGGCAAAAGAGAATAACCTTGCAAACCTTTTCTTAAGAGGGGTAGAGGAGCCCCCCAAGGGCGAAGCATCAGACCAAAATAAAACTATGTCACCCTTATTAACCTGCACAGCACTGACCATTCTGAATTTATCCATTAACTTACATAAATCTCTCCACCAGAAAGAGCCACAAATGATTGTAGCATGAGGAACTCTACCATGGTAGTAAGTGTTCCAAATGAGATGGACCCAAGGCACATCAACCTTATTGTAGAATTTGCTGACATGTTTGAGAAGCAGGGCTTCATTCTGCAGCTTCAGATTTAAAATACCCAGCCCCCCTTTATTTTTAGGCCTGCAGACCAAGCCCCAAGCAGCCACGCACTGACCAGAATCTTGCCCATGCTTCCTCCAGAGACATTGCCTTTGAATCCTCTCCAATTGCTTGAGAATATCAGATGGTAAGTCTAGACTACACAAAAAGAAGATTGGCACAGAAGAGAGTGCAGAGAGAAGATACTGCAGTCTTCCTCCATGAGCAAGAAAAGAGGAGCTGACAGAAAGTTTCCTCTCCATGCTATCAACCAGAGGCATTAAGTCCATGATCTTAGGTTTAGTAATTCCCACAGGTAGCCCAAGATACGTAAAAGGAAGAGCGCCCACCACACAACCAAAGACTGAAGCCATCCTAGCAATCTCCACTAGGCCCACATTAATAGGCAGCATGGATGACTTATGATAGTTGACATGCAACCCAGTGGAGTTTGAAAAGAGAATCAACATTTTCTTCAAGGACATCAATTGGGATTCTTCAGCAGGCAAAATAATAAGGGTGTCATCAGCATACTGAATGATTGGATAATCCCTATCATGGCAGGGTATAGGGAGATCAAGAAGACCTTTATGAAGCATATAATTAACAACTGACTGAAGCAGATCTGCAGCAATGGCAAAAATGAGAGGTGAAAGAGGGTCACCCTGCCTAACCCCCTTCTTACATCCAAACTGCTTTCCTGGAACCCCATTTAGGAGGACAGAAGATGTTCCAGATGCCAAAAATTGCTTAACCCAGGAAATCCATTTCTCATTAAATCCCTTGTGTCTCAAAATTTAAAAAATAGCTTCATGCTCAATGGAATCAAAGGCCTTCTCAAAATCCAGCTTAAGAATGATAATAGGCCTTTTAGACTGATGGCACTGGTGTAGGTACTCCAAAGTCCAAGCAACACAATCCTGAATAGTCCTGGATTTAATGAACCCATATTGGTTTTTATGCAGACACCTCATAATATCCAACTGCAATCTATTGGCAGCCATCTTTGAGAAAATTTCACCCCCATACCAATGAGAGAGATAGGCCTATAATCATTAATAGTTTCAGGAGATGTTTTCTTAGGGACCAGGGTGATATAAGAATAGTTGATGTTCTCCAGGTTAGATGTCCCCTCATGAAAAGCAGAAGCTAAAGCATAGAAATCTTGACTGATAATGGGCCAACACTTCTTGAAAAAAAGACCATTAAATCCATCTGGCCCAGGGGACTTGTCAATAGGCATGCTCTTGACAGTGTTATCCATCTCTTCCTTGGTGAACATTTTTGTCAGGGAGTCAAGACCCTCCACCTTGCTCAAAATAGAAAAGAGATCAAAGGAGATTTGAATACCTTGACTAGTTCCCATTCTGCATTTAAAAGTTTGCCAGATAACGGAAGCCATTTCGTCATGATCAGAAATAATGGAGCCATCATCCAATCGCAGAGAAGCTATGGAATTATGCCTGTATCTCTCAGTCGACAGGGCATGAAAAAATTTAGTGTTCTCCTCACCCACTTTAATGGAACAAACAGTGCATCTCTTTTTCCAATACAAAAACTGAAGGTGTAGAAGATGCTCTAGATGCAGCTTAACCACATTACGGAAGATGAACTCAAGCCTGTAAAGAGGCCTCAGCTCCTCCAAGCAATCCAAGATTAGGATCACCCTGTTACATTTACCAATCAGAGATTTCATTTTGGAGATGTTTGTGTGCCAACTTTTAAGATCCCTCCTTAAAGTTTTAAACTTAGCAGCAATTTGCCCTGTAATACTGGATTTGTTCGAAAGAGAAGCCCAAGAAGTAGACACACAGTCCAAAAAGCCCTGCAACTCCAGCCAATAGTTCTCAAACCAAAAAATGTTGCACTTGGGGATAGAAGTGTTAACAGCCACCACACAAGGCACATGATCCGAGGCAGACCTAGCAAGGGGTAACACCTGAGTGGAGGGATAGTATGTGATCCAATTAGCAGAAGTGAAAAACCAATCGAGCTGCTCAAGAAGTGGAGTATCCTGCATGTTCGACCAAGTGAAAGACCTCCCCTTAATCGGTAGCTCCAGTAATCCGAGGTGCCCGATAATTTCATTAAAAATGAATATGTCGTTGGCGTCACCACCAGGAAGATTTTTGTTTTCAGTTGATCTAATGAAGTTAAAGTCTCCAAGAATGAACCAGTTTTCCAAGTCGGGGACGGACAGGTGATAGAGCCAATTAACAAACTCATCACGAGCTGGGCCACGGCAGGGTCCATAAACATTTACTAAAGTCCATTGATCATTATTGTGTCTGGAGGTAAACTGTACTGAAATACCAAACTGCTTAACCTCAATTAATGTTCCTGAGAGGACTGAGGAGTTCCACAGCACAACAAGC
>LR738715.1:728953805-729029704 GCA_902687465.1 Secale cereale
CCCCCCCCCCCCCGAGGCACCAACAGAGGGACTGCAAACAAACGAATCAAAATGACGCGGGCAGAACTTCCTGACAGTTCTGGAGTCAATGCACTCCATTTTCGTCTCTTGTAGACAGACAAGAGTGGCCAGACTTTCATCAATCATGTTCCGAACAGCACGTTGACGATCATCTGAATTTAAGCCTCGGACATTCCAGCACATAACACGCCAAATTCTAGTGGAACGCGAATCCATAGAAAAAATAGTACTAGAGGTAACAACATGCCCACGTAGTAGGCCGCACATAAAGCAGATCAAACGAGTAGCATAGATCACCAAATGAAGTTTGCCAAGACCCCAATCGCTCACAAGTCCCAAGGACCAAGGTAACAAGAAAAGCATACAAAAATTAGTCCATTTACAGGCCTACCACACCCAGCACACAGAGCTTGAACTAAACATCAGAATGTTTGTCTTTGGCAGAGGAGGGACCCGCCATAAGTGCATCCGCAGATAGATTGTCTTCAGAAATGCCCAGATCCGCCCCATTTTGCTGAATGTGAGCGAGCGGAGTTAGCGGCGGCACCAGGGGTACACTATGGTCGTGACCATCATCCATCAGGGGCTTGGAACGAGGCTTCTTCTTCTTGGGTTCAGACATAGGCAAGGCTTGAAGGACATGTTTGAATCCATCCCGCCTGGCAGAGCTTCGAGTACATCGGCGTAGTTGAGAGTCCACAACAGGAGGAGCAACACGCTTGGAGACCTTCTTCTTCCTGGGACTGGAGATAGAGGAGGAAATGTGCATAGCAGGGGCATACGAAACCTGCAAGTCAACAACATTCTCCGTCTCTTGCTGGCTGTCAGGAAACAGTTGACGAGCTACCCCCTGAGAAGTGCAGGAGAGGCTAAGGGGGCAACTGTACTGACAGGAACAGGGCTAACAATGTCAGAAATCCAGTGAATCTTCTCGAAAGCCAAGGACCAGGACCTCTTAGAAAGAACCAGGGGCCCAAAAGAAGACTGAAAGACTGGCTTTGGAACCTGACGAGTAGAGAAGCGACCCAGCAGAGCATCAAAAGTCCTTCACCATGCCATCTCAGGGGGTAAGGGAGGGCCATAAGCCACTCGGACATTACCAATCAGGGGATCTTGAAGTGGCAACATAGGCGGCTGATATGGGACAATAGCCAAAGCATCAGGATCAATAGGTTGGTCGGAATTTACCTCCTCGAAAGCGGCGTGTTGGACCCCAAACTGAGCATCACCTTGACCCAACTCCGTCACCATATGAGCAACAACCTGCTGGGCGTTTATAGGCAGCTCATCATCCTCTACCACCACAATAGGAGGATCATCCACATGAACCACATCATTCAACTGAACATGAGAAGGAGGTGCAGCTGGAAGATTGCTATCCGACTGATTAACAGAGCCTGAGAAGTCTTGTTGATTAATGACCATTGACTCTTGATCAACAACCACCTCATCGATGGCTGGGGCAGCCTGGGCATCCTGAACAGGGGCATTCCAACCCCAGTCATCACCTAGATTCAGATCCTCCATTGGGGGCGGAGGCGGCGGTACATCATTCCACCCCAAGAGCTAGATATGGAGGGAGAGCAAAAAGATTATCCTCCGGGAATAACTGCCCAGGCAAGGGGTGAGGATTGCCGTTGAGAGGCATAGGGTCTTCATCTTGCGGCATTTGCTCAGCAAAATTAGCTCCAAGGATGTAACAAGGTGCAGTCCAAGAAACTTTAGCTCCTCCCGAGTCCACGAAATCAGAAAAAATCACATCTCATGGAACCAAGTTATCATCTGGGAAGGAGGCAAAAACAATAGATCTGACAAGGTATGGGTCGTTACTAATCCAGTGGTGGAATTTCCTGAAGGTATTGATAGCCGCCCGCAGATTCTCCGTGTTGCGTAGATCAAGAGGAACACTCAGAAATAGTAAGCATCCTTGACGGAAACCTTGAACTCCACGAAAACCCTCACCTTGATCATGCTTCATAAAACGAACAAATCTATCTTGACCAAGATCTTGTGGAGGCAGTTGGATCAAGGCAAAGCTCTCACCCGCATCTCTAACCTCAAGAAGACCCACTCCAGAAAACCAAGGTTGAGCGGAACGTACATGAAAGCCCAAGTTGTTGACGAGCTCCACAACTTGCTCACGTACCTGACCCATCTGAGCTAATGGAGGAGCCGGCATAATCTCCGCGATCATGAAGTTCTCATGCAGACGAACAATGGGAGAAGGAGGCGTGACAAAAGTTCGAGGAAGACGATGAACTCCTCCGTCGATGATGTGGTGCCCCACTAGCACATAATGCGCAAGGTCCAGGGCAAAGTTGGCCATGGGCGGCGGCGATGAAGGAAGCGGCGGTGTTGGGGGTGGCGGAGAGGCTGGTGTGTGCGGAGCACAAGACTGCGATCTGGTTAATGGCGATGTGATAGCACAGGTCTGCAAGGGTGGCGCATGCTTCCCAAAGTAGGAAGGCGAGACCGGCCTATCCGAGATACCATGAAGCTTCCGTTTCCAACATAATCCTTTTTCCATTGCAATATACGTGCAGTCTTTTCTGAAGTGACCTGGGTCTCCACAAGCCTAGCATCCTACAGGAGAGGGGCAGCTCCCTGACAAGTGGCCCCCCAAGGAACAACAGGATCATGTAAGCACTCGGTCCACCATGTCATTGACCATGGTGTCAAAAGCATCCAAGGCCTCTTGCGTGGAGGGAAGAGTCGGCGATGAGGGACTAGCAGGCCCAGATGGCAAGTGATCAACACCAGGAGAAATGGGCTCAAGAGAAATTGGGCTGACATTCAACGTTGAAAAACTGGGCCTAGGGAGGCGAGTGGGCGACGGACCAGTGACAACCGCGTCCAGAGAGCCCAACATGGCAGAAGAGCCCAACATGGCATCATTTGAAACATCCGCCGACCCACCCGGGGATTGCGCCGGAGATGGAGAGAGGGGTTCCGAAGAAGACGCCCGAATTGGAACAACCGTGCCAAAAGTGATCGGCGGCGAGGCCAACGTCCACTACAACTCCACCGGCGGCGGTGGGTGAATGACCACACGCTCCTTAGGGGGGAGATCATAACCAGCCATAGAGGCTACTTCAATACAATTTTGGGTCGCCAGATAATGATGACCCTTACATACATCATAATTTTGGAACGTGGCAAAAGAAAGCTTTTTGCAAGAAGAATTACCAGATCTGATAGCAGACTTCACTGGAGGCTTATGCATGGCCAACATGCCAAGAGCAGCACGCCTCTTAGAGGGGCTAACAAGAATCCATTCCGCGTCACATTCCTTCTTCCAGATGAGAAACTCATGCCACCAATTCGGTCCACCATTGCCCCAGAGATGGAAATAGCATTTGAACTGAGGGCAAGCAAAAGAGCGAGATTCCACAATATGAAAACTAACCTCCTTGCATGAAACCACAAACGAGTAAACGTTATCCATGATATAAGACACCGAAAGATCAATGGCAGAACCCCCTAGGGATGCTTCAAGTGCCGCAGCCACTGAATCTTCATCAAGCCGGAAATCATGTCGACTGAAAGAAACAACTAGGATGAACGGGCGAGAACTCTCCACAGGGTGGATCGAGAGGCCAGAAGATGTGAAAACCTTATCAGCAAAAGCCAGACCACGAGAGAAATGCAGATCCAGGGTCGCACCACCATCAGAACCCATGAAGAATGGGACCATAATAGAGAGGAGTGAGAGCCGAGCCAATGCATGGAGAAAACCTAGATGTTACCGGAGGGGGAAGGTGTGACGCCCGAAGACCGACGTCCCAGAAGATTCCAGAAGATTCCTGATGTTCCGGATTGTCCATTTTTGTGCTTGTGTTATTTATTTTGCTTTGCATCATGTCATCATGCCATCATGTCTTTAATCTTTTGCATCTCAACTTAAATAAATCGTGTGGATCTTCGATCCATTTAAATCGAGGGAAGTGTGATTTCTATTTAAAACATATCCTCCTAATATTTATGGAGCTAGTATTAAATTATTCCATTTGTTTGGAATTCACCATAACATACTTGCATATTTTCCCCATGCCTTCTCTTTCGCTATTCCTTGCCTCAAAACCTTATCCTAATTCAAACCATTTGAATTAAATTCAAATGAGTTCGAATTTGTCTCTTGCATTCTTGCCTCTTCTATTTTTTTCGTGTACCGTGGACATTTTGCCGAGTCCCGAGAAACAACCTCATGCCCTAAGCCTATTCCTAACACCTCCCTTCTTTTCTTTCTTCTTGTTGTTTTTCTGTTTTAATTTGGAAAACAGCAGAAGGGGAGAGGGCCCTTGCGCTGCTTTAGGGCCTCCCAGCCGCCGGCCAGGCGCCCCACCAGCTCCTTCCCTGGCCCAGACCGGCCCATTCTTTCCCCACCTAGGCCTCTTGGCCCAGCTGCATCGAACCCTAGCCCGATCCCTAGCGCACTGTCCCCTCGCTCGTCCTCCTCTTCCTCCCGTGCGCCGCACCATCTCACCTCGACCCCGCTCCCTCTTCCTCGGGCGACGCAGCCTCCTTCGATCTCCCGAGCCGCTCACCCTCGCTCCAGCGCCCTCATCTCCCTCTCCCTTCCTGTGCGCGCCTCCTCGCCCTCGCCATGCCTCAGCGCCGAGCGCCGGGCGCCCGTCCTCGCCACCATCGTCGCGCCCCTCACCTCCCTCCGCCGCGCGCCGTGGCCTGCCTCCCCACGCCAAGGCCGTCTAGCACCGCCATCCCCTCGCGCGCCCGAGCAGCGGGACGCGCGCCCGAGCAGCGGGACACGCGCCTCGCCTCCAGCGGCAGCCTGGCCGGCCAGGAGCCGCCGCCGTCGCCGCCAAGGCCTCGTCTCCAGCGCGCCCCTGCCCTGTGCCTCGTCCTCCTCCGCGGCCCTCGTCCACGAGCACCCGAGGCCCTGCCTCCTCTTCGCATCGCCTCCTTCCCGGCGTCCAGTCGCAGGACCAGCAGCTCCTTCGGGCCTCCGCGTCGCCCAACTTGTCGTGCCGTGACCGAGACCTTGCCATGTTTGTTTTGTTGCTGTTGTTGTTTCTCCAAGGACCTCGGAAGCATCAAGTTCCTCTTCAAGATGTACGACTACATCCGATGTTGTTTTGACAAGTACCTCGACGCATGCTCGGAGCCCTCAGATCCATCAAGTTCGACTACCACACGTGTACGACTACTACATGAACGAGTACCACGACGACCGTTGTTCGCCAAGTACCCCTACGGCAAATACCACGACGACCCGCCAAGTACCTCGATGCTCGACGCCCGAACGACTACCTTCGGTGAATAAACGAGTACCACTATGCTCGGCATGCGACAAGTACCCCTACCGATGTCCGTGAACGACCACTTCCACTACCGTCGCCGAGGACCCGTGTAATGCAAGCGTCAAGTTCGACTACCGTCGCCGTGTACGACTACTTCCTTTTGGCAACATGAACGACAACTTCGACAACGACCGCCTCGAGAACGTCTACTTCCACTACTTCCTCTACGACCTCGAACCGCCCCGAAACGAACGCTTCGAAGGTATAACTCCGAGATGATGACCCGTGGATGAATGCTTGTGGTTGTATGAGATGTTTTCCTTGTGAGCTCCGTGCCCGTATCATTTTTGTCGTGCTCCTCGGTTGCCTCGTCGCCGACCCGTGGGAACCCGGTGACGGGATCACCCCATTTTTCTTCTTGCATGACACGCTCTCCGTCATCTTTTGCTTCGGTCTCTCAACGAGTTACCGGAACCGATATGTTGCCGTTGCATCATTTTCGGATCGTTGCCGTGGCACCTTTTTCCTTCCACCACGGTGACATATACTCCTTATCTCTTCATGTTCACTTGTAATAAAAATTGCATAAACTTGATCATGTCATCCGCATCATGTTAACAACATTATATGTGTGAATTGTTGTTTGCTTAAAATTACTAAACATGCATATGGGGTTTTCCGGAATTGTTGTTTGTCATTCCGGCCTCATTAAAACTTGCCTAAATAGGTAGTTTGCTCTTGCTTCACCTCTTGCCATGTTAACAAACATTTAATCTTGTCTTGTAAATAAACGAGAGTCAATTAAATAATTAAAATGTGGTGTTTCGTCAATATGCAACTCGTTGCATATTGAGCTCCACTTAACTTGTAGTACTTGTTTGTCCACTTTGCCATGCCATGCATATTTAAACCGGACATGCATCATACTTGTTTGTGCATCATGCCATGGTTACGATATGTGTGTTTACTATGTTGTTTGCTTCTTTCCGGTTTGCTTCCCTCGTTAGCTTCGGGTTCGTTCCGGAGTTGTGAGGTTCTGTTCGTCTACTTCATGGATTCATTCTTCTTCCTTGCCGAATCTCAGGCAAGATGATCATACCCTTGGATACCTTTACTACCATTGCCATGCTTAGTTGTCTCGATGCTATCGTTACATGTCGCGCTACCCATCTTTTATGTCAGCCTCTCCTTGTTGCCATGAAACCTCTAACCTTTAAACCTTCCTAGCAAAAACCACTATTTGGCTATGTTACCCGCTTGCTCAGCCCCTCTTATAGCGTTGTTAGTTGGAGGTGAAGATGAAGATCGTTCCAGGAGGGAACTTGTTGTTGGAATATCACAATATCTATTATTATTATTAACACACCTATACACTGGGCATGGGTGGAAGGCTTGGCCTTTTGCTCGGTGTATTGTTCCACTCATGCCAACTTAGGCGCCGATAAACCGGCATTATGTTCCTTGATTTTGCATTCCTTACACGATGGGTGGATGGGGACCCTTGACAGGTCGACTTTGAATAAAACTCCTCCAGCAAGGCCCAACATTGGTTTTAATTTGCTCATAATAACAACTTAATTATCTAATTAATTGCATAGGGGTCGCACCCTCGAGTTTCTTTCTACATAGCAGGGGGGCCAGTGCTGATGGTGTTGGTCCCAAACTAGAGCCACTTGCGGTGCCACCCAGTTATCTGGGGTCTTCGGTTACTGTACGTAGCGCTCATCCGGACGTGGCCTGAGACGAGATGCGCGCGGCTACCATCAGGGTGTCGGCACGCCGGGAGGTCTTGCTAGACTTGTTTTACCATTGTCGAAATGTCTTGTGCACCGGGATGCCGAGCCTGATCGGATATTCCCTAAGATAAGGGGTGATGATATTATAATTATCACTTCAGCTAATCATGAGAGCTTGTGATGGGCTAAGTTGGGACACCCCTGCAGGGTTATAATCTTTCGAAAGCCGTGCCCGCGGTTATGTGGCAGATTGGAATTTGTTAATGTCCGGTTGTAGAAAACTTGACAGAGGATCCGAAGTAAAACACACAACTGTGTGAGTAACCGTGACTGTCTCTTTTCACTTTGAGAAGAGAACACGGTGGGGTTATGTTTGACTCGTAGGTAGTTCAGGATCTTTAGCGATCACTACTAGTTGCGACCGTTTGCGTAGATGCTCATCTTATTCTTGTACTCGTAAGTTAGCCACCATATTATGCTTAGCCGCTGCTGCAACCTCACCACTTTACCTCTTCCTACCCATAAAGCTTTGCTAGTCTTGATACCCATGGTTATGGGATTGCTGAGTCCTCGTGGCTCACAGATACTACAACACCAGATGCAGGTTCAGCCGAGAATGATGCAGGAGCTGGTTCAAGTACTTCCCTGGGAGCTCGATGAAGAGAGTGGCCGTATGCTTGTGACGTTTTCGACGATCAGTAGTGGTTTCTACTAGGGGCGATTCGGACCTGTGGCTTTATGTTTTGGTATTTTTCTTTTGTATCTTCGCCCGTAGTCGGGTTGTGATGTTTTTAAATGATGTTTTGCTTATGTAATGTATTGTGTGAAGTGGCGAGTGTAAGCCAACTATCTCCTTCTGCAATTTCATCCCTATTTTTACATGAGTCGTGCAAAGATACCAAACTTGAGGTCATTCCAGAATGGGCTTATACCTTTAAGTCGTGCCTCGACACGTAGGAGGTATAGTCCCATCCTGGGCATTACAAGTTGGTATCAGAGCCTTCTCCGACCTAGGAGCCCCCACTGATTGATCGAATCGTTGACGGTTGAATCTAGGCACACACTTAAAACGTTTTGAGTCCTATATATATCGGAGAGTAGGATTTCTTTTGCTCCTCATCCATTTTCACTCTGGTGAGGACTCCTGACGATTACTCTTGTCTCTTCTACTCTCAAAAATTCACCAAATTTTTTTTAGGATCACGCGAGTATTGTTTGGATTGTTCCGATGTATTTGTGACGAGAACATTGTTCTCGATGCCTCCTGTCATTTAGGGGTTGTGGCAGTGTCCCTGGGAGTTGAGCTCCGAGGTGTTGTCGTCACAAATATATCGCATCAGTTCTGGAATACTTAAGACGGCCGACATCAAAAACTCTCCTATGCGGTTAGTGGCAAGATAACCCTGACATCACCCAGTACTGGGGAGGTAGTTCGGGAGTATTGCCATAGCTTGTATAGCAGATGCGTTTCGAAGGTCCGAGGTAAACGGTTTCCGAAAATAACTGGTTATGTGTTGAAGGATGGATACAGCTGGATGTAGGATTAGAGTTGAGTGCGCGGTGCTTCCCCTGTATCCCCAACACCTGATGGCATAAATGGAAACTTTCGGAAATTAATAGGTGGGTTCATCTAGTAGTTCGTAGGCATTCTTCCAATGAATACATGATATGGAGTTCGGGGTTCTACATTGAGTGAAGTGGTTTTATGGGCGTTGTTCCGATCGGGAGTTGCATCTTAAAGGGTCCTTGGCTATGCTGATCCGGGGATTGCAAAACCCTTTTGTAACACGTTCCATGAGCTTTCAGCACGAATATGTGGGACGAAACTTCTATCTTGTATTTGTTCTATCTACTCTTTGTTGTTTTTATTTACCTTTTGTTCTCCCAAGTGGCTTCTCGTCAAGTTGATGTACCTACGGAATTCATTCGTTCTATTCTCTGTTCGAATGATATTGTGAAGATTATGTTGCAACATATCTATCCTTTGTTTTTGTTTTGATTCTGGTATCCAAGTTGCTTCGATGTCAAATGTTGATTCCATACCTTTCCTAATCGGTGTTCTCATATTTCTATGGGAGTGCTAATTCCTCTTGACCATCAAGATTGTCATGTTAAATTCTTCTCAACCGGCGTCCTTTGCTTCGAGTTAATCCGATCTTTTCATCATCTGCAAGATCAACTCTCAGTCTTTTCTCAACGGTGTATGTTTCTTTCATCCCAAGTTGTCCTTGTTTTCCCCACCCTCCCACCCTTCTTCTTCTCAGAGCAAGAAATTCTCAGACGAAGTATCCATTTTATTCTTGTGATGTTTCTGCATTCTTTTCCTTCAATGTTCTTATCCGGTGATCTCTCAGGAAGATGCTCAAAAGCTTCAAGTTCATCATTCTCCGTTCTCGTTTCTTTTCCGGTGGATTAAATTCAAGCTTCGGTCTTGATCATATCTCTTCCTTTTTGTTCACATGTTTTTCCATGTTGAAATTTATTATCCGAAGGCTCTCTTATTCATTCAACTCTCCTATCCATATTCGGTGTGTACAAGGTATCTCAGAAGATTCGTGTTTCCATTCTTAATCCGTTCAAGCTATTTTGAGGATTATCATCTTATTCAAGCCATTTAATTCAACCGGTGCAATATCTCTTAAGCAATCTTTTCAACGGTGATTTCTTTGAGTGGGCCCTAACCCACAGGTCTTTTCCCAGGATCTTACCTGACTCTTCTATTTTTCTGGAGTTATACTCAAATTCTTTTCAAAGTGTGACGTAAGAATGATCTCCATCAGTCACATGCCTTCTCCAAGCTTGTTTTCAATTATTTCCATCTTTTGCTCCACCTTCCTCTTGTCATTCGTCCGGAGTATCTCGAAATTCTTCATGACATTTCTCGTCTTCATTCTCAACAATTGAAGACCGGAGAAGTGTTTCTCTTAAATCTTGGCCCGTTCTCTTGAAGATTCATGGTTCTAGCTTCATGCCATCCTCATTATTGTTTCGATCACGAGGAATCTTTTTATAACCATCCGAAGCATTTCATGAATTCTTCCTATTGTGATCCTCCGAAGGCCATCATTTCAGAAGATTTCTTCGTTCTCAGTTTTCAACTTCGTCCTCCAAATATTCTTCATTGATGTCTCTTCGTTCGTCTCCATATTTTTACGGTGATGCTTTCAAGTTTACTATTCCGTTGTTATCGTATTAATTCATTTGTTCTTTTCATAATGCTACCGGTGGTTCGTTGAATAATTATCCGAGGTTGTGCTAGATCTCTCTTTAAGTCTTTGCAACGAGAATTAGTAGTATGCCAAATTCGTTGCTTGTCATCAATTTAATTTGATGAAGGATAAGCATACAGTAAATTTTATTCTTATTTCCTCGAAGTGATTAATCTCTTTTTCTAGAGCTTGTTCATCATATCATATTCTCGGTCCTAAGTTGTTCATCTTGTTTTCCGGAGCTCCAAGTTTTTTCAATTATATCACTTCAAAGCTCCATCTAATTCATCACAGGCCTTGAATCTTATTCTTTCATCTTTCACTTATCATCCTTTCATTACCGGAGCTCTCATGGTGGTTCATCATGTTTTAATTCATCCTCGAAGTCTTCATCAAGATTCTTGTTGGAGCTCAAGCATTCTTCATCATGCATTCCAATTGCAATCCGTTTCGGGCTGCAACATGTTATGTTGCAGACTTTTCAGAGAAGGAGTAAGATGTTCTAGGTTGTTTGTCATGCACTCGGCTATGCCGTTGGAGTTCAAGGACTCACTTATCTTCCAAGCCTTCCGTTGTTATTTTGTTAGATGGCCTTAAGCAATAGACTTTTGTAATAAGTTCTCATTGGAGACACTCGATGTAATAAGTGTGTGATTGCCACTCTGTTATAAATCCTTCAAGTATTGTGTGTGTCAGCATTACCGATCCAGGGATGACACAGAAACACAGAGACTTCGGTCCATTCGGATTGTGGTCGCTACAAGATGGTATCAGAGCACACGCTGAATGTAGGACACGACCACTAAGATAAACCCTAGGTCACTCTTCTCTACTCATTTCTGACTCCTCTCCATTTTCTACTTCTTTAGGATGCTGGACCCAAGGAACAAGTTCACTCAACCAGATGAAGACACACCTTTTGGACGACACTTGAAGGAAGCCACTAGGTACCTGAACATAGGAATACCAAGTTTCACCGGGACTTACACCGCCACTTTACCAGAAGAGGAGCGATGGAGTATTCAAGTTCAAATTCCCGGGAGGACATTCTCACCATCCACTGAGCCAATAGAGTTTTCTTTTGATGCACCAACCTGGAGCCTAGGCAAGAGTATGGCAGCCCACATCACTATGGGAAGGATCGGAGAAGTCTACAAGCAGGAGCTGAAGGACACTATCTACCAGATTTGTGGACGTCGAGATGAGTGTTGGGACATGATCAGCACCCGGAAGGACAGGTCCATTGCAGCATTCATCCAGGAGTTAAACCAGCACATTCGTCGATAGGAGCACCAGATGTGCGCAGGGATGATAGATTTGAAGAAGGCACTAACCAGGAACTTGGATCTAGAAGAGGAACTCAAGTCTACAAGTGATGGATACGAGGAGGAGATGATGATACTTGTGGAGAAGAATGATGATTTTACGAGGAAGCTAGGAGTATTCATGGGAGATCCAGCACCAGGAGGAGAAGAAGAGGAAGAAGAACCCAAGGAGATTCGTTCTGAAGATTACATCATCATCGACGACACGGATTCAGACCCCGATGATAGTGATGACGAAGACTACGAAGATGAAGCTGGAGTAGACATCATGGAATCTTCCGCTGATCAAAATTTCTAGATGACCACCCCATGACTAGTAGTTTTCCCCACCAAGTAGTTTTTAGAGCACTTTTGTAATGTTAGTTAGATCTTTGTAAGCCCCTGTTTGAAATTGATTGGTGTGATATCATTGTGATTGTCTCATGTGCATATGGGTAGTGAATTTCCCCTTAGACCTCATTTTTATTCTAATCTCTTCCCTCTACACCCATGAGATGCCTCCAAGACGTGAGCCCGGATTTGAGTTTCCCCCTGAGCTCACTCAGTTGACCCAGCAGTAGAACACTTTGATGCAACTTCTTGTACAGAACACTCAGAACAACCAGAACAACAACAATAACCGTCCACCACCACCACCCATGGACAACCTGACACGTTTCTTAAGGTTGCAACCACCGGTGTTTGCTAGCAGCATTGAACCAATAGTTGCTGATGACTGGCTGCGCAAGATTGGAAGGGATTTGACCACCGCCAATTGCAAGGATGCTGAGAAGGTGCGATTTGCCGCACATCAGTTGTTTGGACCAGCCGCAGCATGGTGGGAGAATTACACAGCCACTTTCCCTATAGCCAATGTCACTTGGGAGAAGTTTCAGCAAGCTTTTCGCTCTGCCCATGTCTCAGCTGGAGCTATGAGCATGAAGAAGCGGGATTTTCGCAATTTACGTCAAGGAAATCATACTGTGGCTCAGTACGTAGATGAGTTTAGTACCCTATCTCGTTTTGCCCCAGATGATGTGGCCACAGATGCCGCGAAGCCGGAAAGATTTATGGAAGGGCTAAATGATGAGATGAGCGTACAATTGATGGTGGCAACCTTCAACAACTACCAGGAGTTGTTAGATAAGGCTCTTATGATTGAAGGGAAGAAGCGGCAGATTGAGAGCCGCAATAGGAAGTATGGACAAGGAAGGAATAATTCTGGAGCCCAGCAGAAGCCCCGATTCACTCCGAATTCGGGAGGATACACCCATAACCATGGAAGCCACACCCACACTGGAGGAAGTTCTCACAACCACAATGGCTCCAAGAATGGGAATGGGAATGGAGCAAACAATAATCAGAACCGCTCTACTCCATCCACACCCGCCAAGAGGAATTTGAGCCACGATACCTGTTTCAAGTGCGGGAAAAATGGACACTATGCCACGGAGTGCCCTGAAGCTAAGAATGGGAACGGCAATGGAAGCGCCGGGAAGAAGCCCAATCCGTTCAACAAAGGACAAGTGAACCACGTGACCGTGGAGGAGGTTGAAGAGCAACCAGATGCGGTGATCGTAAGTTTTTGGTTAAGTCATTTACCGCGGTAGTTCTTTTCGATACTGGTGCATCGCATTCATACATTTCAAGGGGATTTGTAAATAGACATAAGTTTCCCACCCAAGTCCTTAAGACCCCCATGTTAGTAAGCTCTCCAGGAGCGGAGTATATGGCACATAAAGGATGTTTTCAGACGCCATTGGTCATAGGATGGCATGTTTTCCCCTCAGACCTGATAGTTTTGGAGTCACAAGGATTGGATGTTATACTAGGTATGGATTGGCTATCGATGTATGGAGGGAACATCGATTGTGCCAGCAAGTCTATTTTACTTACCACCCCGGAGGGAAAAAGGATCAAGTATGTATCTAGGCATTCGCCTATAAGGACACAAGTACATTCTCTCACGGGAGTTGTTCAGGAGGAAGTGCCTGTAGTAAAGGATTATCTGGATGTATTTCCAGAGGAGCTACCTGGCATGCCACCGGATAGGGATATTGAGTTTTTGATTGAACTATTGCCTGGCACCGGACCTATATCGAAGAGACCATATTGGATGCCAGCGGATGATCTGGAGGAGATCAAGAAGCAGATTAAGGAGTTATTGGAGAAAGGATTTATCCGCCGGAGTTCATCACCTTGGGGAGCCCTAGTGCTTCTGGTCGAGAAGAAGGATGGTTCTTTAAGAATGGTCATTGATTATCGAGCACTGAATGAAGTGACTATTAAGAATAAGTACCCACTGCCGATGATCAATGATCTGTTCGACCAACTCCAGGGAGCGAAAGTATTCTCCAAGATCGATCTACGATCTGGATACCACCAGTTGAAGATCCGAGAGAAGGATATACCTAGGATAGCCTTCATCACAAGGTATGGCTATATGAGTATACGGATATGTCATTTGGATTGACTAACGCCCCTGCCTATTTCATGAGTATAATGAATAAGGTGTTCATGGAGTTCTTGGATAAGTTTGTCGTGGTATTCATTGATCATATTTTGGTGTACTTGAAGAATGAAGAGGAACATGTGGAACATTTACGTTTGGTACTCGAGAAGCTCAGAGAACATCAGTTATACACCAAGTTTAGCAAATGCGAGTTTTGGTTGAAGGAAGTTGGATTTTTAGGGCATGTTATATCAGGAGAAGGTATAGCAGTGGACCCCATCAAAGTACAGGCAGTTACTGAGTGGTTGGCACCCACTTCAGTGGGAGAGATCCACAGTTTTCTTGGACTCGCGGGATATTACTGGAGATTCATAGAAAATTTCTCCAAGATTGCTAAGCCAATAACGAAATTGTTGAAGAAGGAGACAAAGTTCCATTGGACTGAAGAGTCGAAGAAAGTTTCCAGGAGTTGAAGAAACGGTTGACGATAGCCCCAGTGCTGATCTTGCTAGATATACGGAAGGATTTCCAAGTATACTGCGATGCTTCACGCTTAGGACTTGGAGGAGTACTCATGCAGGATGGAAGAGTTCTTTCTTATGTATCTCGTCAACTGCGACCGCACGAGTTGAATTATGCGACGCACGACTTGGAGTTAGCAGCTGTGGTGCACGCACTTAAAACTTGGAGACATTTCCTTATTGGAAATCGTTGTGACGTGTACACGGATCACAAGAGTTTGAAGTACATTTTCACTCAGAAGGAGCTGAACCTCAGGCAAAGGAGATGGTTGGAGCTCATAAAGGATTACGATATGAAGCTGCACTATCACCCAGGAAAGGCCAACATCGTGGCAGACGCTTTGAGCCGGAAGAGTTATGCAAATACCCTAATAAAAGGGGGATTGCCACAGGAGTTAGCAGAACATCTCAGGGAGCTTCGTTTGGAGATAGTTCCTAGAGGTTTTGTCGCAACATCGGAGGTTCAGTCAACATTGCTGGGAAAGATACGCGAAGCCCAGAAGGAGGACAAAGAGATCGCCAAGATAAAGGAAAGGATGATTGAAGGAAAAGTCAAGGGATTTCATGAGGACGAACACGACACCTTGTGGTTTGAGGATTGAATCTATGTGCCCAACGACCCGGTGATCAGGAAGTTAATACTGCAAGAAGCACATGATTCGCCATACTCGATACACCTCGGAAACACTAAGATGTATTTGGATTTGAAGGAACGTTTCTGGTGGACGGGAATGAAGAAGGATATTGCCGAATATGTAGCAGTATGTGATGTATGCCAGAGAGTGAAGGCGGAGCATCAGAAGCCAGCAGGATTGCTACGGCCTATGCTGATACCCGAATAGAAGTGGGAAAAGCTTGGTTTGGACTTATCACCGGATTGCCCAGGACTAAATCAGGATATGACTCAATCTGGGTAGTAGTGGATCGCTTGACCAAGGTAGCCCACTTTATCCCCGTGAAAACCACGTATACCAGTGCGAAGTTGGCCAAGATATACATGACCAGGATCATATGTCTGCATGGAGTTCCGAGGACCATTGTATCAGATAGAGGAACACAGTTCACCTCAAAGTTTTGGCATCAGCTCCACCAAACTTTGGGAACAAGGCTGGAATTTAGTACAACGTTTCACCGGCAGACAGATGGACAGACCGAGAGAGTCAATCAGATTCTGGAGGACATCTTGAGAGCTTGTGCGCTAGATTATGGATCTAGTTGGGATGACAATTTGCCCTACGCTGAGTTCTCATACAACAATAGTTACCAGGCCAGTCTGAAAATGGCACCGTTTGAAGCATTGTGCGGAAGGATATGCCGAACGCTGTTAATGTGGGATGAAGTTGGAGACCGTCAGTTATTTGGACCAGACCTGATCAAAGAGTCTGAAGAGAAGGTTAAGTTGATTCGGGATAGACTGAAGGTAGCTCAGTCTAGGCAGAAGAGTTATGCAGACTCGAAGCGCAAGGAAGTATCCTATGAAATCGGAGATAGAGCGTACCTGAGAGTACCGCCACCGCGAGGAGTTAAACATTTCGGAGTTAAGGGAAAGCTAGCCCCGAGATTTGTGGGACCTTACCGTGTTTTGGAACGCATGGGAGAGGTTGCCTATAAGTTGGAGTTACCCGAAG
Organism: Secale cereale; assembly: GCA_902687465.1. Lineage (NCBI taxonomy): Eukaryota > Viridiplantae > Streptophyta > Magnoliopsida > Poales > Poaceae > Secale > Secale cereale. The sequence continues at coordinate 728,969,935 of LR738715.1, forward strand.
GATTGTCGGGTTTGCACGATGTGTTTCATGTTTCTCAGCTTAAGAAGTGCCATGCGGAGATGGCCGATATTCCGCTAAGAGACACAGTACCTCTGGAGGCAATTCAGTTGGATAGTGATCTGGCCTACGAGGAGAAACCTGTCAAGATTCTTGAATTTTCGAGTAGAGTCACCCGCAGTAAGGTTATCAAGTTTTGCAAAGTTTAGTGGAGTCACCACACCAAGGAAGTAGCCACCTGGGAACGAGAAGATGATCTACGCAAGGACCACCCACACCTGTTCTCTAGCCAAGCCGAATCTCGAGGGCGAGATTCATTCTAAGGGGGGTAGGTTTATAACATCCCAAATTTTCAATTTGGAATGTTATACATAGATCATATTGCATTGCATATTTTATTGCATTTTTTTGTGTGTGGCGACCCTCGAAAATTCTAAGCAACTCAAAGACCTACGGAGAGAGTTGGGAATTCTACCGTTTTCGTATTTGAGTTTTCTCGAATACCGATACGAGAATTGCGTTGATTTTAATTATTTTTCTCTCCCTAAAAATATTTCTAAATAAAATAAATGAGCAGAGATAATATGACTTCTCCAAAATAACAGAAATTTTGGAGGAAAATGTTAAAATCACTTTTGGTATTTATTCGGATTTATTTGCGATTTTATTTGCATAGGAAAAATATGCATTTTCCAAAATTACATTTAGGTCCCGGAAAAATGTTCACTTTGTCCTAAATATTAATAGAGGATGGTGAAAATTTATTTCGGAATTTTTGGAGTCCGTTTAGTATTTCTTTCGTTAGTTTTCGTACGTCAGGACTCGTTTAAAAAAAAGTGGCGAACCGACTTTGGGCTATAACCGGCTAGGACTCCCCTAGCCCGGGGCCTTTATAAGCCGAGGCCCAGTCGCCGCAGCCCAGCCCCGCCCCGCGCCGGAACCCTAGCAGCCGCCGCCGCCTTGCGCCGCCGCCGCAGCCCCGCGCCGCGCCGCCGCCACCGCCTTGCCCGCCACGCCGCCGCAACCGCCGCCCGCCTCGCCTCCTCGCCGCCGGACCCGCCACCGCCGGACCCGCCATCGCCGATGACCGCCGCCGCCGTCGTCTTGTTCCAAGAGGTAGCCGTCGTCGGTTTTTTATAAAATCGATCGTTTTTTTTAGAAACCCTATATCCGTTTTTTTAGATCGGGTCCGTTTTTTTCGGTTTAGTTACTTTGCGGACGTTCGTCCGTAGTTCATTTAAACGAACGTCGCCCGTTAGCCGCAGACAGCGAACGTTTGTTCGTTAGCCTGTTCGTCAGTTTTCTTTTCGAGATATTTATCCGCGATTATTTCGATCGCGATTTCTGCCCTGATCTTGTTTTTCGTTTTTCTTTTCGCTCGAGAGTCGGAATCAGGTGATTCAAAATCCCAGATCTTCGTCTCGACGCTCTCTTTCCATTTAACCAACTTGAACAAGGTTTTGTTACTTTAAAGTTTGACCCTAGATCAATCTAGTAATCGGATCTCGTTTCTTTCGCAGTTTGAGTTTCGTTGCTTCGTTTGATTTGATTCTTTTTGCAAACCGGAGTTCTTAAGTTGAACTTTCCGGTTAGATCTTCTTATTTGGAGTTTTGTTTGTGAATCTTTGCTTGATTGCTTATGTATGCTATTGTTTGCTTGCGATAGAATACCCGGACTGTGAAGCGTGCTACTACGAGTCTCTAGGTTTTGCGAATCATCAGCAAGGCAAGTAACACTTTGATCATACCCCTTTATTACCCAGTTTTTATGCATTAGATCAACCCCTCACACATTGCATGAGTGGGATCTATTAACTTGTGGGACTGGGAAGTAGATTGAGGTAGAACCTAATACTTGCATTATTTTCAAACCCCTGGGAGTTACTTCTACGTTATCCTTAGGTTATCATGCTATGCTCGTAGACGTGGTTTGGGTTTGAGTGAAATCCATGACAGATGTAAGTTGTTAATTAATGGTTCAATATAAGGTGGCTACTTGAATACACATCTGGGTAGATTGGTTGCAGGGCACATGGAGAATCCAGTGTTGTCCCAGGAAATCCCGGTGTTCCGTGTGATTGTCCTATGGAATGCCACCCAGGCTCAAAGGGATCATAAAACTATTCACGCTAGAAACTTCCGTATGCAGCCACAATGCCATCATGGCCTCTGGCATAGTATGAGTAAGCTGCGTGAGCTCTTTCAGTGGTGGACTAGAAGATGTAGGGGAAAGTAGGTGTACCGGTCCACCCGGGGTAAAGAGTAAATGCTTCTGAAAGACTGTGTCTCGATCATCCGTTTCTCAAACACCATGCAGTGCGAGAAATCCAACAGAGGAGATCGAGTCTTGTGGGAAAAGTGCACAAACCTCTGCAGAGTGTACAAACTGATCATGATTAGCCGTGTCCCCAGTTATGGACAAACTTGTGTATCTGGTACTTGAATTATTGGTTGATCTCATCACTCTAAAGTTAATTTGCTGGGTAAATGATTACTTTAATTGGGATTGAGTTGGAGGTACCTTCTTAATGATGTTTCAACTACCATGATAGTTAAAATAAAATTTATTCCTTTGTTGTAGGTAAAAATTGGCTTTATGCAAAAACTTTAACCTTAGAGCTTCCACCAGCCAAATATGCATATAGTGTTAGCCTTTATTCTGTCACTTGCATCTTCTGTGTTATCTTGCCAGCATATCCATGTGCTGACCCGTTTCAGGCTGCAACATGTTAGGTTGCAGACTTTTCAGACGAGGAGTAAGACGTTCTAGGTCGTTTGTCATGCACTCAGCTATGCCGTTGGAGTTGATGGACTCACTTATCTTCCAAGCCTTCCGCTGTTATTTTGTTAGATGGCCTTAAGCCATAGACTTTGTAATAAGTTCTCGTTAGAGACACTCGATGTAATAAGTGTGTGATTGCCACTCTGTTATAAATCCTTCAAGTACTGTGTGTGTCAGCATTACCGATTCAGGGATGACACGGAAACACAGAAACTTCGGTCCATTCGGATCGTGGTCGCTACAGTTTCTGGGGTACGTAGACTTATATAGGAAGAAGGAGGGCACCGGGAGACGCTCGAGGGGACAACGAGACAGGGGGCACGCCCTAGGAGGGGGGCGCGCCCCCCACCCTCGTGGGCCAGCCCTTTGTCCCCTGACGTGGTTCTCAAGCTCCGCGTGCGTGATTTTCTCCAAAAATATCTCTCGCGAAGGTTTCATTCCGTTTGGACTCCGTTTGATATTCTTTTTCTGCAAAACCCTGAAACAGGCAAAAAACAGCAATCTGGACTGGGCCTTTGGGTTAGTAGGTGATGTCTACACACGCTTCTACTCTTGTAGACTATGTTGGGCCTCCAAGCGCAGAGGTTTGTAGGGCAGCAGCAATTTCCCTCAAGTGGATGACCTAAGGTTTATCGAACTCAGGGAAGTAGAGGTTGAAGATGGTCTCTCTCAAGCAACCCTGCAACTAAGATACAAGAAGTCTCTTGTGTCCCCAACACACCTAATGCAACTAGGAGTTGTATAGGTGCACTAGTTCGGCGAAGAGATGGTAAAATATGGATGATAGGAGTGGCAAAGCAAAGTAATATAAATATGTAATAAAAAGTGCAGCAAGCAAACAAGTGGTAAACGTGAGCACAAATGGTATTGCAATGGTGGAAACAAGGCCTAGGGTTCATACTTTCACTAGTGGCAACTCCCAACAACATTAACATAATCGAATCACATGATATTTCCCATAAAACATGCAAAGGGGACACACTCGGAGGTCATTCCTTCGTGGTCAAGAGAGGACGAGAATTATGTAGGGCTACAAAAGCACACCTCAAAGTGTAGGATCGAAAGTAGGTCTAGAGGGGGGTGATTAGACTACTTGACAATATAAAAAATCTGCCTTTAGATCATGCAAGGTTTTTGGCAGTTTCACAATTAAGATCAACACAAGTATCACCCTACACATGCAATTCTAGAGTATATGCAGCGGAAAGTAAATTGCACATGTAAAAGAGAGGTGGAGAAGATCAAACGCAGTTTGGTGACACGAAGATTTTTGTCGTGGTTCCGATAGGTGGTGCTATCGTACATCCACGTTGATGGAGACTTCAACCCACGGAGGGTAACGGCTGCGCGAGTCCACGGAGGGCTCCACCCACGAAGGGTCCACGAAGAAGCAACCTTGTCTATTCCATCACGGCCTACGCCCACGGAGGACTAGCCTTACTCGGGGTAGATCTTCACGAAGTAGGCGATCTCCTTGCCCTTACAAACTTCTTGGTTCAACTCCACATCTCAAAGACGGAGGCTCCCAAGCGACACCTAACCAATCTAGGAGGCACCACCCCCCAAAAGGTAATAGACGGTGTTGACGATGATGAACTCCTTGCTCTTGTGCTTCAGATGATAATCTCCCCAACACTCAACTCTCCTCACTGATATGGCTGTGGTGGAAGAAAGGTTTGAGTGGAAAGCAACTTGGGAAGGCTAGAAATCAAGTTTCATATGATAGGAATGGAATGGCTTGATCTCAACACAAGGGTAGGTGGTTCACTTCTCAGAAAGTATATGGTAGGAGTGGTAGACTTTCTGATGGCTCTCTCCACGAATGAAGAGGGGGTGGAGGGGTATATATAGCCTCCACACAAAATCCAACCGTTACACACACATTTGACCAATCTCGATGAGACCGAAGTTAAAACTCGGTCAGACCGAAAGTTCAAATATAGTGAACGTTGGGATTTTCGGTGGGACCGAAAATACCATCTCGGTGTGTCCGAAGTGAGTCAAAGGTTGGAGCTTGCCATCTCGGTGAGACCGAAAGTAACAACTCGGATATTCCGAAGTGATGTCAATTGGTTACAGAAGGTTGGCAGTCCATTTTCGGTGAGACCGAAACTCAGAATCGGATGGACCGAGAAATTAGGGTTTGGAAGAATAACTGAGGTGGTTCATCTCGGTGGGACTGAGTTTGCGAAATCGGTTTGTCCGAGATTACTTATGAGTGTGTTAAGTAGTGAAGAGTGCTGATAGTTGAGGGAGCTAGATCACCAAGCACTTGAGCAACTAGATCATTAACACAACCTCATCCCCTTTTAATAGTATTGGCTTTTCCTATGGACTCAATGTGATCTTTGATCACTAAACCAAAAATAGAGTCTTGAGCTTTTGCCAATGCTTGTCTTAGCATTTTGAGGGGTCCACTTCTTCAGACATTTCCATACCCATATCATCGAACTTTTCTGAAATGATTCTCAAGTAAATATTAGTTCAATGATATATATGTTGTTATTAATTACCAAAACCACCCGGGGATTAGTTGCACTTTCAATCTCCCCCTTTTTGGTAATTGATGACAACATATAGATCAAAGCTTCGACAAAAGATATAATCAATGAATAATATCGTCGCTTTGAGAAGTATGTGATAAACAAGAGCTCCCCCTAAATTTGTGCATTATTTAAGATTTGCGTTTGAATGCAAATGCACAATCGATTAGGATTATGGGTCACTCTTCCATGTCACATACATCCTGGTGGAGCGCACAAAATGATAAGAATGAATAACATGCACTCAATCACCAAGACAAGAGTAAATAGCCATACAATAAGGAATAGCATAGGATAAGCATTAAGCACACATTAAAGCATAGTATGACTAAGCACTCATTAAGGTAGCATCAAACTTAGTAGCAAGCACACTTAAAGTTTCAGGAACCAAAAGAAATCACTGTATCTCAAAGAAAACCGGCAAAAGAACGAAAGACGAAAGAGCACTCTCTCTCTCGAAGCCCTATGATCTATAACAATTTCTCCCCCTTTGGCAACAAGTTACCAAAAAGTTCGAAAAGGTATAGAGCTAAGCGTCACTGCGGGCTCTGCTGGCGGCTCCCGTCTGGGTAGATGTCGGTGTAGAGATAGCTGCATCGGCGAAGACTTCTGCTGAAGTCTGCGGTGGAGGAGTGGATGCTGGAGCTGGAGCAACTGCTGGAGCTGAAGTGGTAGCCCTGGAGTCTGTCACTGGGATAGCTGCAGATCTGGATCCTCTGGGAACCTGAGCAGTCTGGCGATGAGAGTCCTGGACTAGATCATCCTGCATAAGCTCTGCTCTCTCCTGCCTTGTCTCCTCCATGTCTGCCTCAAGCTTGTTGACAGACACCTGAATCTCAGTCAGCTTCACGTCCAGAGCGTGGATCTTGTCCTCGACAATCCTCTCTAGGCTCTCCTGAGATTGCTCAATGCTGGCCAGGCGTTGTTCAATCCTTTGGGTAGCTTCAAGAATTTGTTCTCCAAAGCTCTTTGGCTTAGCTGCTGCTGCTGCTGCCTCTTTGTCAGCTTTAGCCTTCTTCGCAGCTTCGATTTTGGCTTGTCCTTCAACTGAGGTAGGATCCTCTTCATCCATCACAACTACGTTGTCCTCATGCTCTGGCTGCAGTGGCAAGTGCTTCCTATCCAACATGAATTTGCCCGTGCCAAACTTGGCGTTGATGAGCATCTGTATCTGCGGTGCAAACCCACACGACCTCTTCTGGTCAGCTGCAGTCCTCTTAATGGTCTCTACCATCAAGTCCATCACCTTAAAAGGTGCCTTCTCATCGAGAATGTGCAGCATGTTGATAGAATAGCCTCGTATCATCCGGTGGTCTCCAGACTTAGGCATCAAAGTATGCCTCAGAATAGTGTTAGTGGTGGTCAGACCTGCCTGCAGATAATACACTGAGCCGAGCTTCCATCCTTCCAAATCAGCAGCTGGGATCTCCTTGTACATATTCTTCATGGAATCATGACTCTTCTTAGGAATCCCATAGACATCAATGTCGTCCTCTCTCTGCACTGGAGCGTTCAGAAGTTCTGCCCATTCTTCAACAGTCGAAGAAAACCTTTGACCTTCAGTCATCCAGGTGATCTTGCCATCAGGGTAGAAGTGGGCTGTGGCATAGAACTGCATGATCATCTCGTCATTCCAAGCTGTCAGCTCTTGACCCACAAAATCAGCAACTCCACATGCAGTAAAGCTCTCATGCACATGGGGAAAGAAGTCCCGGTGCTCTTCACTGTCAATATACTTCCAGTCAACATACCTGGTGTCAGCAACAATGGGCTTCTTATCCATTAGCACGGTCTCATAGAAATCCTGCTGCTCTCTGGTGTGGAATCTGGGGTCCACAGCAGTCCTTCTCCTTACAGCATATGGATCAGACTGTCTCCATAGCCTGAGACCTTTGTCCTTCCTTGCCTTCATGTCCTCAGCTTGAGGATGAGCATCATTGTGAAGTGGCAACTTGGGACGGAGCTTAAGCAACACATGCTCTTCATCTGATTCAGACGGTGGCATCTCACCTTTGTTCTTCTCAGAAGCTGGAATGCTTCTGGTTGTTCTCTTGGGCTTGGCTGGAGCTGCCTTGGATGGAGCAGGCTTCTTGGGCTTAGAAGAGGCTTGAGCCCGAATAGCATCACCCATGAACTTAGCTTTCTGAGGAGGAGGCTGGGGTGCTTCTTCTTCTTCTTCTTCAGCATCAACATCCTGAGGTTCAGCATATACTACCCTCTTCCTTTTGGAAGTCTTCTTCACCTTGCTTGGAGCAGGCTCTTCCAAGTTGAGCTTCTTAGCAACTGCTGACTGCTTCACTTTGCTTGTGCCTTTCCTTGGCTGCTGTCCTTGGTGCTCTTTGGCAACCACATTCCTCTTGGGCTTGGAGGTAACTTCCTCAGCAACAAAGTCAGAGTCCTCATCATCAGAAGTTCTCTTCTTCCTGGTTCTAGTGGCTGTAGGAGGCAAACCACTAGGGGTGCTCCTCTCACCATCATCACTAGAGCTGCTCGCAGGACTTGTATCTGCCTCTGGAATTTCTGCAAACGGTGATTCAGACCTGTTCTGGCTGTCACTCACATCTGACATGGCTGAAAAACCTGTGAAAAGATAAGGTATAGGCAGAGTAGAAGAGTTATCACAACTGCAGAATTTTTGCAAAAAAAAATGAGTTCAAAACTTAGTTTTGAGTTTTCACAGAATGTATTTCGGTCAAACCGATTTCAGGTTTCGGTGCAACCGAAGTACTCAACAGAAACCTACACACCACTTTCGGTCAGACCGAAATGGGCTTCGGTCCTACCGAAAACTTAGGGTTTCACTGAAACTACTTTTCGGTCGTTCCGATTGGCACAACTCGGTTAAACCGAATTATGCAGTGCAATGGCCAGAGGCCAAATCGGTCATTCCGAGTTTCAAAAATCGGCTTCACCAAGATGCATTCCGTGGAAACCTAAACCTAAGAATTTTCCTCGAAACTAGAAGATCTGAACTATTGTATAGGGAACATATCAAACGTGGATTGAATCATGGCAACCTATCGTGCAAGAATCGGAAGTGGAGCACGAAAAGGGATCGGGACACACCCTAACTTGGTGGTGTCCCTCTACGGCGGCAACGGTGGAGATGATTACCGTTGACGGCGGCGGAGACCTGCGGCGAGGGCGCACAGGCGACGAAGGCGACGATCCGTAGACCAGGGCGGCGGCAGCAGGGGTCTTGGGGGCGAACGGTTTGAAGAAAGAAATCGCGCGCAGCCCCTCAGGTATATATAACCCCGTGCTGTCGGTGGGACCGAGTTGAAAAACTCGGTGTCACCGAGATGTATAACTGCTGTGCAGTTACACATATCGGTCAGACCGAGAGTTTGAACTCGGTTTCACCGAGATGAAACCTAGATCAGTCTAAGCGTTTCGGTTGGACCGAGATTGAGAAACCGGTCAGACCGAAATGGACTTAGAAGGTTTTGGAAGTCAGCCTTAGACGAATCGGTGGTTCCGAGTCCTCCTCACTCGGACTGTCCGAAAAAGACTTGTTCAAAGTTGTGATATGAGCATGAATAGAATTTTGAGACGAGAAAGCATAGATAGCTAGGGAAGGTGCTTAGGCATTCTTGTCCATCCATTTGGCCAGAAAAATCAAAACAATCAAAACAACAAATGGATGTCCTTGAATGGATGAAATCATGCATTCAACATGCTCACACAATAAGATAGCAACTGAAATATGTGTCAAACATGCACAACCAATCACTCTAGCTACTAGCACACAATTTGTCGATGACTAGGTCATCTATATATGAGTATATTGACTTAGGAGCCAAATGAGAACATTTGATCATAGGTCATACTCATCGTTTAAGCACAAGTGGGGTTACCACTTTTACATAAAGCATTTATGTGTTCACATCATTTGGAGATGCTTTAGCTCAATGTTTAGAGCAAAGCTCCCCCTAGATGTGAGAACCCCTTTTAAAGGGTCAAACTAACCTTGGGTTGTCGTAGAAGACTTCATGTAGATGTTGAAGATGTGGATGCTCAATGTTGATGTAGATCATCAAGAGTTGGGAGCAATCCTTTGGATTAGGGCACTTTCAATACCTACATGGGTTAGTCCCACAAGGAACAAACAAGAATATCCATAGACATAGAGTGAAGTACACAAAAGATTATGTCCATGAAAGCAATGATTACCTTGTCCCTTGACTTACCAACAAGAGGGTTTGTGACTCCATGAACTAGTGCATGATGTGGAAGTTGATTGCACAAGTTCTTGCCAAAATGAATATGAGTGAAGTTTGTTGGCGGAGTCACCCTCAAGAACCTACTAGTTCTTCTTCTTTGGGATCCACATCATCTTGATGGGAATCCTTGGTGTTGTAGTTGAGCTTGACGAAGTAGAACTTGATGTGTCCTTGGGAACCCACTTGACCATGGCTTGAGGTGCTTCAATGAATGCATCAATCTCCTCTTGAAGCTTGTCCTTGGCCTTTAGCTTGTGGTCTTGTGGTGGAAGGTCATCTTGAGCTTGTTCCACATTGGAAGAAGTAGGATCATACTTCTCCTTTTGTGAGACAAACTGTGGAGTAGGGTATTGACCTTCTTCCCACTCAACACCTTTGGCGTTGAACTTTCGCTCAAAACCAATCCCTTGATTCTTCCGGTGTCTTCCTTGTTTGCGAACAATCTCCTCAAAGTTCTTGCTTCCGGCAAGACTCTTGTAGACACCTTTCTCTATAATTTCCTTCAATAAGCTATTTTCTTGCTCAAGTGTAACTTGGCTTGAAACATTGTTAGTGGAATCAAGAGAACTACTAGAAGCAACAATATTGGATTTAACATTGTTATTGTTACTACTAGAGGAAGAATTTTTCTTATGCTTGTCATGCTTAGTCTTAATAGGTGGCAAGAAATTAGTCAAGAGAAGTCGTTTGGCAAGATATGAAGAACTCTTCTTTCGAAGATCGTCATTGATCGCTTTTAGAAACTCATGTTCTTGCTCTAGAGTGAGCTTCTCGAAGCGTAGCTTCTCATGAGATCTTAGGAGCTCTCTATGATCTTCTTGAGTTGTTTCATGAGCTAACTTAAGAGTGTTTAGTTCTCTAGTTAGACGCTCAATCTCCTTCATAGCATTGTCATTCGACTCTTCTCGACTATAAAGACTACTAGCATTTTCATCATTACTAAGCTCACTAGATTTATCATGCAAGAGCTCATCTTCACCAAGCAAGTCATCCTCATCACTATCAAAGTCAATGAATTCAGGGTGTGTTACCTTGGGGCCTTTAGCCATGAAGCATCTTCCAATTCCCTCATTTGGTGAATCAAATAAGTCGTAGGAGTTGGAGTTGGAGGATACTAGTGCAAGTCCGGCAACACCTTCATCTTGACTATAGTCGGAGTCGGAGTGATAGCTTCCATCGGATTGATTGTCAGAGTCGGAGCCGGAGACCCATTCACCAACATGAGCTTGATGTCTTCTTCTTGTGTAGCTCCTTGATGACTTGTCTTTCCTCTCCGAATCCTTGCTTCTCCGAGAGGGTCTTCGTTCATAACGATCATCTCTGCTCCTTCTTTCTCTCCGAGGTGACTCATCTCTTGCTCTTCTTCTTGGAGATTCTTCTCTTCTCTTGTGGGGAGCCGTACACTCATTTGAGAAGTGTCCGGGTCTTCCACAATTGTAGCAGTTTCGATCACGGCTAGAAGATCTCTTTTCATCATATGATCTAGACTTTGAGCTTCTTTCTTTGCCTCTATTCTTGTAGAACTTGTTGAAGTTCTTGACCATTAGGCTTATCTCTTCATTGGAAATTTGCTTGTCACTTGAGGTAGTAGGAGCATCACTTGTAGCTTTGTAAGCACCACTTGACTTGTTGTGAAGCTCTTCCTTATCCTTAAGTGTCATCTCATGAGCAACAATTCTTCCAATGACTTCAGTTGGCTTGAGAGTCTTGTAGTTTGGCATCATTTGGATCAAAGTGCACACGGTGTCATACTTTCCATCCAAAGCTCTGAGAATCTTCTTAAAGATGAATCGGTCGGTCATTTCTTCGCTTCCTAAGCCAGCAATCTCATTTGTGATGAGAGCAAGCCTAGAGTACATTTCAGCGACTCCTTCACCATCCTTCATCTTGAACTTGTCAAGTTGACCTTGAAGAATATCTAGCTTTGATTCCTTCACAGATTCAGTACCTTCGTGCATTTCAACCAAAGTATCCCAAATCTCTTTAGCATTCTCAAGACGGCTGATTTTGTTGAACTCTTCGGGACACAAAGCATTGAAGAGAATGTCACAAGCTTGAGCATTGTTTTGCAACATCCGCAACTCTTCGGGTGTAGCTTCGCGATCCGGAACTTTTCCTTCTTCAAAGAAATCACCTTGCATACCAACACAAATAATGCCCCATGCGGCTGGGTTATGACCAAGAATATGCATTTTCATTTTATGCTTCCAACTAGCAAAATTTGTACCATCAAAGTAAGGACCTCTACGATAATTACCCTCACTAGACGCCATACTCTCCTAGGTTGTGAAACCAAGCTTATGGAGTCCAATGCAATGGAAACCAAGGCAATGGAGACCAAAGCTCTAATACCACTTGTAGGATCGAAAGTAGGTCTAGAGGGGGGGTGATTAGACTACTTGACAATATAAAAAATCTGCCTTTAGATCATGCAAGGTTTTTGGCAGTTTCACAATTAAGATCAACACAAGTATCACCCTACACATGCAATTCTAGAGTATATGCAGCGGAAAGTAAATTGCACATGTAAAAGAGAGGTGGAGAAGATCAAACGCAGTTTGGTGACACGAAGATTTTTGTCGTGGTTCCGATAGGTGGTGCTATCGTACATCCACGTTGATGGAGACTTCAACCCACGGAGGGTAACGGCTACGCGAGTCCACGGAGGGCTCCACCCACGAAGGGTCCACGAAGAAGCAACCTTGTCTATTCCATCACGGCCTACGCCCACGGAGGACTAGCCTCGGGGTAGATCTTCACGAAGTAGGCGATCTCCTTGCCCTTACAAACTTCTTGGTTCAACTCCACATCTCAAAGACGGAGGCTCCCAAGCGACACCTAACCAATCTAGGAGGCACCACCCCCCAAAAGGTAATAGACGGTGTTGATGATGATGAACTCCTTGCTCTTGTGCTTCAGATGATAATCTCCCGAACACTCAACTCTCTTCTCTGATATGGCTGTGGTGGAAGAAGGGTTTGAGTGGAAAGCAACTTGGGAAGGCTAGAAATCAAGTTTCATATGGTAGGAATGGAATGGCTTGATCTCAACATAAGGGTAGGTGGTTCACTTCTCAGAAAGTGTATGGTAGAAGTGGTGGTACTTTCTGATGGCTCTCCTCACGAATGAAGAGGGGGTGGAGGGGTATATATAGCCTCCACACAAAATCCAACCGTTACACACACATTTGACCAATCTCGGTGAGACCGAAGTGAAAACTCGGTCAGACCGAAAGTTCAAATATAGTGAACGTTGGGATTTTCGGTGGGACCGAAAATACCATCTCGGTGTGTCCGAAGTGAGTCAAAGGTTAGGGTTTGCCTTCTCGGTGTGACCGAAAACAACAACTCGGATATTCCGAAATGCTGTCAATTGGTTACAGAAGGTTGGCAGTCCATTTTCGGTGAGACCGAAACTCAGAATCGGATGGACCGAGAAATTAGGGTTTGGGGAAATAACTGAAGTGGTTCATCTCGGTGGGACTGAGTTTGCAGAATCGGTTTGTCCGAGATTACTTATGAGTGTGTTGATAAGTGAAGAGTGCTGATAGTTGAGGGAGCTAGATCACCAAGCACTTGAGCAACAAGAACATTAACACAACCTCATCCCCTTTTAATAGTATTGGCTTTTCCTATGGACTCAATGTGATCTTTGATCACTAAACCAAAAATAGAGTCTTGAGCTTTTGCCAATGCTTGTCTTAGCATTTTGAGGGGTCCACTTCTTCAGACATTTCCATACCCATATCATCGAACTTTTCTGAAATGATTCTCAAGTAAATATTAGTTCAATGATATATATGTTGTTATTAATTACCAAAACCACCCGGGGATTAGTTGCACTTTCACAAAGTTCGTAGTTCTCAATCTAAGGATTTCCCAATGTCACCGCGGCCATCCAAAGAGAGTCCCACAATCACCACAACATATCTAAAGGATAGTCAAAGACAAGCACCAAGGGACTCTCAATCTTCAATCAACACACAAGAGAGGAAATCACTCATGAAAATACTTTTCTAATCCATGTCCAATAGACTGCTGTCACCTTGGTCTCGGGGATTATACTAGATAAAGACAAGTGAGTACATCAATCCAATACATAGAGGAAGGGGAAATATCATGGGATCACCCTATATTAACATAGCCTATGATCACAACGAAGATCACATCATGGGAGAGAGAATTGACCACATAGCTACTGGTAAGAACCTCAGCCCCGAGGGGGAACTACTCCCGCCTCATGGAGGGAGGAAGCAACGTTGATGGAGATGAATCCGGGGGCACTTCCCCGTCCCGGCAGGGTGCCGGCGCAGGAATTCTGGTCCCCCGAAGCTTGATGGTGATGGCGGCGGAGATCGGAATCGCGTCTGGAGAAAAGGGGTCCGGAATCAGGGTTTCCGCGACACGGTGTAAATATATGCCAAAGGGGGGCATCAAAGGGGGCCAGGGGTGCCCAGGCGCCCCCCCCCCCCGGCGCGGCCAGGAGGGGGGCCGCGTGGGCAGGCCGCCTGGAGCCCCTGTGGGTCCCCTCCGGCCCTACTTTGGCCGCATGGAAGCTTTCGGAACGCCGATTTTTTATATATTTTTCCCGGAATTTTTCTGGCAATTTACGTAATGGGAAAACCTGAAATACAAAAACAGCAGAAAACTGAAACTGGCACTGGGGTGCACTGAGTTAATAGGTTAGTCCAAATATGATCAAAAGTGTATGGAAGTGTATAAATAACATAGCAATATCACACAAAAGAGGCATGGAGCAAGCAGAAATTATAGATACGTTTTGGACGTATCAACATCCCCAAGCTTAATTCCTGCTCGTCCTCGAGTAGGTAGATAATAACAAGCATAATTTCTGTGGTGACATGCTATTAACCATATAAGGACTTTTCATAGTCACATGACAAAAGCTTACTGAGACAATGAATCTGTAGTAATTAAGTTGCCTTATGAGAAAATCACAAAGAACTGAAAGTTTTACAATATGATACTGAAACATCAAATAGATTTGTAATGAGCATGGTGTGCAAATATGATAAAGTGATATCTCGCTTGCCCCCTTTAGTGAAGCAAAACATAAATGCAGGGGCACCTCCAAGGTTTAAGTGATGACTAGATACAATGATTTCAGAATAAACGATATCACAATCATGCAAAAGACAATGCTACTTTGGGACAATGCACATTACACTCAGAATGACAATCATGCTCTTAGTAGTTGGTGCTTTAAAAGAAGGTGGAGACTCTCGAACCGTGGCTTTTGTTGGCAAAGTTGAAAACCCGTAGTCGGAAACAAAAACTAAACATGTACCAGAGCTCTTGGTTTTAAAAACAGAGGTAATAATTATTTTTTTGGATATGCATGTTTCGTCAACGAATGCTAGCAGACAACTCAATTACTTCTTGAGATGGACAAGTTTCGAGGAACGGCTCCCGAATGAGGACGATCACATCCTCTTAATCTCCTTTGTTTATCACTGCCAAAGTTTTCTGATTTCTCATGAACAAAGCGTGAAGGAGGGTTTGTTTGTTATATTATTTTTGAGCCGGGCGCACTCTTTGCTAGTTCCTTCTCGTATTATGGGTTTGCACATTAGACATGCAATCCCGGGGTGAAGCTTGTCCAACTTAAAAAGATCATGAATTAACTACTACTTCCTCATGAGCTAAAACAGAGGCACAAAATAGAAATGCTTTTTTGAATAATTTCGAGATGGTACATGAAAGTCTTTGTTAGGAATGGCAGGTAAATACCATGTATAGGAAGGTATGGTGGACTCATATGGCATAACTGGTTTAAAGGATTTTGGATGCACAAGTAGTCAGTCCGCTTAGTACAGGTGGAGGTTAGCAAAAGACTGGGAGCGACCAACTAAAAGAGCAATGACGGTCATAATCATGCAGAGCGACAAAGCAACATTGAATCAGGCATGGAAGTTATATCGCTACTCAGAAATAAAAGATCATCAAGGCTTGACAGACTTTCTTTACAGTCTTAAATATGCGTGAGCATACGCCAAGTCAATCAAAATAAATTCTTGAAGGAATATATTACTAAACCATGCCACATCATAGGCAAACAAATCATGTTGGTACTCCAATAACACATTGGGAACCCCCCAGCTATTTGAGACTAACCATAAGAAAACAGGAACTACTAAGCACCATTATGCACGTAGCATTTTTATCATAGACATATCAACCAATGCAACAGAAGCAAACTCTCTTAATAAGATAAGCATGATAACTAAAGAGAGTTCAAGCAACCAACTAAACAAAAGCTCTTTAAAAAGATAAGCATGAGAACTAAGAGCTAAGCATGATAGTAGCTATTGAAAGACAAAGAACACACACAGCAAAGATAGACATGAAAATTCTATGTTATGTTCTAGGTAGAAGTGGAGCGTGTTTCTCTCCCACACAAAGAAAGCTGAGTTCCGACTCGTTATGAAAAGCTAAAGAAAACTAAAAGCAAGACGCTCCAAGCATAGCACATAACACATGAAGTGATAAAAATATAGTGGAAAGAAGGACGAACTGATAATGTTGATGGAGAAGGGGATGCACGGGGGCATCCCCAAGCTTAGACGCTTGAGTCTTCTTGAATATTTCTTGGGGGTGCATGGGGGCATCCCCAAGCTTGAGCGTTTGACACTCCTGAATCTTTTTATCATCTTCCCTCGCACATTTGAAAACTCCCTTCATACATAACTTATCATAATCTGATTAGCGAGGTTAGTACCCTTAATGAAATAATTGTTCCTTGCTGGAAATAAGGATATTCTTGAAGGTCTACTGTTTATCAAGATTGCCAAAAGGTTTTTGCAAAGAAAAAGCAAGCTCTAGGTTTGCAAAATGAAGGAAAGGCAAAACAGGACAGAATCTGTGAAAAACAGAACAACAGGTAGTAAATGATTTGTTCGGGGCACTTCTGCAACTCTAATAAAAAACTCAAAACAGATGCACGAAAGACAATTATATAGAGCACGCTGTCGAAAAAATTCAGACCAAAAAGATGATCTGGTGATTTTATACGAATTTTTCTATCCAAGGACAGAATCTGTTTCCTGGACAGCACGTCACAACTTTTGAACTTTCTTGCAATCAGAGGCTAAACTTGGCACAAAGCTGAAAAATAAAGATACAATGATGTTGCTACAGTAGTAACAAACATCAAGACCACTAAAACTGAAAGTAAACATAACAAGGGTTGTCTCCCTAGAGCTCTTTCTTTATAGCCATAAAGATAGGCTTAAGACTTTAATGATGCTCTCGTAGGAATAAGAGCTGAAGAACAAAAGAGAGCATCAAGAAGCAAATACCAAATACATTTAAGCCTAACATGCTTCCTATGCATAGGAATATTGCAATAGAATAATTCATTAAAGCACAAAGCAACTAGCATAGGAAGGCAAAACAAACATAACTTCAAAATATTCACCATAAAGAGAGGAAAATTCTTATTATTAAGATATTTAGAACCAAGTCTCCCTCTCTCATTATAAATTTCAGTGGCATCATGGATGAACTCAACAATATAAGCATCACATAAAGCATTGTTACCATGATCCACATGCAAAAAGGTACTCTTACTCTCCACATAAGCATAATCTTTCTCATTGGTAATAGTGGGAGTAGGACTATCATAAACCACTTGAACACTATAGATTAATTGTGTAGTAGGAGGGTGGTGTTCAACAAGGGAGTAATTCCCTCCATGATTATGACAAGTTTCATAAGGATAATTTCTCCTTATGTCATAGGTACCTTTATAATCACTATAGGTTGGAGTTATAACATCATCATGGTAGAGAAGAGCATTATCATTGCTAGCAACTATATTTGTAAACATGTTGTCTTTATTCTTACTAGCAAAAGAATTATC
Organism: Secale cereale; assembly: GCA_902687465.1. NCBI lineage: Eukaryota > Viridiplantae > Streptophyta > Magnoliopsida > Poales > Poaceae > Secale > Secale cereale. Next base: position 728,987,361 of record LR738715.1, read on the forward strand.
AATTATCACATCACTAGTGGGTAAAGGATTTGCAATCCTATCATCCCCAAGCTTAGAGCTTCGCATATCATTACTTTCAGAGTTGGTACCAAAAAGATTTTCAAGATCATAAGTAGCATTATCATCATTTTCCCAATCACAATAAGTAACATGCATATCATAATCAAAATCATCTTCAATAGTACCTACGGACGTATCATCAAGATGATAATTAAGGCAATAAACTTCACCTTCTTCTTTAAACTTACAACCGTTAGGATAAAAGTTGATGGGAGGAATATGCCCAGGCCAGGTTGATACCCATTCTTCTTCCTTCTTGCTCCTCTTCCTCCTCCTCTTCCTTTTCTTCTTCTTCACCTTAGGAGGGAGTGGTTGGAGATGAAGCTTCTCCACATATCCTGGTTTATCATTAGAAACAATAGGGGAAACTTGGGAGAAACTCTCCTTTTTATTAGCAGAAATATAAGAGACATTTTTATACTTTGGTAAAGTTCCCTCCTTTCTAATCTTACTTATGTAATCATTTTCATGGCAATTAACAACACAATAGAGATGGCAATTTTGCAAAGTGTTTTTTATTCCTATGGCATTAACATCTAGCCAAGAAGTCTTTTCTGATAACTCTTCACACATCAAAAATAACATAAGCTCATCATAAAGATCAGAGGTGATCACGTTATCACACAACCGGTTAACAGTTATGTTTTGAAAGTTCATGCATTGAAAATTAAAGTGACCCTCTATACGGAAAAGTTCACAAGTAAAAGGATAAAGGTCACACAATTCTCTAGCAATTTCATTTAAATCTCTGACCCAAGTGATTGTTCTTTCATGCTTATGTTGCTTACAATACTTCTCTTCTTCAATCATAGGCCTTTCACAAGGTCTATCCACTCCACAAAAATTAACATGCTTACATAAAACTTCATTTTTAGGAATTGGATCATGCATGTTGCAATCATCATGAACAATTTCATTTTCTTTGCAAGTCTCTTTAAAAGGTTTATGATACTTGATCCAATCCTCCTTAGGCATATTAAGATGTGAAGCAAAAGATTTGAGGAAATCAACAAGGAGTTGAGAATCAAGCCCAAACTTAGCACTAAACTTATTAAAACTTGTAGTTTCAACAAAGGACTTAATGCAATCATACTCATAAATTATACCTGACTCTTTACCTTTGTCGATCTCCCAATCTTCAGTGTTGCGTTGAATTCTTTCAAGGAGTTCCCATTTAGCATCAATCTTTTTGTTTGTGAAAGAACCCATAGAGGAAGCGTTGAGCAAATCTTTATCCTGTCGAGAAAGCCTCGCATAGAAATTAGTAATAATCATATCTTTGGGGAGCCCATGGTTAGGACATTTTAGCATTAACGTTTTCAGTCTCCCCCAAGCTTGAGCTATGCTCTCTCCGTCATGAGGATAGAAATTATAAATATAATTCCTATTCTCATGGACTTCATGAAGAGGATAAAACTTGGAGTAAAAGAGAGACTGGATCTCTTCCCAATCCAGCAGGTGAGAGTCATCTAGTAGCCTATACCATTCCAATGCTTTTCCTTTCAGTGACAAGGCAAATAATTTCCTCATGACAAACTCCCTTGATACACCTGCAAGCTTAAATAATGAACATAGTTGTGACAGATATAGCAAGTGTTCACCGGGATGTTTGTCTCCTGCATAACGATTAGCCAAAACATAATCGATAATACCAGCTGGTATTTTATAGGGCACAATTTCAGTAGGGGAAGAGCAACCACCACAGGTGTGGGGCGTCTTCCCGCAAGCAACGATCCAATAGCATGGTTTTCCATAAACATAACTAGTGAAATAAAAACAAGAAACAAAAAGATTTAATTGCAAGATCTAAAGATATACCTTCAAGCGCTCACCTCCCCGGCAACGGCGCGAGAAATAGCTTGATGTCTACACATGCTTCTACTCTTGTAGACTATGTTGGGCCTCCAAGCGCAGAGGTTTGTAGGGCAGCAGCAATTTCCCTCAAGTGGATGACCTAAGGTTTATCGAACTCAGGGAAGTAGAGGTTGAAGATGGTCTCTCTCAAGCAACCCTGCAACTAAGATACAAGAAGTCTCTTGTGTCCCCAACACACCTAATGCAACTAGGAGTTGTATAGGTGCACTAGTTCGGTGAAGAGATGGTAAAATATGGATGATAGGAGTGGCAAAGCAAAGTAATATAAATATGTAATAAAAAGTGCAGCAAGCAAACAAGTGGTAAACGTGAGCACAAATGGTATTGCAATGGTGGAAACAAGGCCTAGGGTTCATACTTTCACTAGTGGCAACTCCCAACAACATTAACATAATCGAATCACATGATATTTCCCATAAAACATGCAAAGGGGACACACTCGGAGGTCATTCCTTCGTGGTCAAGAGAGGACGAGAATTATGTAGGGCTACAAAAGCACACCTCAAAGTTCGTAGTTCTCAATCTAAGGATTTCCCAATGTCACCGCGGCCATCCAAAGAGAGTCCCACAATCACCACAACATATCTAAAGGATAGTCAAAGACAAGCACCAAGAGACTCTCAATCTTCAATCAACACACAAGAGAGGAAATCACTCATGAAAATACTTTTCTAATCCATGTCCAATAGACCGTTGTCACCTTGGTCTCGGGGATTATACTAGATAAACACAAGTGAGTACATCAATCCAATACATAGAGGAAGGGGAAATATCATGGGATCACCCTATATTAACATAGCCTATGATCACAACGAAGATCACATCATGGGAGAGAGAATTGACCACATAGCTACTGGTAAGAACCTCAGCCCCGAGGGGGAACTACTCCCGCCTCATGGAGGGAGGAAGCAACGTCGATGGAGATGAATCCGGGGGCACTTCCCCGTCCCGGCAGGGTGCCGGCGCAGGAATTCTGGTCCCCCGAAGCTTGATGGTGATGGCGGCGGAGATCAAAATCGCGTCTGGAGAAAAGGGGTCCGGAATCAGGGTTTCCGTGACACGGTGTAAATATATGCCAAAGGGGGGCATCAGAGGGGGTCAGGGGTGCCCAGGCGCCCCCCCGGCGCGGCCAGGAGGGGGGCCGCGTGGGCAGGCCGCCTGGAGCCCCTGTGGGTCCCCTCCGGCCCTACTTTGGCCGCATGGAAGCTTCCGGAATGCTGATTTTTTATATATTTTTCCCGGAATTTTTCTGGCAATTTACGTAATGGGAAAACCTGAAATACAAAAACAGCAGAAAACAGAAACTGGCACTGGGGTGCACTGAGTTAATAGGTTAGTCCAAATATGATCAAAAGTGTATGGAAGTGTATAAATAACATAGCAATATCACACAAAAGAGGCATGGAGCAAGCAGAAATTATAGATACGTTTTGGACGTATCAGTAGGTTAGTCCCAAAAATGATATAAAAGTGAATGATCAAGCCCAATAAACATCCAAGACTTCATAATAGCATGGAACAATAAAAAATTATAGATACGTTGGAGACGTATCAGTCGCCCAGAAACTCATTGGCTCGCCTGTGCCTTCCATAAAATGCGATGGTTCCTAGCGGTTGGTTGATGTCTAATACACAACATTCTTCTTGTAGACGTTGTTGGGCCTCCAAGTGCAGAGGTTTGTAGGACAGTAGCAAATTTCCCTTAAGTGGATGACCTAAGGTTTCTCAATCCGTGGGAGGCGTAGGATGAAGATGGTCTCCCTCAAACAACCCTGCAACCAAATAACAAAGAGTCTCTTGTGTCCCCAACACACCCAATACAATGGTAAATTGTATAGGTGCACTAGTTCGGCGAAGAGATGGTGATACAAGTGCAATATGGATGGTAGATATAGGTTTTTGTAATAAGAAAATATAAAAACAGCAAGGTAGCAAGTGGTAAACATGAGCATAAACGGTGTTGCAATGATAGGAAACAAGGCCCATGGTTCATACTTTCACTAGTGCAAGTTCTCTCAACAGTAATAACATAACTGGATCATATAACTATCCCTCAACATGCAACAAAGAGTCACTCCAAAGTAAATAATAGCAGAGAACAAACGAAGAGATCTCTACTCCTAATGGAGCAGTTGGTAGTCTTGGTTCCAGGGTTTTTTTCGTCCCACCTTGTCTGGGTTTTTTTTCAACTGGTTTTTTCGTCACACCATCCCCACCCCCACCCCACCCCACTCACCGCACGCAGTCAGGTTTCGTTTCCCCCCTTACGTCTCCGATTCATGCATGACAATCAATTCTTTCCAAACGCAATAATGCATGACAATCAATTCTTTTCAAACACAATCAATTAACTTAAGGTAACGAGACATAATCAATTGTTGCTCCGTTTCCCCCCTTACGTCCCCGATTCATGCATGACAACCAATTCTTTCCAAACGCAATAATGCATGACAATCAATTCTTTCCAAACACAATCAATTAACTTAAGGTAACCAGACACAATCAATTCTTGCTCCGTTTCCCCCCTTATGTCCCCGATTCATGCATGACAATCAATTCTTTCCAAACGCAATAATGCATGACAATCAATTCTTTCCAAACACAATCAATTAACTTAAGGTAACCAGACACAATCAATTCAATAAAACGGAGCGATTTCTCGGGCGATTTTCTTGCTCCCGATATATAATGGTGCTAGCCAATCTGTTAACAAATCAGAAGGGAACAATCACGTGTATGTAGGGAAGATAATCGTGGAGATTGCAGGGTAGTTAAGGCCGTGCGTCACATGCAGGAAGGATTTCCCGAGTTCAGCGAAAGAGAAGGAAATAAATCTCTAGGCTTCTCTCCCGACCCCATTGACGGCCCTGCATATATCTCTTTCTTCTTTCTCTCTCTCTCTGGCCGATCCTTTGTGGGCACGTTCATCAGGTGTGGAAGAGAAGCTATGGACGGCGGTGACCAGACGGCAGCCGGGACGGGCTCACTGGTGTAAAGCACCTCAAGACCGTCCTCCCGGTGACGCTGCGCCACGACCGCCGTTGCCTCTGCGCTCCGCTCGTCACGTCCGTCGCACCCGCCGAGGTGAGCTCCTTGCATTCACGTACTAGCAACCGACTGATCAGCTTCTACATACGCTTATGTGTGGTAATCGTTGCATGTGTTCCGCTGTCGACTAATGTCTATGTTGTTTCAGATGGATCTGAATGAGATAAGTGAAAATGCATGTGCTATTAATTTTGCTGAAATGAAGGAATACATCATGTCCTTCCCTAGCAAAACCAAGTTGGTGAATATCCATGATACAACCTTGACACGTCGAGATTTGGAATGTCTTTTAGAAGATGAGATATGGGTGGAGAGTGAGGTCAGCTAAGATATATAAACCAATGGTCATACTTACACACATGAAGAATGTCTAATTTATTAATTGTTTTTTCTACTATAGGTCATAAATGCATATATTTAATGTCTAAGGCTCCAGGAAAAAATTGTAAAGCGGGTGCATGTGTATTCTTAGAAAATACATATGATTCTGGAATACTTAAGCGAGATGGTGAAATTCCCATAAGCCTTGAGAGTCATACACGCATCGTTGAAAAGGTGCTGAAGTATCTACAACATGACATGGTTAGACTAATTATCTACCTATGGTTCTACCATTTATTATGAATTTGATTACCTAGCCGGGGCAACGACTTACATAGTTTGTGTCAGTTCTACATTCCAGTCAATATGGACCAAAATCATTGGTATCTATATGTGGTCAATATCAAACAACGCGAGATATAGGTACTTAATTCTTTTGGTTCTCGAATGGGCCGAGATGATCTACAATTTATGGTAAGATTTTACTATATCTGTACTTGGAATTCATGCATTTAGTTTCACATGTATTAGCATACTCTTTTTTCTATTTAACAGCTTCTGGGGCTTGAGGCGCATCTAAAGATTGCTTCTAAGATGAATGAGTTTAACCTAGGTTCTTGGCAAGATATTCACGCGTAACTAGATGGACAAGAAAGGAGTATATTCAAGATCCAATTCTCCCGGTGAGTTCTCTACATTCACCACTCATGTGTCCTTTTAGATGTGAGCCCTTGCTTGACAGCGTAATGCACGTGCAGGATGATTATGACTGTCGGTGTACTAAAGTAGGGGTACCTTAGTATCCCGAACTTGTGCACGGGCAGTTGCAGCATCCCGCGGCAAGGCTCGCCAGGCGACCGCCAGGATCCTCCATGGCTCCCTTGGAGCCATTCAAGAACAAAGTATTCAAGACAAAAAGACAAGACCCCAGCAAGAGGAGCTTGCCGGGATGACCACTCAAGGCACAAAACCACTCAAGGCACAAGACCCTGGCAAGAGGAGCTTGCCGGGAAGGCCAATCAAAGGCATCTCAAGGAACTTGCCGCGGCACGCCACACGTCGCGGCAAGGCCCGGCGAGCGACAAGCTCCCAGAAGCGACAAGATAGCGACCGCGGCAAGGTGCTTGCCGCGGCAAACCTCCACTCAGTACCCGCGCTCCAGCGCATCCACCCACGTGTCGCCCTGGGGCCATCCCAGGCGCACGTGGTGGAAGGCTGTGCAGCCTGGGGTACATGGTGGCAAGCAGCGATGACAAGGCCATCGTCGTGGCGGACGGTGGCGCCCCTGACGGTCACTTTCTGCACTGTTTGGGCGACGGCGACGGGCATTTAATGCCCTTGTCCCCTGCCGTCAGGGTTAGGTATGGAACACTGTTCCAACTACCACCCTTTTTACATTTTTACCCTTTTCTGTGTTGCCACCTGTTGGTGACCCCTTTGACCTATAAAAGGAGGCCCATGCGCAACGTAGGAGGGGTTCCGAACATCGATCATCCTCATGCTCGGTCTTGCTAGCGGTTAGAGTGTATGGTTGCTCTCCTCGCTCCCGAGCCAAAAACTCAATACAACCACCAAAGCAGGAGTAGGGTTTTACGCATACGTGCAGCCCGAACCTGGGTAAACTGCTCGTGTGCTCGCCTTGATCTGCTCTTTGTGCATCCTCCGCCCCCTGCCGAACCGTAAAGGGGCTCCGGTCCCATAGGTGTTCGTGGGCGATCAGTTTCCCCGACATCTTTGGCACGCCAGGTAGGGGGCAGCGTCGAGGTTGTGTGAACCTGATCCGGCATCCACACAAGCTAGATCTTCACCAACTTCATCATCTTCAACTTCTTCATCGACATGCCGCTGAAGAAGAAAGCTTTGGAGGCAGCAGGTCCGTCCGCGTTGATCCCGCCACCGTCGGAGCCAACGGCTGGTGGGGTAGAAGCCGGCAGAAGAACGGACGCCGACGAGGAAACTCACGGCGCTGCCAAGTCCAAGGACAAGGCGGACGACCACGCACACTCCAAAGCCTCGGCGTCTGTACATGCACCGCGCCCCTCTCAGGAGGCGCGGGAACGGCAGCGTCATGGTACTCAAGGTACCATACGCTTGCTGGGCCAAGGTCAAGCTGGCGGATCTCGGGACGCTCAAGGCCAGCATGCACATCAACATGCTGGCACGAGCAAGGCGCGGTCGCCGGGACGGGATGCTGCTCCTTCTAACGTGGTTAGGAGTCCGAGCATATCCCGCTCCTCGCACCGTTCGCCACCGCTACCCGCCACTCCAGCAGAAGCTCTAGCGCGAGCTCAACTGCTTCTAGACTTCCCTCCAGCGGCAGACAAGGCCGACGACTGGAGGGCCACCATCCAGAGCCTCATCGCCTTCGCCAACGGCGACACCCCGCAGCAGCCGAGCTCGTCACGGCCGCGGCAAGTCAGCCAGGCGCAGGCCGATGGCGGCAAAACCGGTGGGGGTGCAACTACCGTACACTCTCCGCCCCGAAGGCCAAGATCGCCGACTCGCCGGATCAACATCGATGACGACTCCACTGCGTCATCAGATCCGCGAGCTCGCCGCGATCAGCGTCAAGTTCTCGACGATCGACAACAAGAGGACGCTCGAACCCGCATCGAGCGCCGAAGAGAAGCGCGGCGTCAATCCGACCAGCGCGCTGGGCCCGCTGTTGACATGCACGCGCCCGGGGGACCAGGCGACTTGCCGTACGCGGTAGGTTGCCCTGCGTTCACTCGTGAGCTGCGGCGAGTCCAGTGGCCCAGCATAAAGAACTTCAAGCCCGACGTACCGGAGAAGTACGACGACAAGACACATCCGTCGGAGTTCCTCAGCATCTACACCATCGCGGTGCAGGCTGCCGGGGGACGAGACGAGAAGATACTCGCCAATTATTTCCCGCTGGTGCTCAAGCCAAACGTCAGGTCCTGGCTCAGGCACTTGCCGGACAACTCCATTTCTTCTTGGGCAGATCTCTGCCATCAGTTTGTCGGTGCCTTTACAGGCGGCCACAAACCTCATGGCCAGGAGAGTGACCTTCACCTGCTCACCCAGAAGGAAGGAGAGCCCCTGCGCAAATATATCCAGAGGTTCAGCCGTGTCCAGCACAACATCCCAGACATTCACCCTGCTGCGGTTATCAGTGTGTTCCATCAGAACATGCGTAACCGCTGGATGAGGGAGGAGATGGCGATGTGCAAGATCAGAGACGTCAGCGAGCTGTACGCCCTGGCCGACAAGTGTGCACGTGCTGAAGAGGGGAGGAAACTCCCCGGAGAGGATACAGGAGCAGGGGGATCTGACAGTGAAGATGCCGCCCCGGCAAAGAAGAACCGGCGGCGGAACAACAGGAAGAAGAAAAACAAGGAAGTGCTAGTCGTTGAGCAGTCCGGCAAGGAGGCTGGCGCCAAGAAAGCCCAAGTTAGTAGCTCCGGCAAGGAGACTGCCGCATGCACTAACTGTCAGGCTATGGCGGTCGCCGACAAGCAGGACGACACCGACAAGCAATACTGGAAGATCCACCGCACCAAGGGCCACGACCTCCAGAACTGCAAGAGGGTCGAGTACCCCGTCGAGCAGTAAAAAGCTGAGTACGAGCAACGCGACAAGGAGAAAGCCCAAGGAGGTGACGGGGGATCCGGCAAGAAGCGGCCATTTAATGGCCGGGGAGGACGCCGCGGCAAGGCCAAGCAGCGGCAAGGAGACAGACCTCCCCGCGGCCGCGACAAGGACGAAGACGACGACGACGACGAAGACATGGATGAAGGAGAGACCAGTGAGCAGGAGTTTCAGAAAACCACAGAAGTTTTGTGCGTTGACGGCGGTGCTTCTCTACACACTTCGCACCGCCGACTCAAGCAGTGGGTGCGTGAAGTCAATGCAGCAGAACCACCTGTCGAATCGCGCAAACTTCTGAAGTGGTCCAGCACGCCTATCGTCTTTGACATTGAGGACCACCCTGATCGCACAACTGTGGTCGGGTGCTTGCCGATGTTGGTTTCACCAACTATCCGCAACCTCAAGGTCACCAAGATGTTAGTTGACGGCGGGGCCGGCTTGAACTTGATCTCCTCTGTTGTGGTCCGGAAACTCCAGATCCCTGATAGCGAGCTCGAAGAGACCGGCACGTTCCAAGGAATCAACCCGGGAAGGAGCAAGCCGAAGGGAAAGATCACACTGCCAGTGACATTTGGCGGAGAGCTGAACTTCAGGACTGAGAAGATCACTTTTGACGTTGCCGATATCCTGTTGCCTTACAATGGGATACTTGGCCGTCCAGCACTCGCCAAGTTCATGGCAGCCTCTCACTACGCCTACAACATGCTCAAAATGCCAGGCCCGATAAGCGTCATCTCTGTCCCTTGCGACAAGAAAGATGCCCTTATATGCGCCGACAATATTTACCGGGAAGCAGCAGCCGCAACGGAACGCAAGACACTTGCCGCTGAAGCTCCCGAGGGGAAGAAGACCAAGTCCGGCAAGAGCTCTGGGGCCCACTCCGGCAAACGCACCTCTTCGGAGTGCTGCGCTGTCGTCGAGGACGCTCCATCGAGCTCCACCGGCAAGTGTAAGAAGACGATGGCAGCTCCACAAGAGACAAAGAAGGTGCCCGCTAAGGAGGACGGCACTGGTGGTACTTTCACCATCAGTGCCACGCTTGACCCTAAATAGGAAAGCGCGCTCGTTGCTTTCCTGCGGGCGAACGTCGATGTGTTTGCATGGCAACTATCTGACATCCCCGGTGTTCCCAGGAAAGTGATTGAGCACAAGCTTGCCGTTTGTCCTCACGCGCGGCCCGTCAAGAGGAAGGTTAGAAAGCAAGCAGTGGAGCGCCAAGAGTTCATAGCAGAAGAGATCAAGAAACTGGAAGCAGCAGGCCTTGTCAGAGGAGTGCTCCATCCAACGTGGCTGGCCAATCTTGTAGTTGTGCGTAAGGCAAATGGGAAATGGAGGCTTTTTATCGACTTCACCGATGTGAATAAAGCTTGTCCCAAAGACCCATTTCCCTTGCCGTGCATTGACCAGATTGTTGACTCCACGGCTGCATGTGATCTGCTTTCATTTCTTGACGCATACTCGGGATATCGTCAGATCTTCATGGCAGAAGAAGATGAAGAGAAGACCCCATTCATCCCCCATGTGGCACTTACTATTTCATAAGGATGCCCTTTGGTTTGAAGAATGCTGGTTCAACATTTGCAAGGGTGGTCCATACAGCTTTTGAGCCAGAGATTCATAGAAATGTAGAAGCATACATGGATGACATAGTGGTCAAGAGGAAGGACAGAGCAACCCTGATACGAGATTTGGAAGAGACCTTTGCAAATCTGCGCAAGATCCAGCTCAAGCTCAACCCCGAGAAGTGCGTGTTTGGAGTCCCCTCCGGCAAGCTTCTCGGGTTCTTTGTGTCTCAGAGGGGAATTGAAGCCAATCCCGACAAGATCAAGGCCATTGAGCAGATAGAAGCACCGAAGTGTGTCAAGGATGTACGCAGGCTTGCCGGTTGCGTGGCTGCTCTCAGCAGGTTTATTTCTAAGTCAGCTGAGCGCGCCATGCCATTTTTCAAAATTTTGAAAAAGGCAGGTCCAATGAAATGGACTCCGGAAGCGGAGGCCGCGCTACAAGACTTGAAGAGGTACCTGTCTTCCACTCCAATACTTCTCGCACCTAAACCACAAGAGAAATTGCTGTTGTACCTAGCGGCAACCAATCAAGTGGTTAGTGCTGCGTTAGTAGCTGAGAGGGAGGCGGATGATGAGCCAGCAACCGCGGCAAGCACATCCAGCGACAAGCAAGGAGCTTCCCCGGCAAGCTCTGGCCCCGACAAGGACCGATCTGCGCAGATGCAAGAGGAGGTACGGAAGAAAATGGTGCAGCGCCCAGTTTACTTTGTCAGCTCTCTTCTCCAGGGGGCTAGATCAAGGTACTCTGGTGTGCAGAAGTTGCTTTTCGGCCTTCTCATGGCCTCAAGAAAGCTGCGCCATTACTTCCAAGCACATGACATAACAGTGGTCACTCGCTTTCCGCTGAAGAGGATATTGCAAAATCCAGAAGCAACTGGCAGGATTGTTGAGTGGGCATTGGAACTGTCAAGCTTTGGCCTCAAGTTTGAAAGCACTTCAACTATCCATAGCAGAGCATTGGCAGAGTTCATAGCAGAGTGGACGCCAACACCAGACGAAGAAATTCCAGAAACGAGCATCCCCGTCAAGGAAGCAAGCAAAGAGTGGCTAATGTACTTTGATGGTGCCTTCTCGCTGCAAGGCGCTGGGGCTGGTGTGCTACTTGTCGCACCCACCGGAGAGCACCTCAAGTACGTAGTCCAGATGCACTTTCCCAAGGAGCAAGCGACAAACAATACTGCTGAGTATGAGGGTTTGCTTGCCGGTCTCAGGATCGCGGCTGACCTTGGGATTAAGAAGCTGATTGTCAGGGGTGACTCGCAGCTTGTCGTCCGCCAAGTGAACAAGGATTATCAGAGCCCATTGATGGAAGCTTACATAGATGAAGTGAGGAAGCTTGAAGAACACTTTGACGGCCTACAGATGGAGCATGTTCCGAGAGCTCAAAACGACATCGCCGACGGCCTGTCAAAGTGCGCCGCACTTAAGTTACCTGTGGAACCAGGGATCTTTGTGCTCAAGCTAACTCAACCATCCGTAACACCATCAACTGGGAAGAGCAAGAAGAGGAAGCTGATCTCTGGTGACTATCTTCCGGCAGAGCTTCCCGAAGCCGCCGCCAACAAAGTCCCCAAGGTCAACACTAAGAATGCTGAGGAGCAGTCTGCTCCTGCAAGCCCTAGGGTTTGTACAGTTGAAGCGGACGCTCCCGACAAGTTTTGCTCCGACAAGCTTGCCGGGGAACGTCAAGCTCCGGCTGAGACACACGTTCTCGCTGTAGAAGCGGATGTTCTCGTAGCAGCAGATGTGCCTTTAGTCCTTGCTGTCGAGCCACAAGCTCCAGCATGGGCGCAGCAGATCGTCCGTTTTCTCCAAACAGGAGAACTTCCCGAAGAGCAAGAAGAAGCAGAGAGAGTAGCCCGGCAGTCAAGTATGTACAAGTTTGTCGACAACACACTGTACAGAACAAGGCTCAACGGTGTGAAATTGAAGTGTATTCCCCGGGAAGATGGACAGAAGCTGTTGGCAGAGATACACGGAGGCATATGTGGTCACCACATTGGCGCAAGAGCACTTGCCGGCAAAGCATTCCGGCAAGGTTTCTTTTGGCCAGAAGCCCTCCGGGATGCAACTGCACAAGTAACCAAGTGTGAAGCGTGCCAGTTCCATTCCAAGCAGATACACCAGCCAGCTCAAGCTCTCCAGACGATCCCTTTATCCTGGCCATTTTCGGTCTGGGGGCTCGACATCCTCGGCCCCTTTCCCCGCGCAGTGGGGGGCTTTGAGTACTTGTACTTTGCAATCGACAAGTTCACAAAGTGGCCAGAAGTGGAACTAGTGAGAAAGGTGACCGCACAGTCAACAGTCAAGTTCTTCAGGTCGATTGTTTGCCGTTTCGGGATCCCTAACAGGATCATCACCGACAACGGTACGCAATTCACGAGCCGCACCTTCATGCAGTACATCCAAGATCTTGGCGCCAAGGTCTGCTTCGCTTCTGTTGCACACCCGAGAAGCAACGGTCAAGCGGAGAGGGCAAATGCTGAAGTGCTGCGTGGCCTCAAGACCAGAACTTTCGACAGGCTGCACAAGTGTGGAAGAAACTGGATCGAGGAGCTGCCGGTGGTTCTTTGGTCAATCAGAATGACGCCAAATCGAGCCACTGGACAGACACCCTTCGCTCTAGTCTATGGAGCGGAGGCAGTTCTCCCCACGGAACTCGTATACGGGTCACCTCGAGTGCTCGCTTATGATGAGCTCGAGCAAGAACAGCTGCGACAAGATGACGCGCTGCTCCTTGAGGAGGACCGTCTTCAGGCTGCTGTGCGAGCTGCTCACTACCAGCAAGCTTTGCGCCGCTACCATAGCCGCAAGGTTAACGCCAGAAGTCTCGAGGAAGGTGACCTTGTTCTTCAGCGCGTTCAGTCCGCCAAGAATTCCAACAAGTTGACGCCGAAGTGGGAAGGCCCTTATCGGGTGAAACGAGTCACTAGGCCCGGCGCTGTCCGCCTAGAGACCGAAGATGGCTTTCCGGTGAGCAACTCCTGGAACATCGAGCATCTTTGTAAGTTTTATCCATAAGGCGCGGTTGCCGTGATCCGCTCCGGCAACCACCTTTTGTACAAGTCTTGCCGCTGTTGCATGTAATCCTTTGTACAAAGCCGGGCGCAGACCCCGTGCATCAGTAAAGCTTATGTGCCCCACACAACTTGTCATTTCACGCTTTTTTATTTTTCTTGCATGTACCATTTGACACTTTGTGCAGCACCTACACCCGGTAAGCAATAACGGGCCCAAAGGCTCCATATATGTATTTTCTCTTCTATCTTTTCTCTCAAGGAGAAGAAGGTTCCCTCGCGCACAAGTTTGCCGGGGGGGAGGAAGATAGTGGTATGGACCAAGCGCCGTTCAAGAAAGCCATGCCTTGCCGGAAAGCAGACAACACAAAAGCTAAATTGCCAAAGTTTGAGCAATCAAATTTTTTAAATTTTTGAGTTATCTTCCTTGAACGACCGCACTTTGTATGGAAAACCCGTGCGCGGAGGAACCAACTCGTGGCTAGCCGCGTCCTTACTTTGTTTCGAGCACGCTCAACGACTTAAGTGTGCTGCGACTAGTGTCGCGCCCTTACTTCGTTTTCGAGTTCGCTCAACAACTTAAGCGTGCTGCGACTAGTTGCGACGAGGTTTCTTGTCGGTGACAGCACCGCCAGCAGGCTGCTGAAGTTCCGCACTCAGCACTCGCGGCAAAGGTGTCTGCGCCGGCAAGTTCCCTAAAAGCGTAGGGTAAGGACATACAAAGCAAGGAAATCAAGTAAAGGAAATAACGTTGCAATTACTACCCAAAATAAAGTTATATTACAAAGCAACTGGTCGCAGCTCTAATAAACTGTTTTCATAACATGGTTAACAGCGACAAGAAAAAGAAGAAAATGGACAAGACTAGTCCGCGCGGTCGCCCTCAACCCTCTTGATGCCACTCACCTTGTCCACGATGGGTGCGACAAGGGCCTTGAGCGCTTCTTGGTCGACGTCCGGCGGCAAACTCCTAAGGACGTTGGTGAGGTTGAGGCCTGGATTGTGGAAGGCCACCTTCACCAACACCTTCTGCAGGGCGCCCGCGCAAAGTTTGCGCGACTCGTCCGCCAGTTGCCTTGGGATCCTTTCCCGGAGCTGCTGGAGGGCCGTCGCCACACCTCTGAAGAACAGTGTGAGCTTGGCGCTGGGGTGGAGGTTCTCGTCGGTGGAGTACCCGAGATACTCCGCCCCCAACAGCGCCAGCTCCTTGTCGATGTCTGCGGCGGCGTTGACAAGACCCTCCGTCCAGAGCTCGACGTTCTCCTTGAAGATGTTTTGGGTGACGGCAGCGCTCGCCATCAACGCCTTCTCTGCCCTGATTCCTCCTTCAGGGTCGCCTCCCGCTCCCTGGCGCCGTCCAGCGTTTGGGTCAAGGTCGCCAGGTTCAGCTCGAGATCGGCGATGGAGTCTTTGGCGGCGGCGAGCTCCTTGCCCTTATCGGCGAGGCGGACCTGCAGCTCCGAGTGGCTGTGGTCATCCTTCTCCCGCTCAAGCTTGAGTGCGGCAACCTCCTCGCCGCTCGTCTTGAGGTTGGCCTCCAGCTGCGCCACCCTCGTCTCCAACTCTTTCTTGGCGGTCTCGGCGGCTGAGGCAGCGTCCTTCGCTTCCTGGAGAGCTACGCCAAGGGATTGCTCGCGCACGGCAAGTTCCTCCTCGTGGCCGTCGAGATTGACCTTCCGCTGCGCCAGCTCGCCCTCCAGCGTGGACAACTTCTCAGCGGCAAGCCATTGTTGTTCCTCCACTTCTGCCTTCTCAAGGATGAAGGCCTGCTGCGCCTCGGCAAGCTGCTCCCGCTCCTCCGCCAAAGACCGGAGAGCTGCTTGGTTGATAGCCCGGAGCTCCTCCGCGCGCTTCTCGATATCAGCTCCGGCCTTTGCAGCGAGAGCCTCGCGGGACTCCAGCTTGGCTTGTCGGGCGCGATAAAGCGCCAGCAACTTCCGCAGCAGCCGCTCCTCCTCGGGCTCGCCGCTGCTACTGCTGCCTGGCGCATCCACAAGTTTCAGCCCGGCGGAGGCAAGAACCTCTCCGTCGAAGATCTCTCCCTCAACCGGCGCCCTGGACATGGACGCCCAAGGGAGCTGGATGAAGACGTCGTCGCCGGCCTTTATGTAGGCGCCTGGCTCGGGCTCGTCAGAGCTGGGGGCTATGGCAGCGGCGGAGGACTCGGCGGCCGGTGTAGCGCCTGGCGCTCCTGCGGCCTCAGGGCCGTTAGTGCAACCGCCAGCCCCTCCGTCAGCTGCTGCGGCGGCAGCATCGGCAGCCTCTGCGCCGGCGGGATCGTCTGCAACGGTGGCGTCGTCAGCAATGACCTCCGTCTCCATTGGCTCAGCTGTGGAAGGGTCTGACGGAGGAAAAGAAAAGACAAACAGTCAAACAAATATCCAAAAAAGAAATTCAGAAGAAGAAAGGTCCAAGGGAAGAATGAAGCGAGGGGATTACCCGCGCGGGCCGGCTCCTCGGTGAGGTTCCTTGCCGGGGAGCTCTCCCTCGGCGGCGTGGTTGTAGCTCCCACCGGCAGAAGATCGCTGGTGCTATCCCTCGCCGGAGAGCTCGCCCTTGGCGGAGTGTTCGCGCTTGGCGGAGAACTCGTCCTTGGCGGAGGGCTCTCCCTTGCCGGAGAGCTTCCCCTTGGCGGTGTGGTCGAGGCGTGCGGCACGTCAGGAGCGGTCTCCTGGCGCTCCTGGTGCTGCTGCTATGCTCCTGCACGAATCGACAAACAAGGCGTCAGTAAATAAGAAGCACCCACGCGTGCCCAACAGCAGAAGATGAACTACACTTACGCTGGGGGCTGCGCTGGGGGCTGCTCTGAAGAACAGTTGCCGGGTCCGGCAAGCTTGTCTCAGGCACGCCCCCTGCTGTCACGGCGGGCTCATCCTCGATGACGATCACCGGGACCTTGGCCCTCTTCGCTGCCCTTTGGGCCAGAGTTCTGAAGAAGAACAGGTTCAGAGTTAGGCGGAGGAGATACAAGACAAAGGACAAGTTGAAAAATCATAGAAATACAAAAATTGCGAAGACTTACTCTTCTTCCTCCTCGTCGGAGCTGAGCGCAGAGAAGTCAAAATCTGACTCACGCGTCCGCGCGCGAGGAGGCGGAGGAGTGGGCTCCCTTGGCCGCTTGGCGGGAGCAGGGACGGTGGTCTGAGAAGACCCCGCTCCGGTTGCCGCTGAGGCACGACGGGCAGCAGGAGCAGAGGCGCCAGTCCGGGAAGATCGCCCTCCAGCCGCTGCAGAAGCACGAGGCGCTCCCGTGGCGGCCTTGCTTGCCGCGGTGGCGCGTGCCGCGCGGCGCTGCGGTTGTTGGCCCGTCTGCCGCTCCGTCACGTCCACGGCCTTGCGGAGGCGCCTTCTTGGTGGAGCTGGAGGACTTGCTAGTGGTGGCGAGCTGCCCGAGGACGAGGAAGAAGAGGAGCCGATCTCCAGCGAGCCGCTCGTGTCCTCAATGGGTCCGCTCGACTCGGCAGGCTCGCTTGTCTCGGCGACTTTCCCGGCAAGCTTCCCCGCTATGAGAAGCTCTTCCTGCTCGGCGAGGCTTGTCGCCTCCGCTGCCTCCGCCTCCTCCACTGTGTACCCAAACTCGCTCGCGGCCGCGGCTGCTGCCGCCTCTTCCAGCCTGGTGGCAATATATGCCATCTCCTGGTCAGTGGTGTCGCAGGTGAGGCCTTTCTTCTCGTCGAGGTTGACTGGCTGTTCCACCAGGTTGTCGAAGAACGCCTGCACAGCTTTGTCGGAAGGCTCTTGCCAAGTGGGGTCGATCCCGTGGGAATCGCACAGTGGCATCACGGCACGGATGGCGCTGAGCGACGAGTTGTTGCACAACGGAACTATGCCCTGCGGCAACGCAAACCACTCGGGATGGTCGGAGTCGTACTTGAACAACGCCTGGAGCATCGCGTTAAGCTCCAGGACAGTGAAGTTATAATTGAGGCCCGGGCGCAGCCTCATGATGTCTGCCGCGTTCTCGAACTCCCAGGCGGGCCTCTTCCTCTCCTGCAAGGGGGCGATGCGGCGGCGGAGAAAGTCTGCTCCAACTGCGCCTATGGTCAGCTTGGCGTGCCTGAGGCGAAGGATCCAGGTAGTTGCGATCTTCAGTCTGCTATCTTCCGGGGCCAAGTCGCTCCAATCGTTGCCGCGTACTACTGGGGTTTGCCGCCGGGCGGTAAAGTGCTACGGGTCATCCTCTACGATCCAACACCAATTAGCTCTCCACTCATCCCACTTGCCGTGAAGCTCTCCCGATAAGTAAGCTTCCTTCTTGTGGGTCCTAGAGATCCAAGAGATTCCGCCAGACAGAGGCTCTCCCCTCTCAACTCGAGGCGTGAAGTAATGGCGGAAAAGATCAACATTTGGGAAGACTCCGACAAAGTTTTCGCACAGATGTGCGAAAACGGCCATGGTGAGAACGGCGTTGGGGGTGAAGTCAAGGAGTTGGAATCCGTAGGTGTTCATTATGTCGCAGAAGAACTCAGAGTAGGGCGGGCAGAGCCCGCAGTAGAAGAACAGAGCGAAGAATGCGTAGCCATTCGGAAACATCTCGCAAGCTACGGGCGGGAGTACCTTGGTGCGCAGATGCGCCTTCGTCTCCCTCGACCAGAAAAGGTAAAAGGAATCCCTCAGCTCCTCCGCGTCAAGCTTTGGCGGGAAGACCGCCTTCTTCTTCCGCATCGCCGCGAGCCGCAGCACCTCGACCGACTTCTTAGTCTTCCCCTTCTCGCCTTTCGGAGCCATGGCGGAGGCGGCGAAGGAGGTTGATGGTGCTGGTGGTGCTGGTGGTGCTGGTGGCGACGGAGGACGGAGAGGATTGAAGAAGCAACGGGCAGATGGATGAACTGCCCCTGTTTCCCCTGCTTATAAGGGGGAAGGGGGCGGACGTTCCGCATTTCCAATTAAAGAAACAGGCCACGATCTCCCCCACGACGCCGCATTGAACGCGTGTCGTTAAGGGAGGGCGCAGTCGATACGGAGTAGGATACGGTGTGCCGCAGGCCGTGCGTGCCCGTGCACTGTTTTGGGCCTGGCCAAACAGCGCTCGGCACCGTGTATGGCCCAGGCCCGGGGGCTCCTGTCGGTGTACTAAAGTAGGGGTACTTTAGTATCCCGAACTTGTGCACGGGCAGTTGCAGCGTCCCGCAGCAAGGCTCGCCAGGCGACCGCCAGGATCCTCCATGGCTCCCTTGGAGCCATTCAAGAACAAAGTATTCAAGACAAAAAGACAAGACCCCGGCAAGAGGAGCTTGCCGGGATGACCACTCAAGGCACAAGACCCTGGCAAGAGGATCTTGCCGGGAAGGCCAATTAAAGGCATCTCAAGGAACTTGCCGCGGCACGCCACACGTCGCGGCAAGGCCCGGCGAGCGACAAGCTCCCAGAAGCGACAAGATAGCGACCGCGGCAAGGTGCTTGCCGCGGCAAACCTCCACTCAGTACCCGCGCTCCAGCGCATCCACCCACATGTCGCCCTGGGGCCATCCCAGGCGCACGTGGCGGAAGGCTGTGCAGCCTGGGGTACATGGTGGCAAGCAGCGATGACAAGGCCATCGTCGTGGGGGACGGTGGCGCCCCTGAAGGCCACTTTCTGCACTGTTTGGGCGACGGCGACGGGAATTTAATGCCCTTGTCCCCTGCCGACAGGGTTAGGTATGGAACACTGTTCCAACTACCACACTTTTTTACATTTTTACCCTTTTCTGTGTTGCCACCTGTTGGTGACCCCTTTGACCTATAAAAGGAGGCCCATGCGCAACGTAGGGGGGGTTCCGAACATCGATCATCCTCATGCTCGGTCTTGCTAGCGGTTAGAGTGTACGGTAGCTCTCCTCGCTCCCGAGCCAAAAACTCAATACAACCACCAAAGCAGGAGTAGGGTTTTACGCATACGTGCGGCCCGAACCTGGGTAAACTGCTCGTGTGCTCGCCTCGATCTGCTCTTTGTGCATCCTCCGCCCCCTGCCGTACCGTAAAGGGGCTCCAGTCCCATAGGTGTTCGTGGGCGATCAGTTTCCCCGACAATGACCTACGGAATCAGGTGTTGGTACACTTGCTGTCATACAAGGACAATGAATGCGTAGAAAACATTCTACAAGTCGTGCGTGATTTGGTGAAGAGAATTGGGATAATTTTTTAATCGAATAATCATATGTATTAGTTTTACTACAACATTGTTAAACATCTTTGTTTACTCTATATCAATACGTTATTACAATTTTTATTCTTTTAATTTGAACATGATGCACATGATGAATGCTATTTTTCCCAAGCATACTTCAAATATTTCATGTGAAGTGGATAGTTGTATGTTAAATGAAAAGAAATGTGTGCTCTTCCTAAGTTCAATTCAATACAGATGCACGCTACTTAAATTTTGTAATCCAATTAAGTGGACAAGTCTATGATTTGAACATGTATTATTGCCCGTGGCAACGCACGGGCATTTTTCTATATCAATATGATCTCACACCCCTTTGATTAGGATCGCACATATGACTGACAGGTTAAGACTTATTTTCTCGACTCCTGAATCGACCTAATTTTTATCATTGCAAAATTTCAGTCACTTCCAGGATGACACTTAACTTATCCACCGGAGTAATTCCATGGATTATATATTTCTATTGAGATTCCATTGCCAGCCTTTAATTCCACCGACAAGGTTCAGGGAATAACAGCGTGAGAAAAACTAAGTGCAACCATACAATACAAAATTGTACAAATGGGAGATGCTCCCTCAATTCATCCTTACTGTTTACTATGATAATTCAGCTATACACTTTGGTTTTTCTGAAATGAGTCTGGCATATTCATGCATGGGTATAGACCCACCATTCATTCTATTAATCTAGTTATATGTAATGGATATTTTGAAACTATACAATATACTCAAGTACAGTAAATTATATTATTTTCAATTCTAGTTTGTCATTTCATTACCAATGTTCATATTCCTACACAAGGAAAAAATAAATCTCACTTAAATATTTTGCAACCAATTCCCGCAGCAACGCACGGGGTATCATCTAGTTATAGTAGGGTACGAAACCACCTCAAAGTTATCCTTTCTGATCGATCTATTCAAGAGTCCGTAGTAAAATAACACTAAGCTATTCTTTCCGTTCAATCTATCGTAGAGTTCGTACTAGAATAACACCTTAAGACACAAATCAACCAAAACCCTAATGTCACCTAGATACTCCATTGTCACCTCAAGTATCAGTGGGCATGATTATACGATATGCATCACACAATCTCACATTCATCTATTCAACCAACACAAAGTACTTCAAAGAGTGTCCCAAAGTTTCTACCGGAGAGTCAAGACGAAAATGTGCGCCAATCCCTATGCATAGATTCCCAAGGTCACGGAACCCGCAAGTTGATCACCAAAACATACATCAAGTAGATCACGTGATATCCCATTTTCACCACAGATAAGCACATGCAAGACATACATCAAGTGTTCTCAAATCCTTAAAGACTCAATCCGATAAGATAACTTCAAAGTGAAAACTCAATTCATCACAAGAGAGTAGAGGGGGAGAAACATCATAAGATCCAACTATAATAGCAAAGCTCGCGATACATAAAGATCGTGCCATCTCAAGAACACGAGAGAGAGAGAGAGAGAGAGAGAGAGAGAGAGAGAGAGAGAGAGATCAAACACATAGCTACTGGTACATACCCTCAGCCCCGAGGGTGAACTACTCCTCCCTCGTAATGGAGAGCGTCGGGATGATGAAGATGACCACCGGAGAGGGATTCCCCCCTCTGGCAGGGTGCCAGAATGGGTCTAGATTGGTTTTCGGTGGCAATAGAGGCTTTCGGCGGCGGAACTCCCGATCTAGGTTATTTTTCGGAGGTTTTTGTATATATATGAGGTGTTGGAGTCGGGGGCGAGTAAAGGGGGTCTCCGGGCTGTCCACGAGGCAGGGGGCGCGCCCCCTACCCTCGTGGGCAGACCGTGGACATTCTGGTCCTCCTCCGGTACTCTCTGGGCTTCTTCTGGTCGAAAACGTCCTCCGTTGAGTTTCGGGTCAATTGGGCTCCGTTTGATATTCCTTTTCCGCGATACTCTAAAACAAGGGAAAAACATAAACTGCCACTCGGCTCTGGGTTAATAGGTTAGTCCCAAAAATCATATAAAAGTGTATATAAAAGCCCATAAAATATCCTAGAAGGATAATATAATAGCATGGAACAATCAAAAATTATAGATACGTTGGAGACGTATCAAGCATCCCCAAGCTTAATTCCTGCTTGTCCTCGAGTAGGTAAATGATACAAACAGAATTTTTGATGTGGAATGCTACCTAACACAATTCTCAATGTAATTTTCTTTACTGTGGCGTGAATGTTCAGATCCGAAAGATTCAAGATAAAAGTCTATATTGACATAAGAACAGCAATACTTCAAGCATACTAACAAAGCAATCATGTCTTCTCAAAATAACATGGCCAAAGGAAGTTATCCCTACAAAATCATATAGTCTGGCTATGCTCCCTCTTCATCACACAAAATATTCATATCATGCACAACCCCGGTTTCAGCCAAGCAATTGTTTCATACTCAAATTTTTTCAAACCTTTCAACTTTCATGCAATACATGAGCGTGAGCCATGGATATAGCACTATAGGTGGAATAGAGTGGTGGTTGTGGAGAAGACAAAAAGGAGGAAGATAGTCTCACATCAACTAGGTGTATCAATGGGCTATGGAGATGCCCATCAATAGATATCAATGTGAGTGAGTAGGGATTGCCATGCAATGGATGCACTAGAGCTATAAGTGTATGAAAGCTCAACAAAAGAAACTAAGTGGGTGTGCATCCAACTTGCTTGCTCATGAAGACCTAGGGCATTGGAGGAAGCCCATCGTTGGAATATACAAGCCAAGTTCTATAATGAAAATTCCCACTAGTATATGAAAGTGACAAAACAAGAGAGTCTCTATGATGAAGATTATGGTGCTACTTTGAAGCACAAGTGTGGAAGAGGATAGTAGCATTGTCTCTTCTCTCTTTTCTCTCATTTTTTTGGAGGGGTTTTCCTCTTTTTTTAGCCCCTCTCTATTTTTTTGGTCCATCTTTTTCCTTTTTGGCATTTCCCTTTTTTTTCTCACACGGGACAATGCTCTAATAATGAAGATCATCACACTTTTATTTACTTACAACTCAAAGATTACAACTCGAAGCTAGAACAAAATATGACTCTATGTGAATGCCTCCGGTGATGTACCGGGATGTGCAATGAATCAAGAGTGACATGTATGAATGCATTGTGAATGATGGCCTTGCCACAAATACGATGTCAACTACACGATAATGCATGGCAATATGACAATATGAAGTGTGTCATATGAACGTAACGGTGGAAAGTTCCATGGCAATATATCTCAGAATGGCTATGGAAATGCCAAGATAGGTAGGTATGGTGCCTGTTTTGAGGAAGATATATGGTGGGTGTATGTGATACGTCCATTTTGCATCATGCTTATATGTTATTATTTATTGCATTATGGGATGTTATTACTTGTTTTGTCACAATACTTATGCATTTTCTCTCTTATTTTACAAGGTTTACATGAAGATGGAGAATGCCGGCAGCTGGAATTCTGGGCTGGAAAAGGAGCAAACTCTGGAAACCTATTCTGCACAACTCCAAAAGCACCGAAACTCAAAAGAACTCCATTTCAGAAAATATAAAAAATATCTGGCGAAAGAAGTTCACGAGGGGGGCCATCGGCTGTCCACGAGGGTGGGGGCGCCCCCCCCCCCCCTCTCAGGGCGTGCCCCCTGTCTCGTGGGCCCCCCGAAGGCTCCCCGATGCCCATCTTCTCCTATATGAGGTGTTTTGACCTGGAAAAAAATCATAAGGATGCTTTAGGGACCAGACGCCGCCGTCTCGAGGCGCAACCGAGGCGGAAACCAATCTAGGGCTCCGGCAGAGCTGTTCTCTCGGGGATACTTCCCTCCGGGAGGGGGAAATCATCACCGCCGTCATCACCAACAACTCTCCCGTCTTGGGGAGGGCTATCTTCATCAACATCTTCACCAGCACCATCTCCTCTCAAACCCTAGTTCATCTCTTGCATCCAATCTTTGTACCCAAACCTCAGATTAGTACCTGTGGGTTGCTAGTAGTGTTGATTACTCCTTGTAGTTGATGCTAGTTGGTTTATTTGGTGGAAGATCATATGTTCAGATCCATTATGCATATTAATACCCCTCTGATCATGAACCATATTATGTCTTGTGAGTAATTACATTTTTTTCCTGAGGACATGGGAGAAGTCTTGCTATTACTAGTCATGTGAGTTTGGTCTTCGTTCGATATTTTGATGAGATGTATGTTGTCTCTCCTCTAGTGGTGTCTTGTGAACGTCGACTACATGACACTTCACCATTATTTGAGCCTAGAGGAAGGCATTGGGAAGTAATAAGTAGATGATGGGTTGCTAGAGTGGCAGAAGCTTAAACCCTAGTTTATGTGTTGCTTCGTAAGGGGCTGATTTGGATCCATATGTTTCAGGCTATGGTTAGGTTTACCTTAATACTTCTTTTGTAGTTGCGGATGCTTGCATTAGAGGTTAATCATAAGTGGGAGGCTTGTCCAAGTAAGGACAGCACCCAAGCACCGGTCCACCCACATACCAAATTATCAAAGTACCGAACGCGAATCAGATGATCGTGATGAAAACTAGCTTGACGACAATTCCCATGTGTCCTCGGGAGCGCTTTCCTTTATATAAGTGTTTGTCCAGGCTTGTCCTTTTCTACAAAAAGGATTGGGCCACCTTGATGCACCTTATTTACTTTTACCTTTTGTTACTTGCAACCAATTACCTTATCACAAAACTATCTGTTATCTATAATTTCATTGCTTGTAGAAAATACCTTACTAAAAACTGCCTATCATTTCCTTCTACTCCTCGTTGGGTTCGACACTCTTACTTATCGAAAGGACTACGATAGGTCCCCTACACTTGTGGGTCATCAAGACTCTTTTCTGGCACCGTTGTCGGGGAGTGAAGCACCTTTGGTAAGGAAAAATTTATATAGTGTGCTGAAATTTATTGTCACTTGTTACTATGGCTCAAACTCCTTTGAGGGGCTTGTTCGGGGTATCTTCACCTCGATCAAAAGAGCAAAGAGTTGCTCCTCAACCTACTGCACCTACTAAAAATGTTTGCTTTGAGATTCCTTCGGGTATGATAGAGAAACTGCTTGAAAATCCTTTTACAGGAGACGGAACACTACATCCCGATTTACATCTAATCTATGTAGATGAAGTTTATGGATTATTTAAGCTTGCAGGTATGCCCGAGGATGTTATCAAGAAGAAGGTCTTCCCTTTATCTTTGAAGAGAGATGCATTGACATGGTTTAGGCTATGTGATGATATGGGATCATGGAACTATAACCGTCTGAAGTTGGAATTTCATCAGAAGTTCTACCCTATGCACAAGGTTCATCGTGATCGTAATTATATTTATAATTCCTGACCTCGCGAAGGATAAAGCATTGCTCAAGCTTGGGGAGGCTTAAGTCAATGTTATATTCATGCCCCAATCATGAGCTCTCGAGAAAAATGATCATTCAAAAATTTTATGCTCGGCTTTCTCTCAATAATCGCACCATGCTCGATAATTCTTGTTCTTGCTCTTTTATGATGAAGATTGTTGAATTCAAATGGGATTTATTGGAAAGAATTAAATGAAACTCTGAAGATTGGGATCTCGATGAAGGTAAGGAGTCAGGTATGTCCCCTAAGTTTGATTGTGTTAAAGCTTTTATGGATACCGATGTTTTCCGTGAGTTTAGCACTAAATATGGACTTGACGCTGAGATAGTAGTTTCTTTCTGTGAATCTTTTGCTACTCATGTTGATCTCCCCAAGGAGAAGCGGTTTAAATACCATCCCCCTATTGAAGTAAAAGTAGTTGAACTTGTTAAAGTTGAAGAAAAGACTATCACTTATAATGTTGATCCTATTGTTACTACTGCTTATATTGAGAAACCACCTTTCCCTGTTAAGATAAAGGATCATGCTCAAGCTTCAACTGTAGTCCGTAAGAGTAATACTAGAACACCTACACCCTGTGAGAAAATTAAAGTTGAACCTAGTGTTGCTATGGTTAAAGATCTCTTGGTAGAAGATTTAGATGGACATGTTATTTACCTCCAAGAAGAGTCTGCTAGAATAGCCAAACTCAATGCTAGGAATAGACATAGACCTATTGTAGGCTTGCCTGTTATCTCTGTTAAGATAGGAGATCATTGCTATCATGGCTTATGTGACGTAGGTGCTAGTGCGAGTATTATCCCTCTTGATTTATATCGAGAAATTATGCGCGATATTGCACCTATTGAGTTAGAAGGGATTGATGTTATGATAAAGCTAGCTAATAGAGACACTATTTCACCAGTTGGGATTTTTAGAGATGTTGAAGTCTTGTGTGGGAAGGTTAAATACCCTGCTGATTTTCTTGCTCTTAGTTCCACACAAGATGAATTTTGTCCCATTATATTTGGTAGGCCCTTCTTGAATACTCTTAATGCCAAGATAGACTGCGTGAAAGATATTGTTACTGTAGGATTCGGGGATATGTATCATGATTTTAACTTTGCTAAATTTCGTAGACAACCCCTTGAAAAGGAACCACCTAGTAAGGATGAAATTATTGGTCTTGCTTCTATTGTCGTGCCTCCTAATGATCCTTTAGAACAATACTTGCTAGACCATGAAAATGATATGCATATGAAAGAAAGAAGGGAATAGATGAAATATTCTTTAAACAGGGACCCGTATTGAAAAACAACTTGCCTGTTGAAATCCTAGGGGATCCTCCTCCACCCAAGGGTGATCCCGTGTTTGAACTTAAACATTTTCCTGATAATCTTAAGTATGTTTATCTTGATGAAAAGAAAATATATCATGTTATTATTAGTGCTAACCTTTCAGAGCAGGAAGAAGAAAAATTATTGAAAACTCTGAAGAAGCACCGTGCTGCTATTGGATATACTCTGGATGATGTTAAGGGCATTAGTCCCACTATATGCCAACACAAGATAAATTTGGAAGAAAATGCCAAACCAGTTATTGATCATCAGCGACGGTTAAATCCTAAGATGAAAGAAGTGATAAGGAAGGAAATACTAAATCTCTTAGAGGCAGGTATTATCTATCCAGTTGCTGATAGCCAGTGGGTAAGTCATGTCCATTGTGTCCCTAAGAAGGGAGGTATGAGTGTCGTTCCTAATGATAAAGATGGATTGATCCAGCAAAGAATAGTTACAGGTTATAGAATGGTAACGGATTTTTGTAAGTTAAATAAAGCTACTAAGAAAGATCATTACCCCTTGTCATTTATTGATCAAATGCTAGAAAGGTTATCCAAACATACTCATTTTTGCTTTCTAGATGGTTATTCTGGTTTCTCTCAAATACCTGTGTCAAAAGGGGATCAAGAAAAGACCACTTTTACTTGTCCTTTCGGTACCTTTGCTTATAGACGTATGCCTTTTGGTTTATGTAATGCACCTGCTACCTTTCAAAGATGCATGATGGCTATATTCTCTGATTTTTGTGAAAAGATTGTTGAGGTTTTCATGGATGATTTCTCCGTTTACGTAATTTCTTTTGATGATTGCTTAAGCAACCTTGATCGAGTTTTGCAGAGATGTGAAGACACTAACCTTGTCTTGAATTGGGAGAAGTGCCACTTTATGGTTAATGAAGGCATTGTCTTGGGACATAAAATTTCTGAAAGAGGTATTGAAGTTGACAAAGCTAAAGTTGATGTTATTGAAAAGATGCCATGCCCCAAGGACATCAAAGGTATACGAAGTTTCCTTGGTCATGCTGAGTTTTATAGGAGGTTCATAAAGAACTTCTCCAAAATCTCTAGGCCTCTGACTAATCTCTTACAAAAAGATATTCCTTTTGTATTTGATGATGATTGTCTAGAAGCATTTGAAATACTTAAGAAAGCATTGATCTCTGCACCTATTGTCCAGCCTCCTGACTGGAATTTACCCTTTGAGATTATGTGCGATGCTAACGATTATGCTGTAGGTGATGTCTTAGGACAAAGAGTTGATAAGAAATTGAATGTTATCCAATATGCTAGTAAAACTCTAGACAGTGCCCAAAGAAATTATGCTACTACCAAGAAAGAATTTTTAGCAGTTGTATTTGCTCGTGATAAGTTTAGACCCTATATCGTTGATTCTAAAGTAACTATTCGTACTGATCATGATGCTATCAAATACCTTATGGAAAAGAAAGATGCTAAACCTAGACTTATTAGATGGGTTCTCTTGCTGCAAGAATTTGACTTGCATATTATTGATAGAAAGGGAGCTGAGAACCCCGTTGCAGACAACTTGTCTAGGTTAGAAAATGTACTTGATGACCCACAACCTATTGATGATAGCTTTCCTGATGAACAACTAGCTGTCATAAATACTTCTCGTACTGCTCCATGGTATGCTGATTATGCTAATTATATTGTTGCTAAGTTTATACCTCCTAGCTTCACATACCAACAAAAGAAAAAGTTCTTCTATGATTTGAGACATTACTTCTGGGATGACCCACATCTTTATAAAGAAGGAGTAGATGGTATTATTAGACGTTCTGTACCAGAGCATGAACAGGAACATATCCTATGCAAGTGCCGCTCTGAAGCTTATGGAGGACACCATGCGGGAGATAGAACTGCACACAAGGTATTGCAATCCGGTTTTTATTGGCATACTCTCTTCGAAGATGCCCGTAAGTTTGTCTTATCTTGTGATGAATGTCAAAGAATTGGTAATATCAGTAGACATCAAGAAATTCCTATGAATTATTCACTTGTTATTGAACCATTTGATGTTTGGGGCTTTGACTATATGGGACCGTTTCCTGCCTCTAATGGATACACATATATTTTAGTTGTTGTTGATTACGTTACTAAGTGGGTAGAAGCTATTCCAACTAGTAGTGCCGATCATAACACCTCTATTAAGATGCTTAAAGAAGTTATTTTACCGAGGTTTGGAGTCCCTAGATATCTAATGACTGATGGTGGTTCACACTTTATTCATGGTGCTTTCCGTAAGATGCTTGCTAAGTATGATGTCAACCATAGAATTGCATCCCCCTATCACCCACAGACTAGTGGTCAAGTAGAACTAAGTAATAGAGAGTTGAAATTAATTTTGCAAAAGACAGTTAATAGGTCTAGGAAGAATTGGTCCAAGAAACATGATGATGCATTATGGGCCTATAGAACTGCATACAAAAACCCTATGGGTATGTCTCCATATAAGATGGTATATGGAAAAGCTTGTCACTTACCTCTTGAGCTAGAACATAAGGCATATTGGGCTATCAAAGAGCTCAATTATGATTTCAAACTTGCCGGTGAGAAGAGGCTATTTGTCATTAGCTGCCTTCATGAATGGAGAACCTAGGCCTATGAGAATGCCAAGTTGTTTAAAGAAAAAGTTAAAAGATGGCATGATAAAAGGATACAAAAGCCCGAGTTTAACGTAGGTGATTATGTCTTGCTATTCAAATCTCGCTTAAGATTTTTTGCAGGAAAACTTCTCTCCAAGTGGGAAGGACCTTACGTTATCGAGGAGGTCTATCGTTCCAGTGCCATAAAAATCAACAACTTCAAAGGCACAAATCCAAAGGTGGTGAACTGTCAAAGAATCGAACATTATATCTCAGGTAATCCTATAAATGTTGAAACCAATGTTATTGAAACCGTAACCCCGGAGGAATACATAAGGGACACTTTCTAGAATGATTCAGCCTCCGAAAAGGAAGAGGTATGTGATACGGTAAGTAAACCGACTCCAAAACAGCTCTAAAGGCAATTTTTTCTCCGTTTTGGAATATTTAGAAAAATAGAAAAATAAGTAGCAGTCCGGAACAGACACGAGGCGTCCACGAGGGTGGAGGGTGCGCCCCCTTGCCTCGTGGGCACCCCGTGTGCCTCCCGGACTCCGTTTTCTTGTGGGTTACTCCTTTTGGTCGGTAAAAATTCATTATATATACTCCTGAAGGTTTTGACCTCTGTATCATGCAAAATTCCTCTGTTTCGTTTCGAGCTGTTTCTGTCGCAGATAAAAGCAACATGTCGTCCCAGGATTCGGAGGGAGAAAGCTATGTGGCTGATTCCCTGGCTGACCCTAAGGTCTATGGGGACTGGAAGCATTATGGTTGGACTACGGAGGAAGAAGTGGACTATGATCCCAAGGGGAATGATTGGACCAGCTCGGATGAAGACGAAGTCCCACTACCTCAACCGGGGGACATGCATGTGGAGTTCAAAAAGTCAAGCCTCCCCGATAGAGTAAAGAAACCTAAGATCGAATTTATCCCTTTTAACCTCTTGCAGGAAAACAAGCAGGCACTATGCAAGAAGATATTAAATCTTGAGCAAGAGATCAATGATCTAAAGGAGCAAAATTCTATCCTTAAGCACAAGTTAAGGAAGAAGCCATCAGCACCACCCCCGAAGAAGGAGACATAATCATATGGTTATGGGCACTCCGCTTGGCAACTGCCAAGCTTGGGGGAGTGACCCGGTATCGTATCACCATCACTCCTATCTTTACCGTTTTACTTAGTTCGATCCTTTTGGTAATATCTTGATCTAGTAGAATAAAGTTAACATGATCTAGTTGTGAGCTTTTGTCTTATGATATATACCCTTTGTAATCGAGTCTGTGAGCTATATAATAAAAATTAGTGTGGAGTCAAGGGCTTGATTTCCTCACTTGAGTCATGTTAAAAAGAAAGAAAACATAAAGAGTATCGAAGAGATCATATCGATCTTATGGGAAGTAATGACTTCACATATAAGAGTATGATAAATAAAAGTTGTTGGGAGTTGACAAACATAGTTTTGACCGTCGTTGCAATTAATAGGAAGTAATAAAAGAAGAGAGGCTTCACATACAAATATACTATCTTGGACATCTTTTATGATTGTGAGCACTCATTAAAGTATGACATGCTAAAGTGTTGATGTTGGACAAGGAAGACAACATAATGGGTTATGTTTTCTTGTATCCGAAATAAAGTATATTGTCATGGATCATCCAACATGTTGAGCTTTCCTTTCCCCCTCATGCTAGCCAAAACTCGTCGCACTAAGTAGAGATACTACTTGTGCTTCCATATATCCTTAAACCCAGTTTTGCCATGAGAGTCCACCATACCTACCTATGGATTGAGAAAGATCCTTCCAAGTAAGTTGTCATGTTGCAAACTCGCTAAAATATGTATGATTTATTAGTGTGGAGGAAATTAGCTTTATACGATCTTGTGATATGGAAGTAATAAAAGCGACGGACTGCATAATAAAGGTCCTTATCACAAGTGGCAATATAAAGTAAAGTTCTTCTATGCTAAGACTTTGTGCATCCAACCATAAAAACACATGACAACCTCTACTTCCCTTTGCGAAGGGCCAATCTATTATTCTTGCCTTATCAGAGTCAAGGTGAAATTCACCTTTCCTTTTTACTTTTATCCTTTGGCAAGCACACTGTGTTGGAAAGATCCTGACATATATACCCACTTGGATGTAAGTTTTCATGATCTATTACTGTTGACATTACCCTTGAGGTAAAAGGTTGGGAGGCAACCCCATAAGCCCCTATCTTTCTCTGTGTCCGATTACAACTCCATAAAAATAAGTATTGCGTGAGTGTGAGCAATTGTGAAAGATTATATGATAGTTGAGTATGTAGGCTTGCTGAAAAGCTCTTATATTGACTCTTTCCGATGTTACGATAAATTGCAATTGCTTCAATGACCGAGATCAAAGTTTGTTAGTTTCCAATGAAGTTTATGAATCATGCTTGATATTGTGAATGAATTGTTACTTTAGCATAAGAATCATATGACAATATATATATGTTGATGTTATGAAAATGATCATGATGCCCTCATGTCCGTATTTTGTTTTTATCGACACCTATATCTCTAAACTTGTGGACATATTTTT
The DNA here is from genome assembly GCA_902687465.1 of Secale cereale. Lineage (NCBI taxonomy): Eukaryota > Viridiplantae > Streptophyta > Magnoliopsida > Poales > Poaceae > Secale > Secale cereale. The sequence continues at coordinate 729,018,863 of LR738715.1, forward strand.
CGATATCGGCTTTCGCTTGAGGACAAGCGAGGTCTAAGCTTGGGGGACTTGATACGTCCATTTTGCATCATGCTTATATGTTGATATTTATTGCATTATGGGCTGTTATTACTTGTTTTGTCACAATACTTATGCCTTTTCTCTCTTATTTTACAAGGTTTACATGAAGAGGGAGAATGCTGACAGCTGGAATTATAGGCTGGAAAAGGAGCAAACTCTGGAAACCTATTCTGCACAACTCCAAAAGCCCCAAAACTCAACAGAATTCCGTTTCAGAAAATATAAAAAATATCTGGCGAAAGAAGTTCACGAGGGGGGCCACCGGCTGTCCACGAGGGTGGGGGGCGCGCCCCCCCTCTCAGGGCGCGCCCCCTGTCTCGTGGGCCCCCTGAAGGCTCCCCGATGCCTATCTTCTCGTATATGATGTGTTTTGACCTGGAAAAAATCATAAGGAGGCTTTAGGGACCAGACGTAGCCGTCTCGAGGCGCAACCGAGGCGGAAACCAATCTAGGGCTCCGGTAGAGCTGTTCTGCCGGGGATACTTCCCTCCGGGAGGGGGAAATCGTCACCGCCATCATCACCAACAACTCTCCCATCTTGGGGAGGGCTATCTTCATCAACATCTTCACCGGCACCATCTCCTCTCAAACCCTAGTTCATCTCTTGTATCCAATCTTTGTACCCAAACCTCGGATTGGTACATGTGGGTTGCTACTAGTGTTGATTACTCCTTGTAGTTGATGCTAGTTGGTTTATTTGGTGGAAGATCATATGTTCAGATCCGTTATGCATATTAATACCCCTCTGATCATGAACCATATTAAGTCTTGTCAGTAGTTACTTTTGTTCCTAAGGACATGGGAGAAGTCTTTCTATTAGTAGTCATGTGAGTTTGGTCTTCGTTTGATATTTTGATGAGATGTATGTTGTCTCTCCTCTAGTGGTGTCATGTAAACGTCGACTACATGACACTTCACCATTATTTGGGCCTAGAGGAAGGCTTTGGGAAGTAATAAGTAGATGATGGGTTGCTAGAGTGACAGAAGCTTAAACCCTAGTTTATGTGTTGCTTCTTAAGGGGCTGATTTGGATCCATATGTTTCAGGCTATGGTTAGGTTTACCTTAATACTTCTTTTGTAGTTGTGGATGCTTGCATTAGAGGTTAATCATAAGTGGGAGGCTTGTCCAAGTAAGTACAGCACCCAAGCACCGGTCCACCCACATACCAAATTATCAAAGTACCGAACACGAATCAGATGATCGTGATGAAAACTAGCTTGACGACAATTCCCATGTGTCCTCGGGAGCGCTTTCCTTTATATAAGAGTTTGTTAAGGCTTGTCCTTTGCTACAAAAAGGATTGGGCCACCTTGCTGCACCTTATTTACTTTTACCTTTTGTTACTTGCTACCAATTACCTTATCACAAAACTATTTGTTACCTATAATTTCAGTGCTTGCAGAAAATACCTTACTGAAAACTGCGTATCATTTCCTTCTGCTCCTCGTTGGGTTCGACACTCTTACTTATCGAAAGGACTACGATAGATCCCCTACACTTGTGGGTCATCAGTATGGTACCGGTGAAAGTTGCGCGGTACAAGAGAGGCTAGCAATGGTGGAAGGGTGAGAGTGCGTATAATCCATGGACTCAACATTAGTCATAAAGAACTCATATACTTATTGCAAAAATCCACGAGTTATCAAAACAAAGTATTCAACACATGCTCCTAGGGGAAGGGTTGGTAGGAGTTAACCATCGCACGATCCCGACCTCCACACAAAGGATGACAATCAATAAATAACTCATGCTCTAACTTCGTCATATAGCGGTTCACCATACGTGCATGCTACGGGAATCACAAACTTTAACACAAGTATTTCTTGAATTCATAAGTACCCGGCTAGCATAACTCTAATATCACCATCCTCATATCTCGAAACAATCATCAAGTATCAAACTTCTCATAATATTCAATGCACTTGTATGAAAGTTTTTACTATACCCAACTTGGATGCCTATCATATTAGGACTAGTTTTATAACCAAAGCACATTACCATGATGTTATAAAAGACCCTCAAAATAATATAAGTGAATCATGAGAGTTCATCTATTTCTTCAAAATAAAACCACCGATGTGCTCTAAAAGATATAAGTGAAGCACTAGAGCAAACACCAAACTACTCCAAAAGATAGAAGTGAAGATAAATGAGTAGTTGAATAATTACGTAACTATGTGAAGACTCTCTAACATTTAAGAATTTCAGATCTTGGGATATTATTCAAACAGCAAGAAAAACAAAATAAAACAAAATGACGCTCCAAGCAAAACACATATCATGTGGTGAATAAAAATATAGCATCGAGTAAAGTTACCGATAGACGAAAACAAAAGAGGGGATGCCTTCCCGGGGCATCCCCAAGCATAGGCTTTTGGTTGTCCTTGAATTTTACCTTGGGGTGCCTCGGGCATCCCCAAGCTTAGGCTCTTGCCACTCCTTATTCCATAGTTCATCGAATCTTTACCCAAAACTTGAAAACTTCACAGCACAAAACTTAACAGAAAACGCGTAAGCTCCGTTAGTATAGGAAAATAAAACCACCAGTTAGGTACTGTTATGAACTCTTTTTAAATTCATATTGGTGTAATATCTATTGTATTCCAACTTCTCTATGGTTCATACCCTCCAATACTACTCATAGATTCATCAAAATAAGCAAACAACACATAGAAAACAGAATCTGTCAAAAACAAAACAGTCTGTAGCGATCGGTAACTTTCGAATACTTCTGTAACTCAAAAAATTCTCAAATGAATAGGTAAACCTGAGGAATTTGTCTATTAATCATCTGCAAAAAGAACCAACTAAAAAGCACTCTCCAGTAAAAAATGGTAGCTAATCTCGTGAACGCTAAAGTTTCTGTTTTTTACAGCATGATCACATAAACTTCACACAAGTCTTCCCAAAGGTTCTACTTGGCACAAACACTAATTAAATTACAAAACCACATCTAAACAGAAGCTAGATGCAATATTTATTCCTAAACAGAAGCAAAATAAAATAAAATAAAATTGGGTTGCCTCCCAATAAGCGCTATCGTTTAACGCCCCTAGCTAGGCACAATGATTTCAATGATGCTCGCATAAAAGATAAGAATTGAAACATAAAGAGAGCATCATGAAGAATATAACTAGCACACTTAAGTCTAACCCACTTCCTATGCATAGGGATTTTGTGAGCAAACAACTTATGGGAACGGTAATCAACTAGCATAGGAAAGCAAAACAAGCATAGCTTCAAAACTTCAACCACATAGAGAGGAAACTTGATATTATTGCAATATGTAGAAGCATATGATCCTCTCTCATAATAATTTTCAGTAGCATCATGAATGAATTCAACCATATAACCAGCAAATAAAGCATTCTTTTCATGATCTACAAGCATATAAATTTGATTACTCTCTACATAAGCAAAATTCTTCATAGTAGTGGGAGGAGCAAATTCAACAAAATAACTATCATGTGAAGCATAATCCAATTGAAAATTAAAATCATGATGACAAGTTTCATGGTTATCTTTATTCTTTATAGCATATGAGTCATCACAATAATCATCATAGACAGCAACTTTGTTCTCATAATCAATTGGAACCTCTTCCGAAATAGTGGATTCATCACTAAATAAAGTCATGACCTCTCCAAATCCACTTTCATCAATATAATCATCATAAATAGGAGGCATGCTTTCACCATAATAAATTTGCTCATCAAAACTTGGGGGACTAAAAATTTCATCTTCATCAAGCGTAGCTTCCCCAAGCTTGTGACTTTGCATATCATTAGCATCATGGGTATTCAAAGAATTCATACTAACAACATTGCAATCATGCTCATCATGCACATATTTTATGCCAAGCATTCTATGTAATTCTTCTTCTAGTACTTGAGCACAATTTTCCTTCCCATCATTTTCACGAAAGATATTAAAAAGATGAAGCATATGAGGTAACCTTAATTCCATTTTTTGTTGTTTTCTTTTATAAACTAAACTAGTGATAAAACAAGAAACTAAAAGATTCGATTGCAAAATCTAAAGATATACCTTCAAGCACTCACCTCCTCGGCAACGGTGCTAGAGAAGAGCTTGATGTCTACTACACAACCTTCTTCTTGTAGACGTTGTTGGGCCTCCAAGTGCAGAGGTTTGTAGGACAGTAGCAAATTTCCCTCAAGTTGATGACCAAAGGTTTATCAATATGTGGGAGGCGTACGATGAAGATGGTCTCTCTCAAACAACCCTGCAACCAAATAACAAAGAGTCTCTTGTGTCCCCAACACACCCAATACAATGGTAAATTGTATAGGTGCACTAGTTCGGCGAAGAGATGGTGATACAAGTGCAATATGGATGGTAGATATAGGTTTTTGTAATAAGAAAATATAAAAACAGCAAAGTAGCAAGTGGTAAACGTGAGCATAAAGGTGTTGCAATGATAGGAAACAAGGCCCAGGGTTCATACTTACACTAGTGCAAGTTGTCTCAACAGTAATAACATAACCGGATCATATAACTATCCCTCAACATGCAACAAAGAGTCACTCCAAAGTAACTAATAGCGGATAACAAACGAAGAGATTATGGTAGGGTACGAAACCACCTCAAAGTTATCCTTTCTGATCGATCTATTCAAGAGTCCGTAGTAAAATAACACTAAGCTATTCTTTTCGTTCAATCTTTCATATAGTTCGTACTAGAATACCACCTTAAGACACAAAGTAACCAAAACCCTAATGTCACCTAGATACTCCATTGTCACATCAAGTATCCGTGGGCATGATTATACGATATGCATCACACAATCTCAGATCCATCTATTCAACCAACACAAAGTACTTCAAAGAGTGCCCCAAAGTTTCTACCGGAGAGTCAAGACGAAAACGTGTGCCAACCCCTATGCATAGATTCCCAAGGTCACGGAACTCGCAAGTTGATCACCAAAACATACATCAAGTAGAGCACGTGATATCCCATTGTCACCACAGATAAGCACATGCAAGACATACATCAAGTGTTCTCAAATCCTTAAAGACTCAATCCGATAAGATAACTTCAAAGTGAAAACTCAATTCATCACAAGAGAGTAGAGGGGGAGAAACATCATAAGATCCAACTATAATAGCAAAGCTCTCGATACATAAAGATCGTGCCATCTCAAGAACACGAGAGAGAGAGAGAGAGAGAGAGAGAGAGAGAGATCAAACACATAGCTACTGGTACATACCCTCAGCCCCAAGGGCGAACTACTCCTCCCTCATCATGGAGAGCGCCGGGATGATGAAGATGGCCACCGGAGAGGGATTCCCCCCTCCGGCAGGGTGCCAGAACGGGTCTAGATTGGTTTTCGGTGGAAAAAGAGGCTTTCAGCGGCGGAACTCCCGATCTAGGTTATTTTTCGGAGGTTTTTGTATATATAGGAGGTGTTGGAGTCGGGGTCAAGTAAAGGGGGTCTCAGGGCTGTCCACGAGGCAGGGGGCACGCCCAGGGGGAGGGGAGGGCGCGCCCCTACCCTCGTGGGCAGCCCGTGGACCTTCTGGTCCTCCTCCGGTACTCTCTGGACTTCTTCTGGTCCAAAAACGTCCTCCGTTGAGTTTCAGGTCAATTGGGCTCTGTTTGATATTCCTTTTCTACAATACTCTAAAACATGGGAAAAACAGAAACTGGCACTGGGCTCTGGGTTAATAGGTTAGTCCGAAAAATCATATAAAAGTGTATATAAAAGCCCGTAAAACATCCTAGAAGGATAATATAATAGCATGGAACAATCAAAAATTATAGATACGTTGGAGACGTATCATTGGTGCTGCGCAGGGTCAACACGATGGACAAACATTCTAGATGGGTCTTTTACAAGTGTGAAAATGACAAAATAAGTGCAATAGTGTGCATCTGTTCTTTGGTTTCAAGTAATGTGAGCTCAATGTTAGCTTAATACTATGAAGAAAGATTACAATTGTTGGTATGAGAGAATACATTAATATGTCGGTTTAAAGAGGTATATTGGGTATTTGGTGCACTAGTTGCTAGTGACGAGAATACAAAGGATGTAATGTCCAAGTTACTTCATGTGCACCGAAGAAACAAGTGTGTGGGCCAAAGAAGTCAACATAGAAGGGCAAACGTCTTGGCAAGGTATGGAGAAAATATTGATTGCACTTGTAGTAGTAATCAAGGAAGTTCTATTTCTGTTGAAGTGTGTAATTGTTCTTGTCGTCTTGTTTGGATTAGTTGTCCTGATGAACTACGAGACCAAAATGTTGTTTTATGACCTAGTAAAGTAGTGAAGCTTTAAGTCTATAGCCAAAATAAATGATTGTGTGTTAAAATAATTGGGAGTTAAGTTATAGGACTTGGGTTAAGAATTGTTTTTGTAACTCGCCAAATTTGAGGAGTTAAGGTTTGAGGAGGCATTTGAGGGGCTAAAACTTGGAGTTTGGCTAGAGATGATGTAAGGGTGATATCATTGTTTATGTTTTTACTTCCAATATAACGTATCCTTTGAAAAACACCCCATTAATTAATTACTTCAAATGTTATTACAATCATTCGTTACAGCATACGCTACGCAGGGCGGAAACCTATTACAAAGAACGCTATCCAATCTAGTATCAAAACTATACTTTGCAATCCCATGCATCACCCCATTGGATAGACGATTAATTTTAGAAAGTCTATAATTTCGTATCATCTTGGAAATAGTCGGAGCCTCCTTCTTCAAATCAACAAGAGGGGACATGTCATTTCAAAGGAGCCACACAAGCACAACCAGTCTCCAAATTAGTAGGCTTGCATGTGAAGAGTGATACCAATGTATAGACCAACCAGGCAAGCCCAAAGCTCAGCTTCATTCACACTTAAACAACATCCAATAAAATCCCATCAAGAGAGGATGACATCTCTTCCTAGCAAAAAAACCTACGATGGTGGCACCTAGACTGTTCACAAAACCGATGTCAACGTTGATCTTAATATAATTAGTAGGGGTGGCTGCATCACCATGTGGTCCAGTAACAGACTAGTAGCAATTTTTAACTCATCCACCTTTCCTTTCCGTTTGACATTTGAACCCACCACGACATTATAAATACTATACGAGAAAGATGACCAATAATTACCCATAAAATTCGGAGAGGCCATAACTGATTCCTTACCCTTCCAAAAATCATGTCATTTCTCAAGCGCCAAGTTCTTCAGAAGAGAAATAAAATTTGCTCACGCTACTGCAAGCTTACTTTATCCAAAAACGACAATCAACCAATCCAGCCTCGTGAATTAGAAAGTCTCTTCCCGAGGGAAATTCTAAATGACCCTCAAAGCCATACGCAATGCAAGAGCCTTTGGACAAGTCATCAAAGTATGAAAAGTACTTTCATCTTCCATATCACAAATAGAGTACATACCTGAAACAAACTATTGAGGTTTAACTCTATTAACCTAAACCGCCAAACTATTAGTTGCGGCACGTCAAGCAAAAATCCCGATCTTCAAGGGGACATTAGCCTTCCAATAATGTCTCAAAGTCTCTATCCCCATTCGGTGTACCTCTAGACTGCCCTAGATCCTTCTTACTATCCTTGAGGCTGAGTGCAAAATTGTACACACTCTTAGCCAAAAGATACCATTCTTTTTATAGTACGGCATAATAAATTTTCCATCCCCCGTATACTGGAATCGCATCGTAAGAATCTCCTCTCCACCGTGTTGGTGGAAAAGGTTCATAATCAAATTTTCATCGCAATTTTTTGATCAACTCAAGAACAAATTAGACACCCATCTCAGTCTAGTATGTTGCCTTTTCACTGAAATTTTTACCCTAACCTCGTGGGCAGCCAATTATGTCCGAAATGTTCATATTAGAGCCATCAATTACCCTTCAAAATACCTCATTTTTCAGTAATTCCAGTCCATGCATAATACCTTGCCAAGTCATGACGTGGACTGGGAAAGAAATGTCAAGAATGTGTCCCTAGGAATAGTACTTAACCTTCAACAACTTGGCACACAGCTAGTCAGGGTAAACCAACAAGCGCCACGTCTGTTTAGACAAAAGTGCTTGGTAAAATGACCTGAAATCATGAAATCCCGTACCACCCTTATCTTTTGGCCTTGTCATTTTGTCTCAAGCCAGCCAATGAGTTTTCTTTATATCCTCCTCATCACCTCACCAAAAATTCTAGATAAGCTAAGATAACTTCTCACGTAATGAAACTAGAAATTTAAAAATACTCATAGCGTACACCGGGAGTCTCTGAATAACTAACTTGATCATCTTCCTTCGCCCTACAAGACGCATGTTTTTCAATCCAGTCCAACAGCCTTTTCAACGCCTTATATTTGGTCGGCTGAAACTTTCCCACCTTTATTCTATCCTCTGGCACCGGTAATCCAAGATATTTTTATCCTCAAATCCATCATACATTACTTTTTAACTACAATGTTTGACACTTGATTCTCCAAGCTACAATTTTCTCCAAACATTATCGAGAACTTACAAGACACTTGCGCAGTCCCCATCTCATAAATCGTGAAAATATTTTTAATTCAAAGCTTGATCAATGGACCCTTAATAAAAAATAGGAGACTAGCATGAGCGTACAACAAGCGGTTTTACTTGGAGCATGCGTGATTTAGACCAAATCACACACCAACTAATCGGCATTCCCTATTTGGCGCTATAGGCGACCGTTACAGTACATTTAGCAAACGGGCGCCTACAGCCTCACCCTTCGCTGCGAGCTAGGCCGACCCATCATTTTGTTCTTCTGTTTCTAAAAAAGTAACAACGGTTGCGCGAGTGGGAATCAAACTAGATTCGATCCAACGACGTCTGAGTATCCTCTGAGGCGCGATAACCACCCGACCACCACACCTTGGCATGAGTAGAGAGATGTTTCTCTTAATTTCTTCTTTCACATTTTTTTCCTTTCATTTACTTTTTATTTTTTCTCTGTCCATTTTTTTCTTTTTGTAATTCATGAATGTTTCTTCAAACAGATGAACTTAGTTCTTTTCAAAATGCATGAGCTTTCTTTCAATTCAATGAACTCTTTTCAGATTTGATAAACTTTATTTGAATTTGATGAACCTTTTCCTTTTCAATGAAATTTTTCCAAATTCGATAAACTTTTTTCCAAATTCTATGAACTTTTCTCATATTCGATGATTTTTTTTTTCAAATTTGATAAACTATTTTTCACAATAGGTCGTGCTCAATGGACACCGAACTGGGCCACCTGGCCTGCAGCGGACGAGACTTGTCTGCTCCCCGCGCGTGTGTCCACCCGTGCTCCCGCGTATGTGGCTTGATTTGATTGGAATAAAATAAAGCCGGCCCCACCCCTTAAAATCAGAGGAGACTGGTTTGATTAGAAAGAAAAATGAAAAAAAGACAGCCGTAGAATGAAGTGAGAGCACGGATGAAATCATGAGGAGGGAGGAGGGCAGGCCGGGTCCGCCTGCAGCGCACTAGAGGGCTCGAGCAGGCCGAAACGTGTCGCCGCAACTCAATCGATCCAAGCCGGGAGCAACTAGTTGAGTACTCGTTACAGGCTCCTGCAAGGTCAGCAGAGAGCGCGTCGTCAGTCATCGTCATGTGCTGGGCGCTCCCTTAGGATAATTTTTTTTCTGTATGTATTTTCTGGTTTTAGGTGATAATTTTTCAGGCTTTTGCCTAGTTTTTTTTATTTTGGGGTTTTTTTGCATGAAAGAACATCTTTTTTCTTTCATGAGCGGCATGAATTTACTTCTCGTTGAGGCACAAATTTGTTTTCATGAGAGGCACAGTCGTACCACTTAGAAAAAGAAAAAAAATGTTTTTCTTTGCTTCCGTGAGAGGCATATATTTACTTCTTATGGAGGCACAGATTTGTTTCCGCGAGAGGCATAGTTGTGCTTCTGAAAAAAAAAAACATTTCTATCACGAGAGGCGCATATTTACTCCTCATGAAGACATAGATTTACTTCCGCGAGAGGCAAATTTATGCCTCTCGAAAAATAAAAATAAATGTGTTTGTTTCCTTTCACAAGAGACATATTTGCTTTCGTGAGGGGCACAACTATGCTCTTCGAAAAAGTAAAAAAAACATGCTCCCATTTCGTTTCTTATGAAAAAACGCCCAAACCTATCAACATGTGATCTATTTTCAATGGTCTCGATGCGAGGAATCAAATGGTGAAAATGATTCGGAATTTAGACGCACGGTTAAATAGATAAAGCATTTTGAATAAACGAATGTAAATTTTTTTGGAAACCCCAGGTTGCGACAAAGAGCGCATATGCAGTGTCCCGCTTGTCGCAACCCGGGAAGGTGAGAGTGACCTTTGCAAAGAGTACGTACTACCTTTGTCCTGGTTTATTAGAGCATCTCCAGCCGCGCCCCCAACACGCACTCCCCAGACGATTTTTTTGCGCTGGCGCTCAAAAATCGGGCCAGCCGCTCCCCCGGAAGCTCATTTTTCGTCGGCTCGGGCCGAATTTGGTGCCGGCGGACCCAAGCCGAACCCGACGCGCTGGGGGCGCTCGGGGGCGCCGGGTGAAACGGTTTTCGCGCGAACTAACCGCGGGCCCCCGAGTCAGCGATACGGTGCTTCTCGTCGCTTCGTCGTCCTCATCGCCTCGGTTCCCGCGGGGGAATCAATGCCAAAGCTGCGGCGCGCTGCCGCGCCGGTCAGCATCCATTGATGCCTCACGGGCGGCGCCGTGAAGGCGCGGCGCCACGCGTACGCACGGCGGCAACGCGGACGCCGCCTGCCCGTGGCTATAAAAAGCCTACCCCCC
>LR738715.1:729030847-729049923 GCA_902687465.1 Secale cereale
CGGTGGCTGGAATAATGGCCACAAGGCGCGGTTTTCGTCGGATCACCCCCAGGCGGCGCTATTTGGACGTCCCGGGGGGCCGAACGGCTGGAGATGCTCTTAGTCCTCTTTATAATTCGTGACAAATTTTGACCAAATATTTAACTAAAAAATGTTAATGCATGTCAACAAAAATTATGTTATTCAATTCATATTTGAATATAATTTTTAATGGTATAACTTTTTATGATATGTACGAACATTTCGTTAGTTAAATCTATGATTAAAAATTAACACAAAATATAATAGCGACTAATAAATCAAGACGGAGATAGTACTTCTTAATTAGTGATTTATATGCGAGCCGGTCTGATCAGTGCACCGTCTGTACACAAGCCGCCTCCGAAATCATAGAAGCCATCCTGCTGGCAGACGCTTGCTTGCACGTGTCTGATTTGCCGCTGTTGATCGCTCCTCTACGGCTGAAGAACTTTTTTTTTTGAAACGCGGTTCCTTAGAGTCCGATTCTTTAAAAAAGATAGAATATAGTTGCCCGGCTAATTATCAAAAACCCAGACAAAAACCGTTACAACACGTCCACAAAGGACGCCCGGCCGACCTGGCACTAATAAGACCACACACCGCCGAGAAGAGGACACTATCGAGGTTGCCTGCAATATCATCGTCATCACCTTTCCTCGAGCAGGCGACTCCGACTTCACCGCCGACGACCCATCAAGGACCCTCCGAACGAACAACACACAAGGACCTCATCGGCCATAGCCAAACAATCGACCGCAGACATCTAGGACAGGCAGCTCCGATTTTGCTGAGGAGCTTCACAGGAGAAAGTTGCAAGCCTCGCATCTACCTTGTCCAGCACAATATCCGGAGAGCACCGCCCGCTGAAAGTCACCCTCATGGAGTCATTGTTGCCGCCGTGGCCCTGCCAACCGCAGCTCCGACTTCTCTGTCACAGCACCAAACCAACGTAGGCGCACCCATTGATGCACCGAACCTTCGACCACATAAGGACATGCCGTGACCCAGCTCCACTCACCACCATTGTCGTCACCACACAAGTCACAACGCCAACCACCCACATCGCCGGAGGACACCAGCCGATTACAATGTTGTGAGTGTCCAGCCTATGGAATGCGCAAACAGGATCAAAATTCTTCAAGGCGACGCCCCAAAGGAGGGATGCGACGAGGACGACGCCGTCGCCCGACCCGACACCGGGCCTTAGGCTTTCACCCAAAGAGCTTGAACCGAGGGTACAAGAGGTCAGAGATCTCCACAACGGCGCCCCCAAGGAGGGGAACGACACCCGCTGGTGCCGCCGCCGCCGGTCGGCAGCAACCGGGCAGGCCTTCACCCGGAGCATCTCACACTCCACCCCCAGGCGCCGCAAACCACTGAGCCACTCACCTCCCGTGCAGCAGCCGCGCTGCCGACGCACGGGAGCAACCGACGAGCCGAATCTGGCCAAAACTGACCAGATCTGCCGCTACACAGCCGCAAGAGAACCCGTAGCAGGGAGGGGAGGCTGCCACCCCACCCCATCTCACCGGATGAAGATCCATAGTCCTCCACAGACGAAGCACCAGCCGGCACCACCAAAGTACCAGGACGGAGAATCGCTGCAAAGGGGCCTTCAGGACACATCACGTGCCAAATCAGCCGGCAGGGACGAGCCTCCCTTCACCACCGCGAGCCGTCGCGCCGTCCGCACGGCCACGACAGCCACAACCGAAGCATCGAAGGACCGCCGTCCTGCTGTCCAAACCGCCACACAAGAGCCCCCGGGACCCCGCCCCCCACAGGGCCAGGGCCACCTATCGCCTCTGGCGCTGAAAGCAGCAGCGACTGCCACTGCTCCAGATCCGCCCCCAAAGCACGGAGAAGAAGCCGCGCCTCCCGGATCCGCCGTCGTCGGAGCAGAGCAGCGCCGTGCCGCCGGGACGCCTCCAGTCGAGCGAAGAAGGCCGACGACTCCCGGCAGGAGATGCGCCTCCGTGAGACGAGCCCATGCGCCCGGGAACCTCACCACCCTTACGGGGGCGAGCCCGCAACCGCCGCGGTGCGTGCCGGCGGCGATGATGGTGAGGTGAGGCGCCAGAGGGGGATCTGATGGCAGCGGCAGCTAGGTGATACGTCCCAAACGTATCCATAATTTTTGCTTGTGCCATGCTTGTTTTGCATCATTGTCTCATGTTTATATCAAAGTTTTCTATCTTTTTAGGCATTTATTGGACTAACCTACTAATGGTTGCAAAAGTGCACAATATTCTTGTTTTACACTTTATTGTGTAGGAATTACTTGGAAATTGACAAAAAACGCAAAAGGAGTCGTATTGGAGTAGGACTCTGACTTTCCTGAAATCTGTCTGAGAACGTTTTTAGAAGATGGTCACGTTCCGTCCCGAAGACGACGTCAAACGGAAAAAGCCTAGTTGCGAAAGTTGTGGGGAATTTCGAGAGGATGCTTCTAGATATAAAATTCGTCCAAATCGGAGTTCGGACGGCCGAGAAAAGCCCGTTTTACTGAAGCCCAAAATCTGATGACGGGAATCCGAGAGTCTATATAAAGAGAGGAAACCTAGGTCACCAAGGGACACGAATTTTCCTCCTCCCAAGCCGCCGTCTTGGAGGGGAGGACCAGCACCATTGCAGCACCATCCACAAGTAAGAAGGGGGGCCAAGGAGCCGCCGCCCCGAGGGCCGCCGCCGCCCTGGAGGGCTGCCGCCGCCGCCACGGCTGCCGCCGGCCGCCTCCTCCCCTCCGGGCTGCACCTCTCCATCAACACCACCGTCAATCTCTTGCTCACCATGGCCATGTGTGAGTAGTCTTCTCCAGGGCTGAGGGCTTGTACGTGTAGCTATGTGGTTATCTCTCTCTCCCATGATGTGATCTTCGTTGTGATCATAGGCTATGTTAATCTAGGGTGATCCCATGATATTTCCCCTTCCTCTATGTATTGGATTGATGTACTCACTTATCTTTATCTAGTATAATCCCCGAGACCAAGGTGACAGCGGTCTATTGGACATGGATTAGAAGAATATTTTCATGAGTGATTTCCTCTTTTGTGTGTTGATCGAAGATTGAGAGTCTCTTGGTGCTTGTCTTCGACTATCCTTGAGATATGTTGTGGTGATTGTGGTACTCTCTTTGGATGGCCGCGGTGACATTGGGAAATCCCTAGATTGAGAACTACGAACTTTGAGGTGTGCTTTTGTAGCCCTACATAATTCTCGTCCTCTCTTGACCACAAAGGAATGACCTCCGGGTGCGTCTCCATTGCATGTTTTATGGGAAATATCATGTGATTAGATTATGTAAATGTTGTTGGGAGTTGCCACTAGTGAAAGTATGATCCCTAGGCCTTGTTTTCATCAATTGAACACCGTTTACTTTCAGTTTTGTTACATGTTTGCTTGCTGCCATTTTTATTTCAGATTTACAAATACATCTTTTGCCATCCGTATCACTTGCCATTTAACATCTCTTCGCCGAACTAGTGCACCTATACATCTGACAAGTGTATTAGGTGTGTTGGGGACACAAGAGACTTCTTGTATCTTGATTGCAGGGTTGCTTGAAAGGGGTACGTTCAACCTCTACTTCCCTGAGTTCAATAAACCTTGGGTTACTCACTTAAGGGAAATTTGCTGTTGTCCTACAAACCTCTGCTCTTGGAGGCCCAACACTGTCTACAGGAATAGAAGCGTGTAGTAGACATCAAGCTATTTCTGTCGCCGTTGCCGTGGAAGTGAGGTAAGTGAAGGTACCTTCTCTAGATCTTGCAATTAAATCTTTTTGTTTCTTGTTTTTATTTCACTAGTTTTGCTTAATGGAAAACAACAAAAATATGAGAGAGCTTTATAATCTCTACCTTGAACTTGGACATGATGTGTTAGAAGAGAAAATTAAAAAACCTTTGGAACTTTATTATTTGCATAACAATCATGATGGTGGTGATGTTATAGTGTGCTTTTTTTTAATATCAATATTGCTAATGACATGGAAAGCTCTAAGCTTGGGGATGACACGTTTGATGAACATGATATTTTTAGTCCCCCAACTTTTGAAGAGAAAATTTACTTTGATGATACTTTGCTTCCTATATATGATGATTACAATGATAAATGTGAGCTTTTTAGTCCACCTACTATTGAGGATAAAATTTATTATGATTATGATATGCCTCCTAAATATGATGATTACCATGATGGTTATGATTGCTTTACTCTCACTATTCCTAATAAGAAAGATTTTGCTTATATGAAGAGTAATGATACTTTTATGCTTTTCGATCATGGAAATAATGCCTTATGTGATAGTTATATTGTTGAGTTCATCAATGATGCCACTGAAATTTATAATGAGAGAGGGAGACATGGTTCTAAATATCTTAATAATAAGAAGTTTCCTCTCTTTATGGTGAATATTTTGAAGTTATGCTTGTTTTGCCTTCCTATGCTAGTTGCTTTATGCTTCAATAATTTATTTTCTTACAAGATTCCCATGCATAGGAAGTATGTTAGACTTAAATATGTTTTATATATGCTTCATGATGCTCTCTTATATGCTTCAATTATTATCTTTGTGAGAGTTGCTTAAAAAATCACTATGCCTAACTTAAAGGCATGAAACAAAAGTGCTTTTGGGAGACAACCCACCTTTATTTGCTTTCAGTTTGTTCTTTCAGTTTTTAGTGGTCTTGATGTTTGTTACTACAGTAGCATCATCATTGTATCTTTTCTTTTCAGCTTTGTGCCAAGTTTAGCCTCCGATTGCAAGAAAGTTCAAAAGTTGTGACGTGGTGTCCAGAAAACAGATTCTGTCCTCGGACAGAAAAATTCGAATAAAATCACCAGATCATCTTTTTGATCTGAATTGTTTTGACAGCGTGCTCTATACAATTGGCTTTCAAGCGTCTGTTCTGAGTTTTTTTATTTGAGTTGCAGAAGTGCCCCAAAAAAATTATTTACTACCTACTGGTCTGTTTTTCACAGATTCTGTCCTGTTTTGCCTTTTCTTCATTTTGCAAACCTTGAGCTTGCTTTTTCTTTGCAAAAACCTTTGGCAATCTTGAGAAACAGTAGCTCTTCAAGATTATCTTTATTTCCAGTAGGGAAAAATTATTTTATTGTGTTACTAACCTCGCTAATCAGATTATGATGAGTTATGTATGAAGGGAGTTATCAAGTGTGCGAGGGAAGATGATAAAAGAAGATTCAGGAGTGTCAAACGCTCAAGCTTGGGGATGTCCCCATGCACCCCCAAGAAATATCCAATGAGACTCAAGCATCTAAGCTTGGGGATGCCCCCGTGCATCCCCTTCTCCATCAACAATTATCAGTTCGTCCTTCGTTCCACTATATTTTTATCACTTCATGCGTTATGTGCTATGCTTGGAGCGTCTTGCTCTTTTCTTTTTAGTTTATTTAGTTTTACTTGCTGGTCTTAAATAAGTTGCATCTGATCATTCTTATTTGGGAGAGAGACACGCTCCGCTTTATCATGAAACACTCATGTTCTTCACTTATATCTTTTTGAGTGTTTTAGCTACCTTGTTATATGCTTCTAGCTCTTGTTTTTATTTCATATCATGTTCAGAGCTATTAGTTCTTTTATAGAAAGTACTCTCTTGCTTCACTTATATCTTTTTGGAGAGTTGAATTGGTTTGAATTGCTAAATAATATGTTGGTAAAGTAAATGCCAAGTGTGGCCGTGGTGCAAAGAATAAAAAGCTTGCATAGTCCTGAAGATCATTGAGTAACTTGATCCCTATCAATTGTTTTGAGAAATTAAGTAGTGATGTCTAAACATGAGATCATTTAATAAAGTCTTATTAGTGAAGAAATACCTTTGAAGTTTGCAATTGTTTAGTTTTTCACCATTGGTAGTTTTAAAGTTCTTGTTTTCTCTTTAGAAGTAAGTTGGTTGACAAGGAAGACAGTGTAGAAGTCTTATAATTATGCTAAAAGGATGATATAATTCTCTTGTACCGGTTAACATGTGCTTGCTAAACCAAAAACTCTGTACTGAGCGGGAATGCTGCTCGTGCATCCAAATTCCATAGCCAAAATTATGCCATATGTGTCCACCATACCTACCTATATGCATGGTATTTAATAGCCATTCCAAGTAAATTGCTCATGTGCTACCTTTAAAACCTTCAAAATTTATCCTTATTTGTGTCTCTGTTTTAGCTCATGAGGAAGTGGTAGATAGTTCATTATTACTTGTGTTGGACAGAACGACCCCTGACGTGCATGAATAATGTGCATGTCCTTAATTTTGCAAAAAGAGCTGGCAAAAGGGTATGCCCAGCCCACTTTACATGTCATCAATATCAATATCAAAAACCTCCTTCACACATCGTACCTGAGAAATCAGACAAACTTTGGCTAGCGATAAACAAAGGAGAAAGGGGAGTGTTATCATTCCTCTATGGGAGCCGCTCTTAAGTTCTGTTTGGCTTGAGTAGTAGTGCATTGTTTATTACCATTCGTTGACATAAGCATACATCTCTCAAAATTGCTTTTATATCTCTATGTTTTCAAAAATAAAAAGCTCTAGCACATGAGTAATCCCTGCTTCCCTCTGCGAAGGGGCTATCTTTTACTTTTAAATGTTGAGTCAGTTTTCCTATGTTCTAATCTTCTTCCTCCACCATAAGCAAGCATCTAGTGTTAACCCTGGGTTCAAGTTGATTATGTTCAAAATTTCTGCTTAGTTATATATAATCCTTGTGCATTGAACTTATCCATGAGATAAAATGTTGAAAAGTGGAAAGCATTGCTGAAACTTTATCTTTCTTTTTGTGTTAACTAGAATGCTTTTGATGAGAGAACTTCTTTGGGGCTAACAGTTGTGCTTAACTTTATAGTTTCATGTCTTCAATTGTACTATTCATGAAAAGAATTTACTTAGATGATCACTTGGTTATTCATTGTCTACTTGCTTTCAACTATAGATAATTGTTTTGGTTCACTTTATTTCAGTTCATGTGCTTTACTATATTACTTGATCAAGATTGTGTTAGTAGCATGTCACCTCAAAAATTATCTATGATATCATTCTACCTACTCGAGGACGAGTAGGAATTAAGCTTGGGGATGTTGATACGTCCCAAACGTATCCATAATTTTTGCTTGTGCCATGCTTGTTTTGCATCATTGTCTCATGTTTATATCAAAGTTTTCTATCTTTTTAGGCATTTATTGGACTAACCTACTAATGGTTGCCAAAGGAGTTTATTGGACTAACCTACTAATGGTTGCCAAAGTGCACAATGTTCTTGTTTTACACTTTATTGTGTAGGAATTACTTGGAAATTGACAAAAACGCAAAAGGAGTCGTATTGGAGTAGGACTCTAACTTTCCTGAAATCTGTCTGAGAACGTTTTTAGAAGATGGTCACGTTCCGGCCCGAAGACGACATCAAACGGAAAAAGCCTAGTTGCGAAAGTTGTGGGGAATTTCGAGAGGATACTTCTCGATATAAAATTCGTCCAAATCGGAGTCCGAACGGCCGAGAAAAGCCCGTTTTACTGAAGCCCAAAATCTGATGACAGGAATCCGAGAGTCTATATAAAGAGAGGAAACCTAGGGGGCCACAAATTTTCCTCCTCCCAAGCCGCCGTCTTGGAAGGGAGGACCAGCACCATTGCAGCACCATCCACAAGGAAGAAGGGGGGCCAAGGAGCCGCCGCCCCGAGGGCCGCCGCCGCCACGGCTGCCGCCGGCCGCCTCATCCTCTCCAGGCTGCACCTCTCCATCAACACCACCGTCAATCTCTTGCTCACCATGGCCATGTGTGAGTAGTCTTCTCCAGGGCTGAGGGCTTGTACGTGTAGCTATGTGGTTATCTCTCTCTCCCATGATGTGATCTTAGTTGTGATCATAGGCTATGTTAATCTAGGGTGATCCCATGATATTTCCCCTTCCTCTATGTATTGGATTGATGTACTCACTTGTCTTTATCTAGTATAATCCCCGAGACCAAGGTGACAGCGGTCTATTGGACATGGATTAGAAGAATATTTTCATGAGTGATTTCCTCTTTTGTGTGTTGATCGAAGATTGAGAGTCTCTTGGTGCTTGTCTTCGACTATCCTTGAGATATGTTGTGGTGATTGTGGTACTCTCTTTGGATGGCCGCGGTGACATTGGGAAATCTATAGATTGAGAACTACGAACTTTGAGGTGTGCTTTTGTAGCCCTACATAATTCTCGTCCTCTTTTGACCACAAAGGAATGACCTTCGGGTGCGTCTCCATTGCATGTTTTATGGGAAATATCATGTGATTAGATTATGTAAATGTTGTTGGGAGTAGCCACTAGTGAAAGTATGATCCCTAGGCCTTGTTTTCATCAATTGAACACCGTTTACTTTCAGTTTTGTTACATGTTTGCTTGCTGCCATTTTTATTTCAGATTTACAAATACATCTTTTGTCATCCATATCACTTGCCATTTAACATCTCTTCGCCGAACTAGTGCGCCTATACATCTGACAAGTGTATTAGGTGTGTTGGGGACACAAGAGACTTCTTGTATCTTGATTGCAGGGTTGCTTGAAAGGGGTACGTTCAACCTCCACTTCCCTGAGTTCGATAAACCTTGGGTTACTCACTTAAGGGAAATTTGCGGCTGTCCTACAAACCTCTGCTCTTGGAGGCCCAACACTGTCTACAGGAATAGAAGCGTGTAGTAGACATCACTAGGTCACTCCCGGGTCGCTCACTCGGGAGCGACATGGGAGTTTTTCGGATGATAGGAGCCTGAAGAACTTTAGAGAGGCCACGTGCACGGGAAAACTCTTAGAGAGCCGTGTACATGGCTGAAGCTTCCATATTATGTAGGTCGTTTGGAGAAGTGTGGTCGACCAAACTGTGGTCCTTGCCCACTTCAAAAGAGAACAAGAAACGGAAATACACCTTTTTGTCAAGTGTCGCTGCACATTTAGGGTCTGGAGATCAATCATCGAGAAGCTTGGGCTCACGCACATGGACACCTCCGATTGGCAGTTAGATGTAACCGTCACTAAATGGTGGCAAAAATGAACCGACGACCGCAACCCTCACCGCCACGCAATGGCTTCCTTCATCATGCTCGTTTGTTGGACCATTTGAAATGAGATAAACGCCCGCATATTCCATCGAAAAAGCGCGCCACCCAATGGCGGAGCCAGAAATTTTCTGGAGCCTGGGCAAGTTTGAGCTTTATGTGAAAGAAAATTGGGTGTTTGGAGTACAACAGATAAAATGACACCAAATTTCCGAACCAGAGATTCTATTAATATATTATATGTTGGATATCATGAGAATACTCACATTTTTTTCATCTTTCTTGGAAGATTCTTAATCTCATTTGGATTAAACTAATCGGCAACATTATTAGGTGGTGGCTGTGGCTCTACTTCTGTGTCCGATTACACTCTATTCACATTTGGAGTACTTGGTCTATTAACCCAAAACCTCCTCATCTCCGATTTTTTTTATTTAAATTTTGAAGTTAACATCAACTATTTAGAACAAATCTTTAGTACTCCCTCCGTCCAGGTGTATTGGGCACCTAAGGAGCTGCACAATGATCTAGGTGTGATGGGATTTGGCGTAATATTAGATATAATTAGCATTAAAAATCTTGTAAGTTGAGCTAATTGATTGCAATTCCTTTGCCTTACCAATCAACATGCAACACGAAACACATGCAACCAGAGTTATTGCCCATAAGATTGAAAACTTGTGCATGAGGGTGAAGCGAACGAGGCACGGGAGTGATACGAGGCTGATTTAATTCCTTCGCGTCTTACTCATTTGGAAATTCTAAAATCACTAAGATGCCCAATGCACCTGGACGGAGGGAGTACAATCACAAAGGATCATCACCGGTGACCAGTTACCCACACCTGACCTTAAAATAAGCCCTATCAAGTCTCACAAACTTAAAATCAGTTAGCTATCATATCTAATTATGAAGGAAGGAATACCAGCTGTGATGCGAGTCGCTCCTTGGAGTATCGGACGGATCCGCTACGGCTCCACCAGCTGCTATGCACGCACCCTTGTTAGCCTTCACGGCTGATCCGTCTCCATTTCTCATATCGACCAACGATCGCGCCGCCTTGAACAGGAATAGCCAAACAAGCGGGGTCACGGAGGGGTGGAGCGATCGACCGATTGTGTCTCATCTCGAGTAAACGAGTTTTGCTACACACAAGTGTAATTACGAGGTGAAGGGAGTTAGGGAGCGATTTGATAGCATTTAATTGGACATTAATGAGGCGGCCGGCCCACCCTGAAATTCAGAGGAGGCATTCGGTTAGTGTGGAAGCAAGTTTCGTCCATTCCAAAATAATTTTGAACAAAAACCATGACATTTATTTTGGAGCATACGTTTTTTCGAGAGAGTAAAAAGCTTTATTTTTTTTAGTTTTGGTTATTCCAAAATAAGTGCCATGCTTTTAGTTCAAATTTGAGCTGACAGCACGCCACTTGTTTTGGAACAAGAGAGTAAAAAGCTTAACTTTCTTTCCCTAAAAAAAACTTACTTTTTTAGAGAGTAAAAATGCTCTTGTAGGTCTAGCATTTTTTCGAGTAAACAAAGCAACAACCGATGAACCAAACCACATATCTTAGGTAGCCCATTACAGAAGGAAACGCAAGCAAACTACAATTAGCCCATTAATCTGTTGTATTAGTCCAGCTACTACACTGGTAGGCCTTCTCGTTTCATGAACTGAGCAAACGGAAGCCCATTCGGCCACTTCTGCCCAGGTAAACAATTTTTCCCGTTGTGACATGGCCATCGCTAGCTTGCATGTAGCTAGTGAGCCCGGGCATAGCCGGGCGTTGGCGCCAGTGTGGCTCCGCCATTGGCGCCATCGCCGATCCTCCTAACCAACATTTTAGAAGATGCTAAATTTTAGATTATTGCGGGCGCAAGAAAGCTAGAAAACATCATATTGTATGAGTAATTGTCATGCTGCTTACTTGTGAGTGTGTTGTAAAACTCTAAACTATATTCTTCCTTATTTAATTGAAAAGACAAATCTTTTACCTCCGTTTCAACAAAAATATTATGTAGGTACGTATGGCTTGGGTGTAGCGTGGGGCCACAACTAACGTACCACTACTCACTTTTCACTAAGCTTTAATGACATCGTAAGCTACTGATGGTGTTAGGTGAACTACCAATGCTTTCAGTTATGATGTTCACGCTCACATGCTCGCCTCTCGGTAGGCATATATCATGGCCACGGGCCACCGTTCCTGAGCAATGCTACTACAAAATCCATGGCCTCTGCCATACTTCATTAGGAAAATATGAAGCAAAGTGATGGTGATGTCTCCCAGTACCTCAAGATTCATTAGATTAGAAGAAAGATAAAAGCAAAGCTAGCTAGGAACAGGAGTCACCAGGAAATTCCCAGATACCAAACTATAGAGTTCAGTTACGATTGACCGTGGGACAAGTTCTTACAAAGAGCTCGGCGTCCGTGCAATAAGACCCATCAGAGCAAGAGGGCGGGCACAGACTCACAGGCCAGGACAACGGAACAATGGGTGCAATGGTGTACCTGCTTGCTGGACAAACACTTGCGTGGTGAACACCGTCAAGGTTGATGCATCTGAATAATACACGTGGTCTGCACCAAATACTCATAAGAACCGCATTTTTTTGCCACTTTTGATCTTTTGCCGTCTTACAACATGGGTCAACCCTGCTAGTTAGTAGCTACCCACTTTCAATCTCTTCATCTGCTCAACCTGGAGCGACGATGCACAAGGGCACGATGGCATCGTGGCTTCGTGAGGAACGACCAAAGCAATAACGCTTCTGCGGCACATTTTAAATACTACGGGTGTGTTTGGTTTATGCCCAAACTAGCCACACCAATTTTTTGGCATGACCAAAGCTCGGGCGTGACCAAATAATTGGTAAGTTATTCTTGTTTGGTTTAGATTCATTGTACCTACCAAAATTTTGGCAAAATCAGTGAGCTGCCATTTGGTTTGCTGCCAACTAACGTAGCCAAGTTTGGGAACGAGGATTGAGGATTGATCCATGCTTCATTTTATTCAACTCTATGAAAATCGTGACATGTAACTTTTTTTAATTAGTTATGATAAGCTGAAACATGCAAAAGCTCGCGCGCAAAAGCACAAATGTACGTTACATTTGTCACAAAAAATCGTTTCTTGAGATTAAAAAAATTCCTCTTTTGGCTGCTCTGAGCCGTACTAATGAACAAATTAATTACAGTTTGCAACGGATTATAGTAGACCTAAACAATCACTGCTATTTCTGGGTAAGTAGTACCCGTCTCGCTGCATGCACACGCGGATCTGTTGAGCCAAAAAAGGAGTACGTACGACCTAAAGATTAGGAAACTAGAGAGAAATGCGGACCTATGGATCGTTTCCAGAGTATAAATCGCTAGTTAATCGCTGCAATAAGTGGGTCCCGCGGAAAGTGCGGGCGAAGGAGCTGCCAATTTTTTGGCGAAGCTTTTCAGCGCCAACAACTCGCCCTCGCGTTGGCAAAAGTTGCACAGGTCAGCCGTGGGCGCGTGGGGCGAGCCAAAATTTTGGTTGCTATCCAAACGCTCACCAATTTGTGTGGGCTTGCCAATTTTTTGGTATGGTTGCTATTGGTTGCAATCCAAACACACCCGTACATTCCCTTCCTTGACCCGGGACTGAACCCGGCTGCGGCACTGACTAGAAAACACGGCAGACGCCACTCAAACCGGAACGACCCCCTCCACCCCTCCAAGAGCCCGGGCGGCACTGTGAAAGCCAAAGGCATGGTGAAGGGGTGCAAGAAAGAAAATAATTCATGGAACACACTCTCGTCCTGCTTTATAAATAAAGCACAAATCAAGGTACACGATCGACGATATACGGTGGTGAGGAGCCATCCTACAAAGCATATCCTGAGATAACCGGACAATGTAGACTACACTGCTTAGAAATCATAGGCAGACTTGAAAATGATGCCACGACTAAGCTCCGCGACAATGCCCTAAGGAGGGGAAACGACACTGAGCGTCGCCACTGCCGCGTTCGAACCAGACTAAGGTCTTCACCCGGAAGTCTGACACAGAGAGGAGAACCACAACGACGCCCACAATAGGAGAGCGCCACCCAAGGGCGTCGTCTCCGTCGGCGACAAATCGTTGAGCCTTCACTCGGCAGCTCACCCGTTTCACCACGAGGCACCCAGGACAACCGCGAAGAGCACATGCCTCCAGATCCAGATCGGTGTGTCACCACTGTCAACGACAGCGAGTGAGCCAAAGCCACCCATTCTACACCCACACTGACCACACAACCAATATACATAGCCACCACCGCTGCCATGACGCACGCCGGAGAGCCAACCATGCGGACAGCCTTTCGGAGTCGCCGCCCCAACATCCAATGCCCGAAAAGACGCCAACTGGCCACTTCACAACGCACCAACCACAAATAGCAAGAGAGAGGCACCTCTGTAATGCCCAGGATGGGACTATACCTCCTACGTGTCGAGGCACGACTTAAAGGTATAAGCCCATCCTAGAATGATCTCAAGTTTGGTATCTTTGCACAACTCATGTAAAAGAGGGATTAAAAAGCAAAAGGAGATAGTTGGCTTACACTCGCCACTTCACACAATACATTACAAAAACAATCATCATTCAAAACATCACAACCCGACTACGGGTGAAGATCCAAAAGAAAGATACCAAAACAACATAAAGCCACAGGTCAGGATCGAATCCTAGTAGAAGCCACTACTGAACATCGAAACGTCACAAGCAAACAGCCACAAGCTTCATCGAACTCCCGGTGACGAACTTGGACCAACTCCTGCATCGAACTCGGCTGAACCTGCATCTGGTGTGGTGAAGTAACTGTGAGCCACAGAGGACTCAGCAATCCCGTTCCCGGGTAACAAGACTATTTAAGCCTTGGGTGAGGACAAGGCTGAAGACAGAATAAGAGGTGAAGGAACAAACAAGAGTCTGCAGCAGCAACTAGCACTAACTTACGTAAAAGAGAGCGAGAAGAGAAGAGCATCGGTCGAAAGATGATCACGAAGTGATCCTAACTAAAGCCGGTCAAACATAACCCCACCGTGTTCAACTCCCGAATCCCTATTCGGAAATTGACAGTCACGGAACACACGCTGGTAGTGTATTGAAACATTGTGTCAAGTTATCTACAACCGGAATTAACAAGCTCCCATCTGCCACATAACCGCGGGCACGGCTTTCGAAAGTTCAAACCCTGCAGGGGTGTTCCAACTTGGCCCATCACAAGCCCACGATCCGCGGAGTCGCAACTCCATAGGTGGGAAGACCCGAGTATTCTCGGAATCCCGTGCTCAAGTTAAACCGAACTAAGGTAAGGCTAATCCAGCAAATCCTCCCGGCGTGTCGACACCCTGATAGTAGCCGCGCGTATCTAGGTCTCAGGACACGACCGGATGAGTCATCCTACAGGTTTTTACCAAACCTCAAGTTTCCTTGAGGTGGCCCCGCAGTCTGCTCGTTTCGGACCAACACTCATGTGGAGCACTGGCCCGGGGGGTTGAATTAAGAATAAAAGGGATAGCTAGTCCACATGCAAGTTTTATTAGTTATTAGGCAAATAGTACCAAAGGTTGGGACTTGCTGGAAAAGACTTAGCACTTAGCGGTTTATCAAGGGGGTCCCATACACCCCAACCGTGTTAGGAACGCATAATCAAGGAACATAACACCGGCTTATACGGATCCTAACGGCATGAGTGGAACAAAACACCAAGCAAAAGGCTTAGCCTTCCACCCTTGCCAATATATAGATGATTTCATTTTTAAGCATTTATATAGTGTGATATAACCCAACCAAACTTCAACATGAAGCAAACATCTTCAATCTTCACCTGCAACTAGCAATGCTATAAGAGGGGCTGAGCGAAGCGTACTTAGCCAAGCAACGGTTTGCGTAGGTAGGATGGTTAAACATGGCAATTGGTTACAAGTAGGAGGCTGACAAGAAGACATGGGCATCGAGGCAAAACTATAGATCGAGACTTCTAGCAAGAGGCAAAAATAGTAATGGTATCCGGGTTCGGTCATCTTGCCTGGGATTCCACAAAGGAGAAGAACGGATCCAAGAAGAAGACGGAGCAACAGTCGAGCGGATCCTCACAACTCCGGAACGAAACCGAAGCTATCAAGAGAAGCAAACCGGAAAGAAACAAACAACACGGTAAACACACAAGCAAAACATGGCATACGATGCACAAACAAGAATGATGCATGTCCGGTTTAAATATGCGAGGCATGGCAAAGTGCACAAACAAATACTACAAGTTAAGTGGAGATCAATATGCAACGAGTTGCATATTGACGAAACACCACATTAATTATTTAATTGACTCTCGTTATTTACAAGACAAGATTAAATGTTTTTTTTTAACATGGCAAGAGGTGAAACATAAAGAAACTACACTATTAAGACATTTTAAATGAGGCCGGAAATAACAACAACATGTCCGGAAAATCCTCATGAGCATATTTAATAATTATAAGCAACAACAAACACACATATTAATGTTGTTAACATGATGCGGATGACATGAACAAGTTTTATGCAAGTTCTATTAAAAGGGGTCAATTAACAAGATAAGAAGCATTTGTCACCGTGGTGGAAAGAAAAGAGTGCCACGGCAACGATCCGAAATGAGGCAACGGCATCATATCGGTGCCGGTAACTCGTTGAGAGACCGGTGCAAAAGATAACGAAGCGAGTGAAACAAGATGAAAGAGGTGGGGTGATCCCGTTACCGGGTTCCCACGAGTCGGTGACGAGGCAACCGAGGAACATGACAAAAGGTGGAACGGGCACGAAACACACACAAGGGAGACATTTCATACAACACAACAAGCATGCATCACACGGGTCATCTCGGTATACCTTCGAAGCGTGCGTTTCGGGGCGGTTCGAGACGTAGAGGAAGGAGGCGTAGTTGTACACGGCCGTAGAGGAAGAAGTCGTTCTCGCGAGTCGTGGTGCACGTGTCGTAGAGGGAAGAAGTCGTTCACGGGGTGTCGTGGTACTTGGCGAATTCCTCGTTTTCGGGCGACGGTAGTGGTACACGGCGACGGTAGTCGTTCGGGTCGTCGATGTCGGGGTACTTGTCGCGTCGGCGTTCGTAGTGGTACTTGTCGCATCGGTAGGGGTACTCGTTCACGTAGTCGTACACGGATGTAGAGGTACTTGCTCCGTAGCCGTTCACGAGCTCGCCTTCCCGTAGATGTTCGGTCGTCGATTCGTTCGGTCGTTCATGTCGTAGTTGTACACGGGGTCGTAGATGTACACGGAGCTCGTTTTCCGTAGATGATCGGTTCGTCGAGGTACTTGGTCGGGTCGCCGTAGTTGTACACGTAGCCATCTGTCCAAAAATTACAGCACGCAACAGAACAAAAACAAAACAAACTACTCAACACGGCAGCAACAGCACGGAGGACCACGGCCTTGCGGACGGGACGGAGGGAGGCCGGCTGCGGGGCTCTCGGGCTTCAAGGACGGAGGGAGCCAGGCGCTCGGGGGCCCTGGCTGGAGGACGCGCTCGGGGCGTCCAGGAAGGCGACGAGGGAGAAGGACGGCGCGAAGGGGCGCGGAGGAGAACGTCGCGGCGACCGACTCCCTGGAGAAGAGGCGCCTCGAACGCGGGGACCATGGCGCGGACGCCGGAGACGGGACGCCGGCGCTGGACGCGGAGGCGCTCGGTGCGGGGCGATCCGGGCTGAAGGGCGCGGTAGCTCGGTCTCCCACCTGGAGACGGAGCCGCTGGGGGGGCTGCAGGGGCGCGGGCGCGCTGAGCCACGGCCTCGGCGACGCGCTGGTACAAGGGCGGAGGCGCGGCGACCGGTGGCTGCTGGCGAGGAGGAGAGGTAGAGGCCGCAGGGACGGGGAGGGGCGCGGCCGCGCGGTCTGGCTGGAGGGGCACAACGGCGCTGGAGCCATGGCCTCTGGAGGACGACGCGGCTCCGATCGGAGCTGGAAGAAACTGCTCGAGGGCTGCGGCCGGGGAAGGTCGGGACCTCGAGAGGAGGCGGCGGACGCGGGCGAAGCAGGGCGAAGGAGGAGGGCGACGCAGGGAAACAGAGGGAGGCGAGGCCTGGCCGGATCGAGGGGTTCGGGCCTCGAAGGGAAGAAAGCGAGGGGACGAGCGTCGGGCGAAGGGAGAGTGGCGGCGGCTGAGGGAGTTGGGAGCGAGCGGGTCGGGAGTTAGGGTTAGGTGACGGGGGAGCGGTCGGGCTGGCCTTCGGCCTGATGGGCCTGCTGGGCCGGCGGGGGGAGGGCTGAGGCCCAAGAGGCTGGTTGGCCTGAAGGCCAGGAAGGCTGGGCCTCTGGAGCGGCTGGAAGGGGATTTTTTTTGGCCAGATGGGTCGCGGCTGCTCTTCTCTATTTATTCTTTAGCAGAAAAAATAGAGATAGCCAAAAAAATCAAGAAAAGGCCACGAACAAGGATTAAAAGAGGGAACATTTTGAAAGGCTTTACGGAAAAAAACCAACCCAACAAAATATAGTTCCAACAAAATAGGGAAAAACAAACTAAAATAAATAGCTTGCCTTAAAGGAGTTTCAAAAGAGTCTAGATCTTGTAGGATCCTCGAAACAACGGAAAGAATTATCGGCAAGGTTATTACGGAGAAACTAGAATTAAGAGACATGGGGAAAATTATGCAAGTGTGTTTGAGTAATTCCAAAGAATGGAATATTTTAGTATAGCTCCCTAAAATAATGAGAGACTTTTATAAGTTATAAAGAGAAGTCACCTTCCCTCGATTTAAATGGACCGAAGGTCCACACGGTTTATTTAGGTTGAGATGCAAAAATAAAATATGACATGATGGCATGATGACATGATGCAATGCAAAAATAAATAACACAAGCTCAAAAGAACACACGGGCAACCCGGAACATCTGGAATCTTCGAGCATCTTCTGGAATCTTCTGGGACGTCGGTCTCGGGCGTCACAACTCTCCCACACTAACAGAGGATCTCGACCCGAGATCCTAGAGATATCACCGGGTAAAAACGAAAGAGGAAGGTAAAACAAAGTTGCTTCTTTGACAGACGAGTGAAACCAAAGAACCTTGAGAGGTTGAACAAGCTTGAAAGAAAGAATACAACGGAGATGAACGAAGTTAAGAGCACTCCGGTAAAAGGAGGAACAAGGAGTACAAATAGAACCTTGAGAGGTTGAAAGACATGAAACAATAGCTCACGGATGACGAAAGAATATGAAACTGCAACTGTATATCCAAGGAATAAGAATGACAGAATTTGGGCAGCACTCCGTCTGAAAATGGAAGGAATTGGACAAGAGCTTGAGGAGATGTAGTGATACTTGACGAAAACAACAGCATACAGCCTCCGGAACAATTAAAAGAATGGCACAAGAGGTAAGAAGGATTCAGACAGCACTCCGGTTAAAAAGATAGGCAAAACTTGATAAAAAGAGGGAACTAGAATGAAGAATACAACACTCCGGTTAAAAGATAAGCAAGGGAAGAATATGATCTCGATAAAAAACGAGATGATGGTTAAAGAGAGCAATATCACAAGGCCTCCGGAATGAAAGAATAGCATAAAGATCAACGAAAGAAAAGAATGGGGAAGAAATGACAACTTCTCTCGAAATGAATTGAATTAGCATCCTTACGAAGAAGGGTTGAACAGAGTTGAAGAAAAATCAACAACGAAAAGGAATAAGCTTGATGTGGGCTTATGGAAAAACATCTCAAAATTATGAGGTGACAACCAACCACTATTGGAAAACAATTGATTGGATTGAGATCAACAAGGAGATGAAAAACTTATTTCATCGGAATGATAAATGAAGAACTTGGGTCATTTATGAGCACCATAATTGCAACAATCCTTAGGGAAAGCTTTTAGGTGAAATACAACCCAAGATAACTCCAATGAATAAATTGAAGGGTTGAAAAGATCTCCTGAACAAAGAAAATGTTGGTTTTAAATATCTCAATCTTGACAACTCATGAATCATGAAACATGAAGGAATTGTCAA
>LR738715.1:729051370-729076373 GCA_902687465.1 Secale cereale
TGTAATGCCCAGGATGGGACTATACCTCCTACGTGTCGAGGCACGACTTAAAGGTATAAGCCCATCCTAGAATGATCTCAAGTTTGGTATCTTTGCACAACTCATGTAAAAGA
Source organism: Secale cereale (assembly GCA_902687465.1). Classification (NCBI taxonomy): domain Eukaryota; kingdom Viridiplantae; phylum Streptophyta; class Magnoliopsida; order Poales; family Poaceae; genus Secale; species Secale cereale. Next base: position 729,051,484 of record LR738715.1, read on the forward strand.
GGGATTAAAAAGCAAAAGGAGATAGTTGGCTTACACTCGCCACTTCACACAATACATTACAAAAACAATCATCATTCAAAACATCACAACCCGACTACGGGTGAAGATCCAAAAGAAAGATACCAAAACAACATAAAGCCACAGGTCAGGATCGAATCCTAGTAGAAGCCACTACTGAACATCGAAACGTCACAAGCAAACAGCCACAAGCTTCATCGAACTCCCGGTGACGAACTTGGACCAACTCCTGCATCGAACTCGGCTGAACCTGCATCTGGTGTGGTGAAGTAACTGTGAGCCACAGAGGACTCAGCAATCCCGTTCCCGGGTAACAAGACTATTTAAGCCTTGGGTGAGGACAAGGCTGAAGACAGAATAAGAGGTGAAGGAACAAACAAGAGTCTGCAGCAGCAACTAGCACTAACTTACGTAAAAGAGAGCGAGAAGAGAAGAGCATCGGTCGAAAGATGATCACGAAGTGATCCTAACTAAAGCCGGTCAAACATAACCCCACCGTGTTCAACTCCCGAATCCCTATTCGGAAATTGACAGTCACGGAACACACGCTGGTAGTGTATTGAAACATTGTGTCAAGTTATCTACAACCGGAATTAACAAGCTCCCATCTGCCACATAACCGCGGGCACGGCTTTCGAAAGTTCAAACCCTGCAGGGGTGTTCCAACTTGGCCCATCACAAGCCCACGATCCGCGGAGTCGCAACTCCATAGGTGGGAAGACCCGAGTATTCTCGGAATCCCGTGCTCAAGTTAAACCGTACTAAGGTAAGGCTAATCCAGCAAATCCTCCCGGCGTGTCGACACCCTGATAGTAGCCGCGCGTATCTAGGTCTCAGGACACGACCGGATGAGTCATCCTACAGGTTTTTACCAAACCTCAAGTTTCCTTGAGGTGGCCCCGCAGTCTGCTCGTTTCGGACCAACACTCATGTGGAGCACTGGCCCGGGGGGTTGAATTAAGAATAAAAGGGATAGCTAGTCCACATGCAAGTTTTATTAGTTATTAGGCAAATAGTACCAAAGGTTGGGACTTGCTGGAAAAGACTTAGCACTTAGCGGTTTATCAAGGGGGTCCCATACACCCCAACCGTGTTAGGAACGCATAATCAAGGAACATAACACCGGCTTATACGGATCCTAACGGCATGAGTGGAACAAAACACCAAGCAAAAGGCTTAGCCTTCCACCCTTGCCAATATATAGATGATTTCATTTTTAAGCATTTATATAGTGTGATATAACCCAACCAAACTTCAACATGAAGCAAACATCTTCAATCTTCACCTGCAACTAGCAATGCTATAAGAGGGGCTGAGCGAAGCGTACTTAGCCAAGCAACGGTTTGCGTAGGTAGGATGGTTAAACATGGCAATTGGTTACAAGTAGGAGGCTGACAAGAAGACATGGGCATCGAGGCAAAACTATAGATCGAGACTTCTAGCAAGAGGCAAAAATAGTAATGGTATCCGGGTTCGGTCATCTTGCCTGGGATTCCACAAAGGAGAAGAACGGATCCAAGAAGAAGACGGAGCAACAGTCGAGCGGATCCTCACAACTCCGGAACGAAACCGAAGCTATCAAGAGAAGCAAACCGGAAAGAAACAAACAACACGGTAAACACACAAGCAAAACATGGCATACGATGCACAAACAAGAATGATGCATGTCCGGTTTAAATATGCGAGGCATGGCAAAGTGCACAAACAAATACTACAAGTTAAGTGGAGATCAATATGCAACGAGTTGCATATTGACGAAACACCACATTAATTATTTAATTGACTCTCGTTATTTACAAGACAAGATTAAATGTTTTTTTTTTAACATGGCAAGAGGTGAAACATAAAGAAACTACACTATTAAGACATTTTAAATGAGGCCGGAAATAACAACAACATGTCCGGAAAATCCTCATGAGCATATTTAATAATTATAAGCAACAACAAACACACATATTAATGTTGTTAACATGATGCGGATGACATGAACAAGTTTTATGCAAGTTCTATTAAAAGGGGTCAATTAACAAGATAAGAAGCATTTGTCACCGTGGTGGAAAGAAAAGAGTGCCACGGCAACGATCCGAAATGAGGCAACGGCATCATATCGGTGCCGGTAACTCGTTGAGAGACCGGTGCAAAAGATAACGAAGCGAGTGAAACAAGATGAAAGAGGTGGGGTGATCCCGTTACCGGGTTCCCACGAGTCGGTGACGAGGCAACCGAGGAACATGACAAAAGGTGGAACGGGCACGAAGCACACACAAGGGAGACATTTCATACAACACAACAAGCATGCATCACACGGGTCATCTCGGTATACCTTCGAAGCGTGCGTTTCGGGGCGGTTCGAGACGTAGAGGAAGGAGGCGTAGTTGTACACGGCCGTAGAGGAAGAAGTCGTTCTCGCGAGTCGTGGTGCACGTGTCGTAGAGGGAAGAAGTCGTTCACGGGGTGTCGTGGTACTTGGCGAATTCCTCGTTTCCGGGCGACGGTAGTGGTACACGGCGACGGTAGTCGTTCGGGTCGTCGATGTCGGGGTACTTGTCGCGTCGGCGTTCGTAGTGGTACTTGTCGCATCGGTAGGGGTACTCGTTCACGTAGTCGTACACGGATGTAGAGGTACTTGCTCCGTAGCCGTTCACGAGCTCGCCTTCCCGTAGATGTTCGGTCGTCGATTCGTTCGGTCGTTCATGTCGTAGTTGTACACGGGGTCGTAGATGTACACGGAGCTCGTTTTCCGTAGATGATCGGTTCGTCGAGGTACTTGGTCGGGTCGCCGTAGTTGTACACGTAGCCATCTGTCCAAAAATTACAGCACGCAACAGAACAAAAACAAAACAAACTACTCAACACGGCAGCAACAGCACGGAGGACCACGGCCTTGCGGACGGGACGGAGGGAGGCCGGCTGCGGGGCTCTCGGGCTTCAAGGACGGAAGGAGCCAGGCGCTCGGGGGCCCTGGCTGGAGGACGCGCTCGGGGCGTCCAGGAAGGCGACGAGGGAGAAGGACGGCGCGAAGGGGCGCGGAGGAGAACGTCGCGGCGACCGACTCCCTGGAGAAGAGGCGCCTCGAACGCGGGGACCATGGCGCGGACGCCGGAGACGGGACGCCGGCGCTGGACGCGGAGGCGCTCGGTGCGGGGCGATCCGGGCCGAAGGGCGCGGTAGCTCGGTCTCCCACCTGGAGACGGAGCCGCTGGGGGGGCTGCAGGGGCGCGGGCGCGCTGAGCCACGGCCTCGGCGACGCGCTGGTACAAGGGCGGAGGCGCGGCGACCGGTGGCTGCTGGCGAGGAGGAGAGGTAGAGGCCGCAGGGACGGGGAGGGGCGCGGCCGCGCGGTCTGGCTGGAGGGGCACAACGGCGCTGGAGCCATGGCCTCTGGAGGACGACGCGGCTCCGATCGGAGCTGGAAGAAACTGCTCGAGGGCTGCGGCCGGGGAAGGTCGGGACCTCGAGAGGAGGCGGCGGACGCGGGCGAAGCAGGGCGAAGGAGGAGGGCGACGCAGGGAAACAGAGGGAGGCGAGGCCTGGCCGGATCGAGGGGTTCGGGCCTCGAAGGGAAGAAAGCGAGGGGACGAGCGTCGGGCGAAGGGAGAGTGGCGGCGGCTGAGGGAGTTGGGAGCGAGCGGGTCGGGAGTTAGGGTTAGGTGACGGGGGAGCGGTCGGGCTGGCCTTCGGCCTGATGGGCCTGCTGGGCCGGCGGGGGGAGGGCTGAGGCCCAAGAGGCTGGTTGGCCTGAAGGCCAGGAAGGCTGGGCCTCTGGAGCGGCTGGAAGGGGATTTTTTTTGGCCAGATGGGTCGCGGCTGCTCTTCTCTATTTATTCTTTAGCAGAAAAAATAGAGATAGCCAAAAAATCAAGAAAAGGCCACGAACAAGGATTAAAAGAGGGAACATTTTGAAAGGCTTTACGGAAAAAAACCAACCCAACAAAATATAGTTCCAACAAAATAGGGAAAAACAAACTAAAATAAATAGCTTGCCTTAAAGGAGTTTCAAAAGAGTCTAGATCTTGTAGGAGCCTCGAAACAACGGAAAGAATTATCGGCAAGGTTATTACGGAGAAACTAGAATTAAGAGACATGGGGAAAATTATGCAAGTGTGTTTGAGTAATTCCAAAGAATGGAATATTTTAGTATAGCTCCCTAAAATAATGAGAGACTTTTATAAGTTATAAAGAGAAGTCACCTTCCCTCGATTTAAATGGACCGAAGGTCCACACGGTTTATTTAGGTTGAGATGCAAAAATAAAATATGACATGATGGCATGATGACATGATGCAATGCAAAAATAAATAACACAAGCTCAAAAGAACACACGGGCAACCCGGAACATCTGGAATCTTCGAGCATCTTCTGGAATCTTCTGGGACGTCGGTCTCGGGCGTCACAACCTCGTCCACTCCTAGCCCGGCATCGGTTACTGAATCTTCTGGGTTAGCGCATCCATGGTAGGAAACGCCCACGCATGCGTACCCAACTAGTCCCGGTGGCCCGGGGAGGACACGATCCAATGACTGCTGACAACCATCGGTGAGCAAGCCCTAGCTAGGTGAGCTCATACAGCGCCACATCGGTGGTCGTCGGCACCGATCCCCCTGCCGGTGCTTCGATGTCATGACCACCACCGTCGCCCACTATGCCCACGTGAAAGGAAATCTTGCTCCCACGAACAACACCCGCATGGAGCCCAACCAACCCTACCCGGCACGAGAGCACCAACCCACCCTGGGCCCCAATCTAGCCCGCCGGAGCGCGAACCCTTGGTCCAAGACTCTGCCGGCTTGTACCAAGGGAAGGAGGGTCGCCACCATCACCCTACGCCGCCTACCGGAACCGGGTGTTAAACCTGCATCGCCAACACCCTGGCAGGCCTGCACCACCAATGGTCGATCATGGGTCACCTGCGGGGGCAGCGCGAGGAGAGGGAGGAGTCGGGCCGATTGTTTTTCTTTCTTTCACTATTTGTCCATTTACAGGTGAGAAAGAAAATAATTCCGACAGTACACAAGGTTTCTCCGCTTTTAAGCACGTTCATCAACACCTTAATAGTGTAGCTCATGTTTTAGCTAAGTCTTATATGTTGGGGAACGTAGCAGAATTCAAAAAATTTCTACGCTTTCACCAAGATCCATCTAAGGAGACATCTAGCAACGAGCATATTAGAGTGCATCTACATACCGTTTTGTAGATCGCGAGCGGAAGCTTTTCAAGAAGCGTGGATGAAGTAGTCGTACTCTTCTCGTTCTTCGTCACCAATGATCTAGCGCCGAACGGACGGCACCTCCGCGTTTAACACACGTCCGGTACAGCAACGTCACCTCCTTCTTGATCCAGCAAGGGGGAGGAGAGGTCGTCGGAGATCCAGCAGCACGACGGCGTGGTGGTGGATGCAACAGGAATTCCTGCAGGGCTTCGCCGGCGCCCTATGGAGGAGGAGGAAGGTGTGACGGGAGGGGGAGAGGCGCCAGAGACTTGGGTGCGGCTGCCCTCGCCCCCCCACATATATATAGGGGGCCAGGGGGGTGCGCCAAGCCCTGCAGATCCCATCTGCAGGGTGGGGCGGCGGCCAGGGGGGATTCTTGCCCCCCAAGGCAAGGTGGCGCCTCCCTCCCCTAGGGTTTCAACCCTAGGCGCATGAGGGAGGGCCCATTAGGGTGCGCCAGCCCACCAGGGGCTGGCCCCTTCCCCTTGCGGCCTAGGGGCCCCACCGAGATGGGTGGCCCCACCCGGTGGACCCCCGGGGGCCCCTCCGGTGGTCCCGGGACACTCCCGGTGACCTCCGGAGATCACCCGATGGCCGAAACTGGACTTCCTATATATCATTCTTTACCTCCGGACCATTCCGGAACTCCTCGTGACGTCCGGGATCTCATCCGGGACTCCGAACAACTTTCGGGTTTCCACGTGCATGTATCTCTATGACCCTAGCGTCACCGAACCTTAAGTGTGTAGACCCTACGGGTTCGGGAGACACGTAGACATGACCGAGACCACTCTCCGGTCAATAACCAACAGCGGGATCTGGATACCCATGTTGGTTCCCACGTGTTCCTCGATGATCTTCATCGGATGAACCACTGTGTCAAGGATTCACTCAATCCCGTACGTTATTCCCTTTGTCCATCGGTACAGTAATTGCCCGAGATTCGATCGTCGGTATTCCCGATACCTTGTTCAATCTCGTCATGGCAAGTCTCTTTACTCGATCCGTAATCCATCATCCCGTGACTAACTCCTTAGTCACCTTGAGCTCATTATTATGATGTCTTACCGAGTGGGCCCAGAGGTACCTCTCCGTCATACGGAGTGACAACATCCCAGTCTCGGTTCGTACCAACTTAACAGACACTTTCGGAGATACCCGATGCGTACCTTTATAGCCACCCAGTTACGTTGTGACGTTTGGCACACCCAAAGTATTCCCACGGCATCCGGGACTTGCACAACCTCATGGTCTAAGGAATAAATACTTGACACCGAAAAGCTTATGCATTACGAACTATACGATCTCGTGCTATGCTCAGGATTGGGTTTTGTCCATCACATCATTCTCCTAATTATGTGATCCCGTTATCACTGACATCCTATGTCCATGGTCAGGAAACCGTGACCATCCGTTGATCAACGAGCTGGTAACTAGAGGCCTACCACGGACTCATTGTGGTCTATATATTCACACATGTATCGCCGTTTCCGTACAATACAATTCAAGCATGAATAACAAACGATTATCATGAACAAGGAAATATAATAATAATACTTTTATTATTGCCTCTAGGGCATATTTCCAACAGTATCCCACTTGCACTAGAGTCAATAATCTAGTTACATTGTGATGAATCGAACACCCATAGAGTCCTGGTGTTGATCATGTTTTGCCCGTGGAAGAGGTTTAGTCAACGGGTCTGCAACATTCAGATCCGTATGCACTTTACAAATATCTATGTCTCCATCTTGAACATAATTCCGGATGGAGTTGAAACGGCGCTTGATGTGCTTGGTCTTCTTGTGAAACCTGGGCTCCTTGGTAATTGCAATAGCACCAGTGTTTTCACAGAAGAGAGTCATCGGGCTTGACGCGCTTGGAATGACTCCTAGGTCAGTGATGAACTCCTTCATCCAGACTCCTTCCTGCGCTGCTTCGCAAGCAGCTATGTACTCCGCTTCACATGTAGAATGCGCCACCACGCTCTGTTTGCAACTGCACCAGCTGACTGCTCCACCATTCAAAATATACACGTATCCGGTTTGTGACTTAGAGTCATCCAGATCTGTGTCGAAGCTAGCATCGACGTAACCCTTTACGACGAGCTCTTCGTCACCTCCATAAACGAGAAACATATCCTTAGTCCTCTTCAGGTACTTTAGGATGTTCTTGACCGCTGTCCAGTGTTCCATACCGGGATCACTTTGGTACCTCCCTACCAAACTTATGGCAAGGTTCACATCAGGTCTGGTACACAGCATGGCATACATGATAGAACCTATGGCCGAGGCATAGGGTATGACACTCATCTTTTCTCTATCTTCTGCCGTGGTCGGCGACTGAGCCTTGCTCAATCTCATACCTTGCAAAACAGGCAAGAACCCCTTCTTGGACTGATCCATATTGAACTTCTTCAATATCTTGTCAAGGTATGTACTTTGTGAAAGACCAATCAGGCGTCTTGATCTATCTCTATAGATTTTGATGCCTAATATGTAAGCTGCTTCTCCAAGGTCCTTCATTGAAAAACTCTTATTCAAGTAGGCCTTTACAGTTTCCAAGAATTCTATATCATTTCCCATCAGCAATATGTCATCCACATATAATATGAGAAATGCTACAGAGCTCCCACTCACTTTCTTATAGATACATGCTTCTCCATAAGTCTGTATAAAGCCAAACGCTTTGATCACATCATTAAAGCGAATATTCCAACTCCGAGATGCTTGCACCAGCCCGTAAATCGAGCGCTGGAGCTTGCATACCTTGTTTGCATTTTCTGGATCGACAAAACCTTCCGGCTGCATCATATACAACTCTTCCTTGAGGAAGCCATTAAGGAATGCCGTTTTGACGTCCATTTGCCATATCTCATAATCATAGAATGCGGCAATAGCTAACATGATTCTGACTGACTTCAGCATCGCTACGGGAGAGAAAGTCTCGTCATAGTCAATCCCTTGAACTTGTCGATAACCCTTAGCGACAAGCCGAGCCTTATAGATGGTCACATTACCATCCGCGTCTGTCTTCTTCTTAAATATCCATTTATTTTCTATGGCGTGCCTATCATCAGGCAAGTCCACCAAAGTCCATACTTTGTTTTCATACATGGATTCTATCTCGGATTTCATGGCTCCAAGCCATTTATTGGAATCCGGGCCCGCCATCGCTTCTTCATAGTTCGAAGGTTCACCGTTGTCTAACAACATGATTCCCATGACAGGGTTGTCGTACCATTCTGGTGCGGAACGTGCCCTTGTGGACCTTCGAAGTTCAGTAGTAACTTGATCTGTTTCTTCATGATCATCATCATCAGCTTCCTCCCTTGTCGGTGCAGGCACCTCAGGAACAATTTCCTGCGCTGTGCTACTTTCCGGTTCAGGAGGGGTGACTGTCACCTCATCAAGTTCTACTTTCCTCCCACTCACTTCTTTCGAGAGAAACTCTTTCTCCAGAAAGGATCCATTCTTGGCAACAAATACTTTGCCTTCGGATCTGTGGTAGAAGGTGTACCCAATCGTTTCCTTTGGGTATCCTATGAAGACGCATTTTTCCAATTTGGGTTCGAGCTTTTCAGGTTGAAGTTTCTTGACATAAGCATCGCAACCCCAAACTTTCAGAAACGACAGCTTCGGTTTCTTGCCAAACCAAAGTTCATACGGAGTCGTCTCAACGGAGCCCTATTTAAAGTGAATGCGGCAGTCTCTAAAGCATAACCCCAAAAAGATAGCGGTAAATCGGTAAGGGACATCATAGATCGCACCATGTCCAACAGAGTACGATTTCGACGTTCGGACACACCGTTACGCTGAGGTGTTCCGGGCGGTGTCAATTGTGAAACAATTCCACATTTCCTAAGGTGCGTGCCAAATTCATGACTCAAATATTCACCCCCATGATCTGATCGTAAGAACTTTATTTTATTGTCTCGTTGATTCTCAACCTCATTCTGAAATTCCTTGAACTTTTCAAAAGTCTCTGACTTGTGCTTCATCAAGTAGATATACCCATATCTACTCAAGTCATCCGTGAGGGTGAGAACATAACGATAGTCTCCGCGAGCCTCAACACTCATTGGACCGCACACATCGGTATGTATGATTTCCAATAAGTTGGTTGCTCGCTCCATTGTTCCGGAGAACGGAGTCTTGGTCATCTTGCCCATGAGGCATGGTTCGCACGTGTCAAATGATTCATAATCAAGAGACTCCAGAAGTCCATCAGCATGAAGCTTCTTCATACGTTTGGCACCAATATGACCAAGGCGGCAATGCCACAAGTATGTGGGACTATCATTATCAACTTTACATCTTTTGGCATTCACACTATGAATATGTGTATCATCACGATCGAGATTCATCAAAAATAAACCATTGACCAGCGGGGCATGACCATAAAATATATCTCTTAAATAAATAGAACAACCATTATTCTCAGATTTAAATGAGTAGCCATCTCGCATAAGACGAGATCCAGATACAATGTTCATGCTCAAAGCTGGTACTAAATAACAATTATTAAGGTTTAAAACTAATCCCGAGGGTAGATGTAGAGGCAGCGTGCCGACGGCGATCACATCGACCTTGGAACCATTCCCGACGCAAATCGTCACCTCGTCCTTCGCCAGTCTTCGCTTATTCCGCAACTCCTGCTTAGAGTTACAAATATGAGCAACTGCACCGGTATCGAATACCCAGGAGCTACTACGAGCGCTGGTAAGGTACACATCAATAACATGTATATCACATATACCTTTGACGTTGCCGGCCTTCTTGTCCGCTAAGTATTTGGGGCGGTTCCACTTCGAGTGACCCGTTCCCTTGCAATAAAAGCACTCTGTCTCAGGCTTGGGTCCATACTTTGGCTTCTTCCCGGCAACAGGCTTACCGGGCACGGCAACTCCCTTGCCGTCCTTCTTGAAGTTCTTCTTACCCTTGCCCTGTGTGGAAAGGATAAGACTGGGCTAAGCTGTCATGCGGTGCAGGTGCGCGAGTTGTTTAGTAGCGAGGCTGTCAGGCTGTGAGAGCAATCGAGCGGTGCGACCGGCCCAATTTTCGGCCGGCGCATCGTTCTTAAACGTTTCCCTTAGAACAATGGTATCAACAAGTGCTTCTGTGGTGAACACCGTTAAGGTTGATGCATGGGACTAAAGTATATGTTCTGTAATCATAAGACTCATGGTATAGACACCATGAAAAGCTCTTCTTTTTCTGTCAAGAATATGTGCATAACACGTGATTTCATCAATTAGGAGTGGCCGAAAAAAGTTGTTATACCCGATCTGGAAGCACATCGCAACCCTAGCGATTGCTAAAACAAAAAACAAAAACTCACTACAACTGAAAAGAAAAAAACTATGTAATATGCCGGCCTGAATTGAGGTCTGCATAATTCGGCCTGGCCCAATTAAACGGAAGTCGACGTTTCCTTGAGCCGTCCCCAACCTTACCGGCCGCCGCCACCTTCCACGCTCGCACGGTCGCACCCACAAGAAACCGAACGAACAAGGCGCTCCCGGCGGCGAGGAAAGCAACTCGTTACTCGCCTCGCAATGCACGGCAAGCGTGACCGCCGCATCGCCGACCGAAATTCTCCGGGCACCACGGAGGAGAAGCAGGATATATGCGTTCTGCTTGATCACATCCATGGGTTCTACAAGGCGGCGCTCGATCGGCTTCCGACGGGCGCGATTCCCTCGCTGGCCCCGCGCCTCTTCAAGGCCGGCATGCCCTTCGGCTTCCTCGACCCGGTCTCCAACATCATCGTCAACACCGTCGCCTACGCCCCTGCACCGGCGCCTAGATCTGATGACGAGGATGAGGAGGAGGCGCGGGCGCCGGAGTGGATCCTCTCCAAGATCATCACCGACACAAGCGACAGATTGGTCTTCAAGCTACCGCTTTGCCGGCACAGGTCCCGTGGCATGACCCTCGCCCGGCGGTCGCTGGACGGTCTTGTCAACTTCCTTACCACCCGCTTCCCCTACCTGTATGTTAGGGAAGCCCTCAGCTACCTGCTCCTGGCCAGGGCCGACCTTCGCGCCGCCGTGCGCCTCATCGAGCGAGATCGTAACAAGCGGCGCAGCGCGTCGAGCATCATCTCCCGCACCACCATGGTCGCCTTGGAATGTGCCGCCGTGTGCGCGAGGCATCCTAAACCGAATGTCCTGGTGAAAGCGTCGCTGATTATGGCCTCTCGCCTATCCGATGTCACTACGCTTCTTGCTGGACAAGACCCTCTCTCGCCTGCAGCCCTCAAGAGCCTTGCCGAGTTGCTCAAGCAAGAGCCTGCGAGCTTGGATGATCTCCCCAACCTATCACTGGATCATCTTTGTGGCAAGGAGAATAAGAAGAATAAGAAGAGGAAGAGAAGCCAGCAGACATCAGAATTCATAGAGGGGAGTAGGCCACAGAAGACGAGGCTTGGGCCTCAGTTGACATTCAGATCCACACTGTCTCTGAAGCTGCTGCTCCTCGGCAAGATCCACGGTCACTACTTACAGGCACTTGCCAAGCTGCCTCGGGATGGCCTGCGCAAGCGTCTGCACTGCAGCCTCCTCAAGGGTGGGTATTGCTATGGCCCCAGGGATCCTGTCTCCAACATCATCGTCAACACCATCTGGTACGGCTCTACGTTCCCCACGCCCCAGAAATTCGAGCTGCAATTCAAGGTGGACATGGTATGCACACGCATGCTTGCACGCATGGAGTGTTGCTCTTTTTACGGCCTCGTTACCTTCCTTCGAGCCTGCGCTCCGACCATCACGGAGCACGATGCTATCTGGTATCTTTTCAGGAGCGACGCCGATGTCCACAAGGCCATCCGCAAGTTAAAGAAGCATTGTCATGCTGTGTGTGACAATTACCAGGACGCCTACAGGCAAGCGGCGGTTGTCTCATGGCATGTCGACCCCGACGCTCTGGTGAAATTTGTCACGTCTTCCTTGAACATGGAGTCCGACAAGCTGTCAGCTATTTTACAGGGCACGCTCACCAGCGATGCAGTTGAATGCCTTGCCATGGCTCTGCCACCTACCAAGTCCGAGGAGCAGGCTCAACATCTGAACAAGGTGACCTCAAGCTCACAGGCCTTGAGCAAAAAACAGAAGAGGTTCATTTCAGAGTTTCAGAAAAAATTTAGGCGCGACCAAAACTTCTTTGTCAAAAAGGTCAAGGCGGCATTGAGCGACTACTCTCGGCAAGAAGGGGTTGGTGCATTCGCCTCAGTTTTTTCGTTTTATTGCTTCTAAATTCTAACATGCATCAATTTGTCTTCCATATGCTAAAATTCTTTTTTTTCACTTATGGGCTGCCCTCTTCTGCATTGTTACGTACAGGTTCACTATAAACTTCATACCATTTGCGGTGTGAATCCTAGAGTACCCGATGGCCCAAGTGTTGCTCTCTTTAAGAAGAGGTTCCAATTTGAGTACTTCCATGTCAATTTCTTGGCAACGACCAATGGACCAAATTCTGCTGCCACAGCTCCAGAATTGTTCTTCGCACAATGTAGCAACAGTGTTAAGGTTATGCGGGACAGACCATCCTGGTGCACCCGTGTATCAGATTCTTGCATAGATAAAGGTACGCTCTCAGATCTGTATTCTCATGCACGCACTGGTATCTCGTTTCAATTTCATTATGCACTGTTTTCGTGTTATTGAAAAGATTCAAGAAGACGGTATTAGGTACTCGCTTTGGTTATCAATATGTTGCCTGTATGTTTCATAGTTGTAAGACAAATAGTAGTTGGTCAAATCAGTTATGATTCCACTGCCGTCATCAAAATTGTGGAAACAGAAGTTATCCTTCCAAAAAAGACATTACACCCTTCAATTGTTTTGATCATCGGAATTGTTTTGTTCTCTTCGTAAAGTTCGCAGTGGTACAACAACTTCTGCGCTGGACGGTTGTTTTTTGTTTCTCGTCTCGTAGTTCAGACCTGTAACACTAATTTGTTCTCCAAGTTCTCCTCAGTGCCTACTGCCTAGGGAAAGAAATCAGAGTCGGAGAGAACACTACTGGCGGTTTGAAGAAAAGGCATTAGATTTATAACTAACTCAATCTGATGGCTGTCATTTTAAAGATGACATCGTTTAACATGGATTCTGAATTACAATAAAGAGAGATAAGTGTGGCAACATATTGATAGCCAAAGCGAGTACCTAATACCGTCATCTTTAAACCACGTGAAGAAATGAGCATATACTTCTTTTTTTTTGAACTTAAATGAGCATATACTTCTTATCTCTCTTATCATAAATAAAGCATAAGTATATAAAATTTTGCTTTATTTGTACAACTACAAAAAATGGGCAAGATTATTTTTCCCATGTAACTACAGAAGAATCAGTAAGTATGTACATCCAGAAACAGTGTATTCCAAGTTGTTGGAAAAATCTATGATATGGGAAGAATAGCAAATATATGTATTATGGCGTGGCAGGGTGGCAGTGTGGCATTTTGTCTCTGTAACTTCACACTTTGCATTCAGTTTTAGTACACATATTGTGAAATTTGTATTATCAATGATTAAAGATAATACTTAGTCAGGACATATATTAGGATTTATTTCATGTGCATTAAATGTTTTCTTATTAGTCTAATTCCTTCTGTTTATTCTGATACAAGCTCGATGCTTCTCTTGTGAGTTTAATGGGGCAAAGATTGTGCATCCATATGATGGAATGTATTCTGGGCGCTATGAGGATTTCATTCTAACAGCTCGGGGAAAACATGGCACTCCAAATGAATTAGTTATCAGTTCCTGCCATTCTCATTCTGATATGATGTACACCATGACAGAAGATTTTATTTATTTCGATCCCAATACAGACTCAAAGATTGCAGAGATGAATCCTATTTCTAATGTGGCTAGGGCGTTGAGAGAATGGAAGGGTAGAATCCTTTGATATGATTCTGCTTTGTATGATGGGACATAATGTACTACGCAATGTATAGCAGACAGCAAAATTTGGTTCTGAAAGTCATCCTTGTTGTCAAACAGGGGAACTGAATAATGATTTTGCTTGTAAGGAGCAGCTCATTAACGGACTAAGGTGTCCAAAATAAGGAAAGTGTGATTCCACACAAGACTACAATTTCAGTTCACTTTCAATAAGAAAAACTAAGTCAATTCGATGTACTTAATAGATTCTACTATGGTGCAATAATTAATATGATCATATAAACAATGAAGCAACCTGGCAAGATTTCCCTAGAAAAATAACTGAAGTGTATTAACCAAGATGCAGATCCTTCAAAAAGTTGGTCGACTATTATTGGTTTGAGTACTTGATTTGGTGAATACCCTGCATAAATATATACTTCTCCAAGTATGCCGGCCCAAAAAGAGAAATAACTAATCTCATCGGCACTATAAATTAGAGGAGTCAGGGGTTTTAAGAAAGAAAACATCTACTGCCATGAGCAATGTATAGTGAGAACTCCAACAGGAAAGGGAGGCATCCCTCGAAACAGAAAATAGGAAAGGGAGGCATCAAAAGTTATCCCTACCCGTGAAAATTATGTGATGCACAGGAAAGAGCCACTGGAGCAGGTAGAGGGTGCTTGCAGCTCGACACCCTATCTACAACAACTTTCCAGATCAATCGCTAAGTGACCACATCTCTACCACGGGTCACTGGCACGTGGCAAGCGAGGGCCACATCAAGTTAAGGCGTGTTTGGATCTCTTGCTACTCAAAGATATAACTCATATAGCTAAGAATGTACTGCATAATGTATCATGCAAACAACAAAATTTCGTTTTGAAAGTCATCCTTACTAGCAAACAGGGCAACCAAATAATGTTTTGCTTGTCAAGGAGCAGCTCATGAACGGACCAAGGTATCCGAGAGTAGGAAAGCATATGATTCAACACGAGACAACTATGCAAATTCAGTTTTCGATAAGAAAAACTACACTAATCAACGTGCTTTTCTAGGTTATATTGTGGTGCAATATTTTTTTGATGAAACCTCGTCAAGAGGGCAGGGTGCACCTGCGATTTCGTAAAGAAGAATAGAGTTGGTTCGATTTATACAAAAAAACACCTCGAAAACCACACACTGCCAATAGAACGGTTGATTAGGGGACCATATTGCAAAGACCGAAAAACAAGGAACAACAATACCAGCGCGGCCAACTCGAACCCTGCCGCCTATAAGACCACAATACGGAGAGGAGTCAGTGACCTCTTCAAAGATGGCATCATAGCCGTCGGCATCGACCCCCGTCGGAGACTAAAGTTTCCGCACAGAGTTGCCTACGACTGCACTGCTAAACCTCGGGCAAAGGTTAGCCACACCAACAACCCTCACGTCAACCAACAGTCTGACGAACCACGACCGATAGAAAATGAAGAACGCTTAGATGCTTACACAGAAGGAAAGGGGCGCCACCATGCCATCATCGTTGGCATCCACCGGTCCTCATCAAAACAAGGCTTTCGCCTAGAGCCCTGATCCGCTCCACCTACCCAAGCCCTAGAAAAGGAGCCCAACCACTGCCAATAAGCGAGCCGGGGCGCCCATGATGCACCGACAGTAGCAGATCATGGTCACCAAAATCGAGGGTCGTCGATAGCCGCAAATAACCACGGAGGTGAGCACACGCTGATGCACAACACCACCATAGTTGGATCCGCACAGACACCACAAACCTTGATGCCCGACAGCCGTTGCGAGCCCGATCGTGGCCTATCCAGACCCAGATTATTCCTGCCACCACCACTATGCTTAGCGCCGCCGCAACTACTACATACCTCTACGCCTTGCGTTATTTTGTCTTTTGTTTTGCGCTTTAGTTGAAGGGTTCATCGGTTTTTATCGCGTTCGCGCATCTCTTTTGTCTGTTTTTGCCAGGATTTCATTCACGGAGGTACTTTGAGGTATAAAGAGAGTATACCAGGAATATGTTGTAAAAATCATGATAAATCTCATGATAGAAGACTACCATAAAAGGAAGAAACAAATTGGAGAAGAAACCTGTCGCCACGAAGGCTCCAGAGAAAATGATGACATACGGTACGACCGCGCGTGCTCTTACCAACCATGGCCGCAGTCCTCTGGCCTAGTACTTCTACTCTTTATGACCAATCAAGGCCAACACCTCATACAAGGAGACTCTGGCATCAACCATCTCCATCACCATCTTCACCGTCATCCCATCTCCATTCCTTATAATACCGAACCCTAGAGGTTTCATATGTGTATCACTCCAATCTGTCATTCATGTTTGTCACCGCTCTTCATATGATGCTGGTATCTCCATGTCTGAGTAATACCCTTAGTTCTCAAGGATATGGATGAACACCCGTTTTTATAGATGTGTTTACACTTATAGAGATATGAAATCCTCATTTGAATGTTTGAGTTAATATCCACCATGAATGTTTTGAAGGGACCCCACTCAACATTTTCGCCTTGCATGGCCATGGAGGATATTACTATCGTTGTAAATGTTGGGATGTAGGTGTAAAGAGGTGATGATATTATCCTCTCTTTCCCACCCTTCTATTGAAGGGGGGCAATGGAGAATCCTTAGTGCAGTCGTGTCCAGGGGAAACCCTTAATCACCATAGTCAGAACCGAAGCAAGGAAACTATGATGGTGGTGTGCATGATACAGAGACTACACAAGTTGCTTCTATATGTACCCGGCTCTTCCCAATTGCCAACGTAAAGAATGGCTCGAGTATCCAACCTAGAACTATGCAACTGCATATGATACGTTAGACACATACTCGTGGGAAATCTAGACTCCGCGAGAACGCCTTAGTCATATTGTTAGTTTCATTGATTTATTTACTCTGTGTTGTTCTTTTGCTTCTTTTTGCATGAATTACTTTTATTCGCACTTCACTCAAAACATTACAAGTTCCGGCCTTCATTTTTCTTTCAATCTACAACTAACTTGCAGGCACAATCTCATAGGTATGTGCAAGAAACAAAGTTCATTTCTTATGCTTCTTGTGAGATCGATACTCTTACTTTGAAAAAGTTAAAACTAGACTGTGCACTTGCAAGCCATTAGCACATGGTCACACATCGCAGGTCTGGGCAGCCAGCTCCATGGTCGTAGTGAGCAGATTGGCCGCTTCCTCGATCTAGATCTTGTGCCTGCGCTCGGGCAACCGCCCCCGCGTGCATCCCGGGCCAGCAGCCACACCGCATGCGCCTCCATAATGAAACTGCTCCACATACGTAATACATTGAAGCGGCCTCACACCGCGACATCCTCGGCAAGGCAAGGCAAGGCGAGCAGGTCGCACCGTCTTTAGCTCTGCCTGGGCTTTTCCCGGTGGAGGGTTCCGACGATGGCTAGGGGGATGCCAGAGTGGAGGGGGCAATAGGTTGTAAGAGCTGCCGCCACCGCTCCTGTTGCCTGGGGGAGGGAGCGACGCTGGGGCCATGGGTGAGGATAGCATATAGTATTCTCCGTGGAGCAATTTAGATACATTAAAACTGAACACTAATCGAGCCCTCTCACGACTTAGAGTTTTCTGGCCATCCATTTACATGATTTTTAAGATCTTGGCCGTCAAATCTCATGTCTGTCCTGACCTTCACTGAACGTTCTTTTTACTGGGCCAACTGTCCTAAATGGGCAGCTGCTCCATACTCAAAATCCGAGCCCTCTGGTTCACCGGGCCTTTTTTCCCAGCCCAGCAATCCCTCATTCCTGCCAGTGTGCGCCACAAAGGCACGCCCACTTGGTTGCTCTGCGATAGAAAAGGGGAACTGCCGATGGGCGGTCCAATTAGCTACCAACAGATAGTTTCTCAAGGAAAAAAACTACCGACAAAGAGGAGGGGAGACGCCGCGCCGGAGAGTCGTCGCCCAACGCCCAGTAGACCCGGGCGATATGGCAGCGAACCAACTTTGTGCGGTAGGTCTGGTCGGGAGCTCCGGACCGCACGCCGATTCACGTCCACGCCATTAATCGCCTGGCTGCTCGACTGCTCCTCGAGCAAAACTGCTCCGCTACGGTTTGAAGGCAGTAATCACTTTCAGTTTCTCTTCATGGCAGATGATTTGTGCCCCTTGCCGGTGGTGATTAATGGATGTCCTTCTATTTTCTCAACCTTCTGCGCCTACGTGTGTATATACTTCTTCCTCCAGGACTCTCAACTCACCCTTTTCACTCCGGTGATAGAACATCCATCAGAACAGTGATTTGCTTGATTCCCTCTACATCTTCATATTTTTCCTATCCATATACTGTTTCTTCTGCCACCCAACGATTATATTATGCTAATATCATCCTGATCAAAAATTCGTACATGTGTGTCCATACTGAAATTGAATCGGCCAGATCTTGGATATTGATTTTTACAATTTTTTATCACCAAAATTCTTCAGCTGATAATCTCCAATGGTTTCTGGACAGGTAAAAAAACCTTACATGATCGCTTCTCCCTATCTATGTACTCTGCCTGTTCGTGTGCGTCCACCCCCAGCACCGCTATGCTTGTTGCGGAAATCCAAGTGGCAACTGTGTTGACAGGCTACCGGAAACTCCAGCAATGGCAGTCGTGCCTGTCTGTGCCCTTCAATGTCTATAAGCACATCCCTCTGCTGCAATGCGTACCACAAATGTTAGGTGGTGCTGAATTGGTTAGATAAATTGGAATTTATTTTGCAGTCATGAATCGCTGCGATGTACTTTATCACGCGTTCCATTATATTGACCTTTTTGTTGCTGAATATGTTTCAGATTGCAGTGTTGTCCAATGAGATACTTGTAGTATATCTTGAGTTCGTTTCTGGGTGCGAGGCCTAATTCCGGATTTACACCGCACAAATCCTTTCTGGCATAATGTAGTGCAGTTCTATTGGGTAGTCATCAAAATACATAAGAGAGATGGCCCTCTCTATTGATAAAGCTGCATGTTTTTCTACTGATTAAATTACCTTTCTCACAGGGATATCAAAGGAGCAATTATGCTTGTAGATCATAATGGTGATACTGAAGGAGCAATTATACTATATTGTGTCAGTGATCTGACATTTCTTTTATTATTATAGTAATTATTTTATTTAGTATGTATTATACTCATACATATGTCAGCAACTCAACAGTCTGCATACATATCAATCAAATTCTTAAAAGGAAGGTCCTACGGAGTAGAGCAAGGCAACTGATGTTTTTTCATGTATTCTCCCTTTTAAGTTGAATATAAACTAATGTCTATTCAATTTCCAGGTTATCAAATTAGAAAAAACAATGACATACTTGATATCCCGGATATTTTTTTTGAAGCAAAAAAGCTTTCAAAACTCTGCTTGCAACATCATCCTATTGTGTGTTGAACTACTGCTCAATTAGTAGAGCATCCTTGGGTCAAAGACCATGCTTTAGTTAGAACTTCAGGTCTATATGGAGTTATCATCTTATTAGAAACCTATCACCTCTACGGGTTACAAATCATTGGATGACAAACTTAGTTATCAGCATACTTATCACCTCTACGGGTTACAACTTACAAATCGTTAGATGAGGAACTTAGTTACCACCATCATCTTTCATTCGTTCAACTTGCAGGGACACTTACCATGTATATTCTCTTTTACTCCTTGTGCTAAAATTGTGCTATACTACAGCTTGTATCATACGTGACCAAGCAATCAAACTGGCTTTGCCTGTCATCACATCATCCAGCATATTCGATAGGAGCGGACAACTACAGCCTGTATCATACGTGACCAAGCAATTGTCGCATAGATCCCTGGCTTGAAATCCATCAACAAAAAGTAAAAAAAACAAAATTATTCTCTAAGACTATTGATATTATGCATATAAATGTTTTCTATGTTGATAGAAAAGATATTCCATGAATTATGGTGTTAGAACTTAGAGGACAATGGGTCTCCTTTCTGTATCTTCACCTTTGGATGTAGTTACCTCCTCCTTGTACAATTTCATGGAATGAGTTGTACAATTTTTAACGACCAACCTTCATCTATTTTGAGGTATCTGATTTATTATATATATATATATATCTCCCAAATTTTGTCCAGTATTTATATATATTTTCCAAAATGGACGGGCGCGGCAACGCGCGCCATCAAAGATCTAGTAATTAATATGGTCATACATTGAAGCGGCCTCACACAATTTTCCAATAATCAACTCAGGAATAACAAGATGTAATTTGAGGAGTCGGTGAACTACCAATGGTTTGAGTACTTTATTTGGTGAGAAGAAACACATAAATACATCCATCTCCAAGTTTGCAATAGCCCAACCAAACAAGGGGGAAAAACTAATATCATCATTATTATAAATTAGAGAAGTCAGGAAGGATAAAAAAGAAACACAGACTACCATGAGCATTGTAGGGGCGAGAGTTCCAATAGAAAATGGAGCCATCAGAAGTTTTTCCCACCCGTGAATTGTGTTTCCTGGTGCACATAGAAACGTCATGCCAACGATCAAGCGTTCCCATAGTTAGATGGCGCGTGGAGTGTGACACCCTCTGTACAACGACGACATCCAGACCAATCGCTCGACGCGTTTGGATCTAAAGCAAGATTAGTTCTAGCCTTGCCTAGCCAGACTTGGTGTTTGATTTTTTTTTCGAGAGTACGCCAATGACGTACCTTAGCTTTATAGAAGATAGAGCAATATTTACAAGAGATTACAATGTGGCGTCCACTTCACTGAAGCGTCCGCCCTCCCAACTCCGAAAAAAAGCCTAAGGGACTACTCATAAAAGTGTAGCACTCCACTCCTACTGGCTAACTCCCACAGTTTGCGCTCTCTGAATATGCAATCCACAGTGCCTTGCTCATTCATAATGCCATTCCTACCGAACGCTCTGCCGTTCCTCTGTTTCCATAAACTCCCATAGTTTGAAATTTTTAAACAACACAAAACGTAGCAGTGGGAGGTGGTAGAGCGGTGGGCAAGGAAAGCCTTGCCAAGGTACGTAACTGACTTTCCTGTAACTTCACACTCTTCACCCATAGGCTACCAAGGGTTTCATAGGTTTTGCACAGAGATAGTTTGGCGATGCAATATTCGTTGTATTGATTGGGTGCCTGTATAGGTAGGCCTCAACCTTAACTATGCACAATTAGGAGGTGAGCCACAATATACATAATACATGCAACACATATATACTCAACACCCCCTGTAGTTGAAGTGTTACCAGAGACAGAGACTGGACCGAAATCCCTCGAAGGCGGGAGTAGGCAATTCCTTAGTCATCACGTCAGCAAACTGTTGCGTCGTTGGAGCGTGGAGAACCCGAACACGACCAAGGGCAACCTGCTCACACACAAAGTGAATATCGAGCTCAATATGCTTCGTACGTCGATAGTGCACCGGGTTGGCAGAGAAGTAGACCGCGTTGACGTTATCGCGGTAGACAAGAGTGGCTTTGTGAACATCACAAATCAACTCCTGGAGTAGCTGACGGATCCAAGAGCATTCGGCCACGGCGTTAGCCACGGCCCGATACTCTGGCTCGGCGCTGGAGCGGGAGACCATGGATTGTCGCTTCGATGACCAAGAGATCAACGAGGGCCCAAGGTAGACGCAATAGCCGGACGTAGAGCGCCGGGTGTCGGGGCAGCCTACCCAGTCGGCGTCCGAGTAGGCAACGAAGTCGATCACGCGGGGAGTGCATGTGGAGGCACACCTGTTGAACAGCGTACTGCAGGTCCATTCGGGTCGGCGTCAGGTACTGTAAAGCACCAACAATGGAGCGATAGAACGCTGCATCGGACGCGAGAGATCCCTCCAGAGTAGAGGCCTTCGCCTTCGTGTCGACGGGGGTGGGCGCCGACTTGCAGTTAAGCATACCGTCATGCTCCAGAAGCTCGTGGGCGTACTTCTGCTGATGCAGAAAGAAGCCGTCAGCCCGACGGACCACCTCGATGCCGAGGAAGCAGTGTAGAGGCCCCAAGTCCTTGAGGGCAAACTCATCACAAAGACGAGTCGTCAGCCGCTGAAGGAGCTCGGGGGTGGACGCCGTGAGGATGATGTCGTTGACGTAGAGCAACAGATATGCAGTGTTAGCTCCCAGATGATACACAAAGAGTGAGGCATCGGAGAGAGTGGACCGAAAGCCCAGAGACTGCAGGAAGGCTGTGATACGCTGGTACCAAGCCCGTCGCGCCTGCTTCAACCCATAAAGAGAACGTGAGAGCAAGCACATGAAGGCCGGATGCTCGGCGTCGATGAAACCAGTGGGCTGCTCACAGAACGCCTGCTCGGCAAGATGACCGTGTAAGAAGGCGTTGGAGACATCCAACTGATGCACAGGTCAGGCTCGCGAGACCGCCAACTAATGCACTGTGCAGATAGTGCCCGGTTTCACAACCGGAGCAAAGGTATCGGTGAAGTCCAAACCGGCGCGCTGCCGAAATCCACGAACCACCCACCGAGCCTTGTAGCGCTCGAGAGTACCATACGGGCGGGTCTTGTGGCTGAACACCCACTTGCTAGTGATGACGTTGGCATGAAGGGGTCGCGGAACAAGATGCCACATGTGGTTGCGCTGCAGGGCGTTGAACTCCTCCCGCATCGCTGCGAGCCAATGGGGATCCCGAAGGGTAGCGCGAGCAGAGGTGGGGATGGGTGACGCCGTCGAAGTCAAGGCGGCGCACACATACTCATCATAGGAGTAGCACGTGCTCGGCCTAAGCACACCGGCCCAGCGCGGGTTGTCACGCTGAGAGCCAGGGCAGCGGCCGAGGCGGCGGCGGTCGAGCCAGCAGTGGGGATGGCGACGGGCGTGTGGGAGGTCGAGCCCATCACTTGGGTGACGGTGCTGACAGGGGTGGTGGGCGGGGTGGCCGCCACAGCGCTGGGGTGGGGTTTCTGGTCCGTCTCTACCTAGTAGGAGGGAGTCGGGGACCCAAGGGCCCGGTCAGACTCGACCTCGGGGAAGGGTGTCGAGAAGCCGGGCGGCGGAAGAAGGCGCCGTGCTGAAGGGACCACCGTGGGTCGCCGACGCGCATCGCTCCAAGCAGGGGGCGTGGGGGTCGGCGCTGAAGTAGCCGAAGCTAGAGAGACGTGAAAAAAGGGAACACCATCTCGACAAAAATACATGTGCCTTGAGGTGTACACATGATGAGTGACAGTATCATAGCACCGGTAACCTTTGGTGTTAGAGGGATAGCCAAGGAAGACGCATGGGACAGAACGTGTTGCGAGTTTATGTGGGTTGGTGGGCGCGGTGCTAGGATAGCAAAGACACCTAAAGATGCGAAGACCGTCATAGGACGGCGGTGTACCAAAGATAAGGTTGTGAGGGGTGTAGTTTCACCTAGGGCGACACAAACAAATGTTAACTAAAAGAGTGGAAGAGTAACGTGCAAACACTGTCATTAAGAATCCGGAGGATGCGCTCGGCTTGGTCGTTCTGCTGTGAGGTGTATGGGCAAGTTAGACGGAAGATGGTGCCACGAGAGGGGAGAAGGGTGCGGAGAGCGACGTTGTCAAACTCTTTTACGTTATCGGTTTGGAGTGCGAGAATGGGGCGACCGAACTATGTGGTGACATAGGAATAAAAGAAGGTGACTGTGGCTAAAGCATCGGATTTGCGATAAAGAGGAAAAGTCCACACATAATAAGAATAATCATCTAAAATCACTAAATAGTATAGATAGCCCGTATTACTTGCAACGGGTGATGTCCAAACATCACTATGAAGTAATTGAAACAGAAAAGTGAAAACTGTGGTAGATGCGCTAAAGGGAAGACGAACGTGCTTGCCCAAACGACAAGCCTCACAAGTATGCCCGTCGAGCTTATTACATGAGAAAGAAAAACTCCTAAATATCTGATGCAAAATGGCGGGGTAGGGTGGCCCAAGCGAGCTTGGCAAAGGTCGACACTGGCGGCGAGGGCGACAGGTGTGGAGGTGGAGGCGCCGGCTTGCACGTGATAGAGCTCATCAGGGCTGTCTCATCGATGGAGTACCATCC
Organism: Secale cereale; assembly: GCA_902687465.1. Taxonomy (NCBI): domain Eukaryota; kingdom Viridiplantae; phylum Streptophyta; class Magnoliopsida; order Poales; family Poaceae; genus Secale; species Secale cereale. The sequence goes on from LR738715.1 coordinate 729,075,654, forward strand.
GGGTACGGGCGTCCTTCACAGAAAAACCAACACTGTCAAATTCAACAGTAAGTGGGTTCTCATGAGTAAAACGACGAACGGAAACTAAGCTGGTGACTAAGTCAGGTGAAACAAGGACATTAGACATAGTGATAGGTTTGAAACTAGAAGGAAAGCTAGTGCTACTAATATGAGTGATAGGTAAAGAAGAATCGTTGCCAATGGTGATACCAGTGGGTGTGTTAACGAGAGTGGAGTAGGTTAGGTTACTGGGATGAGCTGTCATGTGCACTGTAGCACCTGAGTCCATGTACCAGTCGCCTCCACCGCCATAGTTACTCGGCGACGGCATAGAGTGCACAGCGGCCAGGAGGGCGGGATCCCATGGCACGGGTACCGGCGGTGGCAGTGGAGCTCCGTAGGGCGGCACCTGGGCGGGCGGGCCATAACCACCGAGAGGCGGCGGTGCGAGGGGGGCACCGTAGCCGGCGTCGGTCAGCTGGTAGGGCGCACCGAGGAACGCCTCATGGCCCGCGGGGAGAGGACCGAGAAAACCTGGCGCAGGAGCCCTTGGGACGGGCATATGATAGGCATGCACGACGCCCGTCCACGTGTTCTGCCCCGCCGCCCACGGCGGAGGGGCTTCTGGTAGCGCGGCGCTCCCGGTGCCCTCGGCCCGCTGCTGCTGCTGCTGCTGATGGTGGCCTCCGCCACCTTGCGGTTGCTGGGGAGGCGCGTGGG
>LR738715.1:729080424-729113538 GCA_902687465.1 Secale cereale
GGTAACAATTTTTTTTAGATTCCGCTATTTTTTTTTTGCATTTTCATGTTTGAGAAGTGAGCTGCTTTTCTGATGTGTTTTTGTTTTTCGATCACCAAGTGAACCGCATTACTTTTTTCACTTATTTTTTTCGCTCTTCCACTCTATGCGCAAGTGGATAACATCACTCTCAAAAGTTAACCACATCCGAGTACCAAAACGCACTTCATGTCTTGATGTAATCGACTGGTTTTTTCGAAACACACGAAAAAATTGCACTTCATATATAGGGGTGATGAAACATATACTTTTTTTACATAAACTGAGTGAACTTCAAAGAGAATTATCAAAAAAAAAAATGCAAAACATGGATGGAGTGCACTGCGTCGCCCAACCTTTTTACATGAAAAAATGTACTGCACGCATGCGCGGTGCGGGAGGAGCATGAGCTACCTCAGTCTTTTGTCTATGGGGTGTACACACGATTAAGAGCATAGTGAGTGTGCGGGCCACTAGCCTACAGCATGTGGTTCTGCAGGTGCGGGCGTGCAGCTCCCTGGCGTGAGTTCCACCTGCAACTGTAGTGCACGAGAGCATCAACAGAGCTAAACGAGAGTCATTCATGTGAGAAAATATGAAATAAAGTGAACTGCAAGGACAGACAGTGAGCCGCTGGCATCTAATGAAAATGAGATCCATGGCCAAAACAACGCACAACACACTGCACATCATAGTACTGGCAAAACTGCAATGGGAACCAGGGGAGTGAAGCTACTTGTTGCCGGCGAACTGCACGTCGACACCGCACTACTTGTTGCCGATGAATTTCTGAAAAAGTGGACTGCATGGCGCCTGAGTATCCGCAGCGTCCGTGGATTGAACCACTCAAGGGCGCATTTCGCATTACTCGATACATCCAAGCGCACTGCAAGGGCACAATGAGGTATCTCGGAAATGAACCGCGTGCCAAGCTCACCCCTGGTGCAACAGTGGCCGAGGTCAACGGTTTCTTGACCCCCGAAACCTTGCTAGATCCTGCACCCCATCACGTCGCGGTGGTTGAAGGCGTGGCCAAATCCGGCGGAGGGCAGACCATATCCATCCAGACGTGGCTTGGGGGAGGGTAGTTGGGAGAAACAGTGGCACCGTCGCCTGTGCACAACGCCGTGAGTGGAGGAGGGAGGGGGGGGGTCTGCCCGCCGGCGCGTGGTGATGGAGCTCATCGGATCCGCCGCGAGGGAGATGAGGAGGTGGGTTGGCTCGTCGGATCCGGCTTCCTCCCGGTGGAAAGCGAGGGAGTTACTCGACGGGGCCTCCCTACCGGAGAGGGAGAGGACGAGAGGTGAGGAGCAGGGGCACGACGGGCGGGAGGCCGGGGCACTGTCGATCTGCTTGCTGGGCGGGCTGGGGCTCGGGACGGTGGTGGATCCGCCCATGGTGACGCGGATCTGGCCGCGATGAGGCGGATTCGGCTGCCGACGGCGTGGGAGACGAGGTGGAGGGTTGTGCCGTCGTCCGCCCCGACGTGGGACACATCCCGGGGCGGGTGGCTCGGGTGGTTGCCGGGGCACCATGCTCGTGGGGGTGGGGATTGGGGGTGATGGCGCTGGGGCGTGGGTGGCGGTCGGGAGGTGGGAATCGAGGATAGATGGGTGGAGCCGGGGGGAGAAGGTGGGTTCGGTGGGGTGGGTGTTATGAGAATAAGCCCCGGTGTTAGGAGAATAAGGTCTTAATGGGCTTTATCATACACTTTTATATTATTTTTGGGACTAACCTATTAACCCAAAGGCCCAGTGGAGATTGCTGTTTTTTGCATATTTCGGGGTTTCGCAGAAAAGGAATATCAAACGGAGTCCAAGTGGAATTAAAAGTTTGCGAGAGTTATTTTTGGAACAATATCAACACAGAAGACTTGGAGTACACGCGAGGGAACGAAGGAGGCGGCCACGAGGGTCCAGGGCGCGCCCCCTCCTACAGGGCGCACCCCCCACCCTCGTGGGCCCCCTCTGGCTGCCCCAATGCCCTCCTTCCTCCTATATATACCCATGTACCCTGAAAACATCGAGGCAACAGAGAAAACCCTAATTCCACCGCCACAACCTTCTGTTCCCGTGAGATCCCATCTTGGGGTCTGTTTCGGAGCTCCACCGGAGGGTGGATCTTCCACGGAGTGGTTCTACATCAACACCATCGCCTCACCATGAGTTGTGAGTAGTTTACCACAGAACTCCGGGTCCATAGTTATTAGCTAGATGACTTCTTCTCTCTTTTTGGATCTCAATACCAAGTTCTCCTCGGTCTTCGAGGAGATCTATTCGATGTAATCTTTTTGCGGTGTGTTTGTCAAGATCCGATGAATTGCGGTTTCATGGTCAAGATTATCTACAAGAAATATTTGGTTCTTTTCTGAATTCTTTTATGTATGATTATAATATCCTTGCAAGTCTCTTTGAATTATCGGTTTGGTTTGACCTACTAGATCTATAGTTCTTGCAATGGGAGAAGTGCTTGGCTTTGGGTTCAATCTTGCAGTGTCCTTTCCTAGTGACAGCAGGGGTAGCAAGGCACATATTGTATTGTTGCCATCGAGGATAACAAGATGGGGTTTATATCATATTGCTTGAGTTTATCCCTCTACATCATGTCATCTTGCTTAAAGCATTACTCTGTTCTTATGAACTTAATACTCTATATGCATGCTGGATAGCGGTCGATGTGTGGAGTAATAGTAGTAGATGCATAATCGTTTGGGTCTACATGTCACAGACGTGATGCCTATATATAATGATCATGCCTAGATATTCTCATAACTATTCGCTTTTCTATCAATTGCTCGTCAGTAATTTGTTCACCCATCGTAGAATTCTGCTATCATGAGAGAAGCCACTAGTGAAACCTATGGCCCCAGGGTCTATTCTCAACATATCAATCTACCATCTACTTTACTTTTCTATTTTTACTTTTTGTTTTTACTTTCTGTTCTTATATCCAAAAATATCAAACTATCCTATCTATCAGATCTCACTTTCGTAAGTGACCGTAAATGGATTGATAACTCCTTATCACGTTGGCTACGAAGTTCTTATTTGTTTGTGCAGGTGCGAGGGACTCGCGTGTGGTCTCCTACTTGATTGATACCTTGGTTCTAAAAAACCGAGGGAAATACTTACGCTATTGTGCTGCATCACCCTTTCCTCTTCGAGGGAATACAACGCAAGCTCGAGAAGTAGCAAGAAGAATTTCTGGCACCGTTGCCGGGGAGGCTTACACAAAAGTCATATACCAAATACCTATCACAAACCCTTATCCTCCGCAGTACATTATTTCCCTCTCGTTTTCCACTCCCCCACTTCACCCTCGCCGTTTTATTCGCCCTTTTTCCGTTCGCCTTTCTGTTTGCTTGTGTTGCTATGTGCCTTCTATCAGCTTGCATCTTCGCTTGCTAAATTATGGATCCTCATCGACTTGCTAATCTTTTTAAGAGATCCAATTATTATGAATCAATTGCTAGTGAGTTGTGTGCACTAGATTATCTCTATGGGGTTTTGCTTGAAATTCATGAATCTAAAAATTGTGATGAATTGTTAAAAGAAAAAGTGATTCATGATAGCTCCTTAAATAAATAGCATGATTGCAATGATGTGATGTCTACTATGCAACCTTCTTCTTGTAGATGTTGTTGGGCCTCCAAGTGCAGAGGTTTGTAGGACAGTAGCAAATTTCCCTCAAGTGGATGACCTAAGGTTTATCAATCCGTGGGAGGTGTAGGATGAGGATGGTCTCTCAAAAACAACCCTGCAACGAAATAACAAAGAGTCTCTTGTGTCCCCAACACACCCAATACAATGATAAATTGTATAGGTGCACTAGTTCGGCGAAGAGATGGTGATACAAGTGCAATATAGATGGTAGATATAGGTTTTTGTAAACTGAAAATATAAAAACAGCAAGGTAGCAAGTGGTAAAACTGAGCATAAACGGTAGTGCAATGATAGGAAACAAGGCCTAGGGTTCATACTTTCACTAGTGCAAGTTCTCTCAACAATAATAACATAACTGGATCACATTACTATCCCTCAACATGCAACAAAGAGTCACTCCAAAGTAACTAATAGCGGAGAACAAACGAAGAGATTATGGTAGGGTACGAAACCACCTCAAAGTTATCCTTTCTGATCGATCTATTCAAGAGTTCGTTGTAAAATAACACGAAGAAATTATTTCCATTCGATCTATCATAGAGTTCGTACTAGAATAACACCTTAAGATACAAATCAATCAAAACCCTAATGTCACCTAGATACTCCATTGTCACCTCAAGTATCCGTGGGCATGATTATACGATATGCATCACACAATCTCAGATTCATCTATTCAACCAACACAAAGTACTTCAAAGAGTGCCCCAAAGTTTCTACCGGAGAGTCAAGACGAAAATGTGTGCCAACCCCTATGCATAGATTCCCAAGGTCACGGAACCCGCAAGTTGATCACCAAAACAAACATCAAGTAGATCCGTGATATCCCATTGTCACCACAAATAAGCACATGCAAGACATACGTCAAGTGTTCTCAAATCCTAAAAGATTCAATCTGATAAGATAACTTCAAAGGGAAAACTCAATTCATTACAAGAGAGTAGAGGGGAAGAAGCATAAGATCTAACTATAATAGCAAAGCTCGCAATACATCAAGATCTGCCATCTCAAGAACACGAGAGAGAGGGAGATCAAACACATAGCTACTGGTACATACCCTCAGCCCCGAGGGTGGACTACTCCCTCCTCGTCATGGAGAGCGCCGGGATGATGAAGATGGCCACCGGAGAAGGATTCCCCCTCCGGCAGGGTGCTGGAACGCGGTCTAGAATGGTTTTTGGTGGCAACAGAGGCTTTCGGCGGCGGAACTCCCGATCTAGGTTACTTTCCGGAGGTTTCAGTATATATAGGAGGTGTTGGAGTTGGGGCCAAGCAAAGGGGGCCTTCGGGCTGTCCACGAGGCAGGGGGGCGCACCCTGGGGGGGGGGGGCACGCGCCCCCACCCTCTTGGGCAGCCCATGGACCCTATGGTCCCCCTACGACACTTCCTCGGCTTCTTCTGGTCCAAAAATAAGCTCCATTGAATTTCAGGTCAATCGGGCTCCGTTTGATATTCCTTTTCTGCGATACTCTAAAACAGGAGAAAAACAGAAACTGGCACCGGGCTCTGTGTTAATAGGTTAGTCCCAAAAATCATATAGAAGTGTATAATAAAGCCCGTAAAACATCCTAGAAGGATAATATAATAGCATGGAACAATAAAAAATTATAGATACGTTGGATACATATCAAGCATCCCCAAGCTTAGTTCCTGCTCGTCCTCGAGTAGGTAAATGATAAAAACAGAATTTTTGATGTGGAATGCTACCTAACATAACTCTCAATGTAATTTTCCTTATTGTGGCATGAATGTTCAGATCCGAAAGATTCAAGACAAAAGTCTATGTTGACATAATAAATAATAATACTTCAAGCATACTAACAAAGCAATCATTTCTTCTCAAAATACCATGGCTAAAGAAAGTTATCCCTACAAAATCATATAGTCTGGCTATGCTCCCTCTACATCACACAAAATATTCATATCATGCACAACCCCGGTTTCAGCCAAGCACTTGTTTTCATACTCAATTCTTTCAAACCTTTCAACTTTCACGCAATACATGAGCGTTAGCCATGGATATAGCACCATGGGTGGAATAGAGTGGTGGTTGTGGAGAAGAAAAAAAGGAGGAAGATAGTCTCACATCGACTAGGCGTATCAACGGTCTATGGAGATGCCCATCAATAGATATCAATGTGAGTGAGTAGGGATTGCCATGCAACGGATGCACTAGAGCTATAAATGTATGAAAGCTCAACAAAAGAAACTAAGTGGGTGTGCATCCAACTTGCTTGCTCATGAAGACATAGGGCATTTGAGGAAGCCCGTCGTTGGAATATACAAGCCAAGTTCTATAATGAAAATCCCCACTAGTATATGAAACTGACTAAACATGAGACTCTCTATCATGAAGAACATGGTTCTACTTTGAAGCACAAGTGTGGAAAAAGTTAGTAGCATTGTCCCTTTTCTTTTCTTTTTCTTTTTTTGGGCCTTTCTTTTTTTCTTTGGTCTTTCCTTCTTTTTTTTCTTTTTTTGGAGGGGCTTTCTTTATTTAGCCTTTCCTCACATGGGACAATGCTCTGATACGTCCATTTTGCATCATGCTTATATGTTGATATTTATTGCATTATGGGATGATATTACACGTTATGTCATAATACTTATGCCTTTTCTCTCTTATTTTACAAGGTTTACATGAAGAGGGAGAAAGCCGACAGTTGGAATTCTGGGGTGGAAAGGAGCAAATTCTGGAAACCTATTCTGCACTACTCCAAAAGCCCCAAAACTTCACAGAACTACGTTTCAGAAAATATAAAAAATATCTGGCGAAAGAAGATCACGAGGGGGGCCACCTACTGTCCACGAGGGTGGGGGGCGCGCCCCCCTCTCTGGGCGCGCCCCTGTCTCGTGGGCCCCCCGAAGGCCCCCCGATGCCCATCTTCTCCTATATGAGGTGTTTTGACCTGGAAAAAAAAATCATAAGGAGGCTTACGAGACCAGACGCCGCCGTCTCGAGGCGGTAACGAGGCGGAAACCAATCTAGGGCTCCGGCAGAGCTGTTTTGCCGGGGATTCTTCCCTCCGGGAGGGAGAAATTGTCACCGCCGTCATCACCAACAACTCTCCCATCTTGGGGAGGGATATATTCATCAACATCTTCACCAGCACCATCTCCTCTCAAACCCTAGTTCATCTCTTGTATCCAATCTTTGTACCCAAACCTTAGATTGGTACCTGTGGGTTGCTAGTAGTGTTGATTACTCATTGTAGTTGATGCTAGTTGGTTTACTTGGTGGAACATCATATGTTCAGATCCATTATGCATATTAATACCCCTCTGATCATGAACAATATTATGTCTTGTGAGTAGTTACTTTTGTTCCTGAGGACATGGGAGAAGTCTTGCTATAAGTAGTCATGTGAATTTGGTATTCGTTCGATATTTTGATGAGATGTATGTTGTCTCTCCTCTAGTGGTGTCATGTGAACATCGACTACATGACACTTCACCATTATTTGGGCCTAGAGGAAGGCATTGGGAAGTAATAAGTAGATGATGGGTTGCTAATGTGACAGAAGCTTAAACCCTAGTTTATGCGTTGCTTCGTAAGGGGCTGATTTGGATCCATGTGTTTCATGCTATGGTTAGGTTTACCTTAATACTTCTTTTGTAGTTTTGGATGCTTGCATTAGAGGTTAATCATAAGTGGGAGGATTGTGCAAGTAAGGGCAGCACCCAAGCACCGGTCCACCCACATACCAAATTATCAAAGTACCAAACGCGAATCAGATGATCATGATGAAAACTAGCTTGACGATAATTCTCATGTGTCCTCGGGAGCGTTTTCCTTAATATAAGAGTTTGTCCAGGCTTGTCCTTTGCTACAAAAAGGATTGGGCCACCTTGCTGCACCTTATTTACTTTTACCTTTTGTCACTTGCTACCAATTACCTTATCACAAAACTATCTGTTACCTATAATTTCAGTGCTTGCAGAAAATACCTTACTGAAAACTGCCTACCATTTCATTCTGCTCCTCGTTGGGTTCGACACTCTTACTTATCGAAAGGACTATGATAGATCCCCTACACTTGTGGGTCATCACGACTCTTTTATGACGCCGTTGCCGGGGAGTGAAGCGCCTTTGGTAAGTGGAATTTGGTAAGGAAAAATTTATATGGTGTGCTGAAATTTATTGTCACTTGTTACTATGGCTCTTAATCCTTTGAGGGGTTTGTTCGGGGTATCTTCACCCCGACCAGAAGAGCAAAGATTTTCTCCTCAACCTACTGCACCTACTGAAAATGTTTGCTTTGAAATTCCTTCGGGTATGATAGAGAAACTGCTTGAAAATCCTTTTACAGGAGACGGAACACTGCATCCTGATTTACACCTAATCTATGTGGATGAAGTTTGTGGATTATTTAAGCTTGCAGGTATGCCCGAGGATGTTATCAAGATGAACGTATTCCCTTTATCTTTGAAGGGAGATGCATTGACATGGTTTAGGCTATGTGATGATATTGGATCATGGAACTATAATCGTCTGAAGTTGGAATTTCATCAGAAGTTCTACCCTATGCACCAGGTTCACCGTGATCGTAATTATATTTATAATGTTTGGCCTCGCGAAGGAGAAAGCATCGCCTCAAGCTTAGGGGAGGCTTAAGTCAATGTTATATTCATGCCCCAATCATGAGCTCTCAAGAGAAATGATCATTCAAAAATTTTATGCTCGGCTTTCTCTCAATAATCGCTCCATGCTCGATACTTCTTGTTCTGGCTCTTTTATGACGAAGACTGTTGAATTGAAATGGGATTTATTGGAAAGAATTAAACGCAACTCTGAAGATTGGGATCTCGACGAAGGTAAGGAGTCAGGTATGACCCCTAAGTTTGATTGTGTTAAAGCTTTTATGGATACCGATGTTTTCCGTGAGTTTAGCACTAAATATGGACTTGACTCTGAGATAGTAGCTTCTTTCTGTGAATCATTTGATACTCATGTTGATCTTCCCAAGGAGAAGTGGTTTAAATACCACCCCCCTATTGAAGTAAAAGTAGTTGAAGCTGTTAAAATTGAAGAAAATACTATCACTTATAATGTTGATCCTATTGTTCCTACTGCTTATATTGAGAAACCACCTTTCCCTGTTAGAATTAAGGACCATGATAAAGCTTCATCGGTAGTTCGTAAGAGTGATACTAGAACACCTACACCCCGTGAGCAAATTAAAGTTGAACCTAGTGTTGCTATGGTTAAAGATCTCTTGTTAGAAGATTTAGATGGACATGTTATTCACCTCCAAGAGGAATCTGCTAGAATAGCCAAACCCAATGCTAGGAATAAACATAGACCTATTTTAGGCCTGCTTGTTATCTCTGTTAAAATAGGAGATCATTGCTATCATGGTTTATGTGATGTAGGTGCTAGTGCGAGTATTATCCCTCTTACCTTATATCAAGAAATTATGCATGATATTGCGCTGTTGAGTTAGAAGGGATTGATGTTACTATTAAGCTTGCTAATAGAGACACTATTTCACCAGTTGGGATTGTTAGAGATGTTGAGGTTTTGTGTGGGAAGGTTAAATATCCTGCTGATTTTCTTATTCTTAGTTCCCCACAAGATGAATTTTGTCCCATTATATTTGGTAGACCATTCTTGAATACTGTTAATGCTAAGATAGACTGCGTAAAAGATATTGTTACTATTGGGTTAGGGGATATGTCTCATGATTTTAACTTTGCTAAATTCCGTAGACAACCCCTTGATAAAGAACAACCTAGTAAGGATGAAATTATTGGTCTTGCTTCTATTGTTGTGCCTCCTAATGATCCTTTAGAACAATACTTGCTAGACCATGAAAATGATATGCATATGAATGAGAGAAGGGAAATAGATGAAATATTATTTAATCAGGGACCCGTATTAAAAAACTACTTGCCTGTTGAAATCCTAGGGGATCCTCCTCCACCCAAGGGTGATCCCGTGTTTGAACTTAAACCTTTACCTGATAATCTTAAGTATGTTTATCTTGATGAAAAGAAGATATATCATGTTATTATTAGTGCTAACCTTTCAGAGCAGGAAGAAGAAAAACTATTGAAAACTCTGAAGAAGCACCGTGCTGCTATTGGATATACTCTAGATGATCATAAGGGCATTAGTCCCACCTTATGCCAACACAAGATAAAATTGGAAGAAAATACTAAACCGGTTATTGATCATCAGCGACGGTTAAATCCTAAGATGAAAGAAGTTGGTAAGGAAGGAAATACTAAAGCTTCTAGAGGCAGGTATTATCTATCCAGTTGCGGATAGCCAGTGGGTAAGTCCTGTCCATTGTGTCCCTAAGAAGGGAGGTATGACTAACGTTCCTAATGATAAAGATGAATTGACCCCGCAAAGAATAGTTACATGTTATAGGATGGTAATTGATTTCTGTAAGTTAAATAAATCTACTAAAAAGATCATTGCCCCTTGCCTAGAAAGGTTATCCAATCATACTCATTTTTGCTTTCTAGATGGTTATTCTGGTTTCTCTCAAATACCTGTGTTAAAAGGGGATCAAGAAAAGACCACTTTTACTTGTCCTTTCAGTACCTTTGCTTATAGACGTATGCCTTTTGGTTTATGTAATGCACCTGCTACCTTTCAAAGATGCATGATGGCTATATTCTCTGATTTTTGTGAAAAGATTGTTGAGGTGTTCATGGATGATTTCTCCGTTTACGGAACTTCTTTTGAGGATTGCTTAAGAAACCTTGATCGAGTTTTGCAGAGATGTGAAGACACTAATCTTGTCTTGAATTGGGAGAAGTGCCACTTTATGGTTAATGAAGGCATTGTCTTGGGACATAAATGTTTTGAAAGAGGTATTGAAGTTGACAAAGCTAAAGTTGATTCTATTGAAAAGATGCCATGCCCTAAGGACATCAAAGGTATACGAAGTTTCCTTGGTCATGTCGGGTTTTATAGGAGGTTCATAAAGGACTTCTCCAAAATCTCCAGGCCTTTGACTAATCTCTTACAAAAAGATATTCCTTTTGTCTTTGATGATGATTGTCTAGAAGCATTTGAATACTTAAGAAATCTTTGATCTCTCCACCTATTGTCCAGCCTCCTGACTAGAATTTACCCTTTGAGATTATGTCTGATGCTATCGATTATGCTGTAGGCGCTGTCTTACGGCAAAGAGTTGATAAGAAATTGAATGTTATCCAGTATGCTAGTAAAACTCTAGATAGTGCCTAGAAAAATTATGCTACTACCGAGAAAGAATTTTTAGCAATTGTATTTGCTTGTGATAAGTTTGGACCCTATATTGTTGATTCTAAAGTAACTATTCACACTGATCATGCTGCTATCAAATACCTTATGGAAAAGAAAGATGCTAAACCTAGACTTATTAGATGGGTTCTCTTGCTGCAAGAATTTGACTTGCATATTGTTGATAGAAAGGGAGCTAAGAACCCCGTTGCAGACAACTTGTCTAGGTTAGAGAATATACTTGATGACCCACAACCTATTGATGATAGCTTTCCTGATGAACAATTAGCTGTCATAAATACTTCTCATACTGCTCCTTGGTATGCTGATTATGCTAATTATATTGTTCGTAAGTTTATACCTCCTAGCTTCACATACCAGCAAAAGAAAAAGTTCTTCTATGATTTGAGACATTACTTGTGGGATGACCCACATCTTTATAAAGAGGGAGTAGATGGTATTATTAGACGTTGTGTACCTGAGCATGAACAGGAACAGATCCTATGCAAGTGCCACTCCGAAGCTTATGGAGGACACCATGCGGGAGATAGAACTGCACATAAGGTATGGCAATCCGGTTTTTATTGGCCTACTCTCTTCAAGGATGCCCGTAAGTTTGTCTTATCTTGTGATGAATGTCAAAGAATTAGTAATACCAGTAGACGTCAAGAAATGCCTATGAATTATTCACTTGTTATTGAACCATTTGATGTTTGGGGCTTTGATTATATGGGATCGTTTCCTGCCTCTAATGGGTACACACATATTTTAGTTGATGTTGATTACGTTACTAAGTGGGTAGAAGCTATTCCAACTAGTAGTGCTGATCATAACACCTCTATTAAGATGCTTAAAGAAGTTATTTTCCCGAGGTTTGGAGTCCCTAGATATCTAATGACTGATGGTGGTTCACACTTTATTCATGGTGCTTTCTGTAAGATGCTTGCAAAATATGATATGAATCATAGAATTGCATCCCCTTATCACCCACAGACTAGTGGTCAAGTAGAACGAAGTAATAGGGAGTTGAAATTAATTTTGCAAAAGATAGTTAATAGGTCTAGGAAGAATTGGTCCAAGAAACTTGATGATGCATTATGGGCCTGTAGAACTGCATACAAAAATCCTATGGGTATGTCTCCATATAAGATGGTATATGGAAAAGCTTGTCATTTACCTCTTGAGCTAGAACATAAGGCATATTGGGCTATCAAAGAGCTCAATTATGATTTCAAACTTGCCGGTGAAAAGAGGTTATTTGACATTAGCTCTCTCGATGAATGGAGAACCCAGGCCTATGAGAATGTCAAGTTGTTTAAAGAAAAAGTTAAAAGATGGCATGACGAAAGGATACAAAAGCGTGAGTTTAACGTAGGCGATTATGTCTTGCTATACAACTCTCGTTTATGATTTTTTGCAGGAAAACTTCTCTCTAAGTGGGAAGGACCTTATGTTATTGAGGAGGTCTATCGTTCCGGTGCCATAAAAATCAACAACTTCGAAGGCACAAATCCGAAGGTGGTGAACGGCCAAAGAATTAAACATTATATCTCAGGTAATCCTATAAATGTTGAAACCAATGTTATTGAAACTGTAACCCCGAAGGAATACATAAGTGATACTTTCCAGAACGATTCAGCCTCCAAAAAGGAAGAGGTATGTGGTACGGTAAGTAAACCAACTCCAAAACAGCTCTAAAGGCAATTTTTCTCCGTTTTGGAATATTTAGAAAAATAGAAAAATAAGTGTTAGTCCGGAAGAGACACGAGCCATCCACGAGGGTGGAGGGCGCGCCCCCTGCCTCGTGGGCAGCTCATGTGCCTCCCGGACTCTGATTTCTTGTATGTTACTCCTTTTGATCGGTAAAAATTCATTATATATACTCCCGAAGGTTTTGACCTCTGTATCACGCAAAAATCCTCTGTTCTTGTTTCGAGCTGTTTTCTGCTAGGGTTAACGAAGCCAGGCACCATGTCGTCTCCACCCTCCAACAAAGAGGGCAACGATGCTTGGCTAATGAAGATAGATCTGAAGAGGGAAGGACCCGAGGAGATCAACAAGAAGAAGAAGATCAAGAAGGAGGTGGAAGATCCGGCTCCGGCATTGGGAGAAGAAGACATCCCTCAATCTCTTCCCAACCTCTTTACCTCAACTGAGATTGAAGCTTTCAAGATGATTGAGTTAGCTCAAATTCTAAACAAGCATCTCACAAGTGAAAATATTTTGTTGAAGGAATATATAGCTGCACTCAAAGGTATTATCCGCAAGCTGGAGGATCTCCTACGCTCGATATATGATGATCCAGCATCACTACTTTCAACTCCTACATCACTACCCCCGAAGAAGGAGACATAATCATATGGGTATGGGCACTCCCCTTGGCAACTGCCAAGCTTGGGGGAGTGACCCCGGTATCGTATCACCATCACTCCTATCTTTACCGTTTTTCTTAGTTCGATCCTTTTGGTAGTATCTTGATCTAGTAGAATAAAGTTAGCATGATCTAGTTGTGAGCTTTTGCTTTATGATCTTTACCCTTTGTGATCGAGTCCGTGAGCTATATAATAAAGATTAGTGTTGAGTCAAGGGCTTGATTTCCTCACTTTGGTCATGATAAAAAGAAAGAAAACATAAAGAGTATCCAAGAGATCTTATTCATCTTATGGGGACTAATGACCTCACATATAATGAGTATGATGAATAAAAGTTGTTGGGATTTGACAAACATAGTTTTGGTCATCGTTGCAATTAATAGGAAGTAATAAAAGAAGAGAGGCTTCACATACAAATATACTATCTTGGACATCTTTTATGATTGTGAGCACTCATTAAAACATGACATGCTAAAGAGTTGATGTTGGACAAGGAAGACAACATAATGGGTTATGTTTTCTTATATCCGAAATAAAGTATATTGTCATGGATCATCCAACATGTTGAGCTTGCCTTTCCCCCTCGTGCTAGCCAAAACTCCTCACACCAAGTAGAGATACTACGTGTGCTTACATACACCCTTAAACCCAGTTTTGCCATCAGAGTCCACCATACCTACCTATGGATCGAGAAAGATCCTTCCAAGTAAGTTGTCATGTTACAAACTCGCTAAAATATGTATGATTTATTAGTGTGGAGGAAATTAGCTTTATACGATCTTGTGATATGGAAGTAATAAAAGCGACGGACTACATAATAAAGGTCCTTATCACAAGTGGCAATATAAAGTGACGTTCTTCTGTGCTAAGACTTTGAGCATCCAACCATGAAAACACATGACAACCTCTGCTTCCCTCTGCGAAGGGCCTATCTATTATTCTTGACTTATAAGAGTCAAGGTGAAATTCACCTTTCCTTTTTACATTTTATCCTTTGTCAAGCACATTGTGTTGGAAGGATCCTGACATATATACTCACTTGGATGTAAGTTTTCATGGTCTATTACTGTTGACATTACCCTTGAGGTAAAAGGTTGGGAGGCAACACCATAAGACCCTATCTTTCTCTGTGTCCGATTAAAACTCCATAACCATAAGTATGGCGTGAGTGTGATTAATTGTGAAAGACTACATGATAATTGAGTATGTAGGCTTGCTGAAAAGCTCTTATGTTGACTCATTCCGATGTTACTATAAATTGCAATTGCTTCAATGACCGATATCAAAGTTTGTTAGTTTTCAATGAAGTTTATGATTCATGCTTGATATGGTGAATGAATTGTTACTTTAGCATAAGAATGATCATGATGCCCTCATGTCCGTATTTTGTTTTTTTTGACACCTCTATCTCTAAACATGTGGACATATTTTTCGATTTAGGCTTTCGCTTGAGGACAAGCGAGGTCTAAGCTTGGGGGAGTTGATACGTCCATTTTGCATCATGCTTATATGTTGATATTTATTGCATTATGGGCTGATATTACACGTTATGTCATAATACTTATGCCTTTTTTCTCTTATTTTACAAGGTTTACATGAAGAGGGAGAAAGTCGACAGCTAGAATTCTGGGCTGGAAAAGGAGAAAACTCTGGAAACCTATTATGCACAACTCTAAAAGCCCCGAAACTTCACAGAACTCCGTTTCAGAAAATATAAAAATATCTGTCGAAAGAAGATCACGAGGGGGGCCACTTGCTGTCCATGAGGGTGGGGACGCCCCCCCCTCTCTGGGTGCGCCCCCTGTCTCGTGGTCCCCCCGAAGGCCCACTGTCGGGGGAAACTGTCCACCACGAGCACCTATGGGACCGGAGCCCCTTGTTCATGCGGTAAGGGAGCGGAGGGAGCACAAAGAGCAGATCGTAGTGAGCGCGCGGGCAGTTTACCCAGGTTCGGGCCGCGATGGACGCGTAAAACCCTACTCCTCCTTTGTTTGTATTGAGTTGGAGAGCTCGGGAGCTTGAAGAACTAGCTACACCGAGCGAATGAGCGATCTAGGTTCCCAACCCTTTCTACGTTGTGCATGGGCCTCCTTTTATAGCTCAAGGGGTCACCGACAGGTGTCAACGTAGGAGAAAGGGTAAAAATGTAATAGTGGTGGTAGTTGTAACAGTGCGGGAACAGTGGATGAACAGTGCATGAACAGTGGTCATCACCTACTTTGACAGTGGGGGACAAGAGCATTTAATGCCCGTCGCCGTCGACTCCAAAAGCGCCCGCCCTTGCGTCTCCGTTTGCCACGGCGATAGCTTTATCACCGTGGAGTGCCACCGTGTCCCCCAGGCTGCACAGCCATCCGCCACGCGTCCCTGGAATGGCCCCAGGGCGACGCGTGGACCGATGAGCTGGAGCACGGGCACACAGCGCAACTCCCCCCGGCAAGCACCTTGCCGGGGTCTTGACCTTGCCGGGCCCGGAAGCTTGCCGGGCTCTGAAGCTTGTCGCTCTCCGAGCCCTGCCGGGGCGCATGCTGCGCCGAGGCGTATCTTCCGAAGCGTAATCTTCTAATCTTCCTGGCAAGCTCCCCTTGCCAGGGCCTTGAGTTGATAAGGAAATCTTGAGCCTGGGATGGCCTTCCCGGCAAGCCCCACTTGCCGGGGTCTTGGTTTTCTGTCTTGTATACTTTGTTTTTGAATGGTTTTATATGGAGCAGGAAGGTCTCCGGCAAACACGTGGTGAGCCCCGCCGCGGGAAGCTGCTACTGCCCGTGCACAAGTTGGGGTACTGAGGTACCCCTACCTTAGTACACCGACAGGAGCCCCCGGGCCTGGGCCACACACGGTGCCGAGCGCTGTTGGGCCAGGCCCAAAACAGTGCACGGGCACGCGCGGCCCACGGCACGCCGAATCCACTTCCGCATCCGCCGCGTCCCTCCATAACGGCACGCGTCGATTGCGGCGTCGTGGGAGGGAACGTGGCCACGTTCTTTTAATGGAAAGAGCGAAACGTCCCCCACTTCCCCATAAAAGCAGAGGAAGCAGGAGCGGTTCCCCTCCTACGCTTTCATTGCTTCTTCTTCCATCTCCAGAAATTCCCCTTTGCGCTCCGCCTCCACACCTCCTCCGCCGTCTTCCGCATCTGCGGCGCCGCCGGACTCTTCGCTCCCCTTCCCTCGCCGCCTCCGCCATGGCCCCGAAGACCGAGAAGGCGAAGGTGGAGAAGGCCAAGAAGGAAAAATCCGAGCAGGCGGCGAGGCTTGCTCTTCTGCGGAAGAGGAATGTCGTCTTCGCGCCGAGGCTCAGCGCGCGGGAGCTCTGGAACAAGTACTACTTGTTCTGGGCCAAGAAGACCAAGGCGCATCCTCGGACCAGAGTCTATCCCGCCGCCGCCAAGGACAATTACCCCGGCGGGTATTTCTTCTTCGCTGCTTTCTTCAACTGCGGCCTTTGTCCTCCCTTTTCTGAATTTTTCTGCGATATCATGAACACCTACAGCCTCCACCTTCTAGACTTCACCCCCAACGCCATCCTCACGATGGCGGTTTTCGCACATTTGTGCGAAAACTATATTGGGATCTATCCGAATGTAGCGCTTTTTAGGCATTTCTTTACGCCTAGAGTAGAGGCCGGCGCTCCCCTCTCCGGAGGAATCTCTTGGGGTCTTCCGCTTGAACAAGAAGGAATCCTACCTGCCAGGGGAGCTCCGCGGCAAGTGGGAGGAGTGGCGCGCGGACTGGTGCTGGGTAGTTGAGGACGAGCCGCAACCTTTCACTGCGCCGCGCACAACAGCCATCGTGCGCGGCAGGGACTGGAGTGAGTTGGACTCGGACGACATCAAGCTCAACGTCGCCCTTGTCAGAATTCTTCGTCTCCGGGTAGCTAAGTTGTCTGTCGGAGAGGTAGGAGCAGACTTCCTCCGCCGCCGCATTGCCCCTCTACAGGATAGGAAGAGGCCGGCATGGGAGTACGGCAACGCGGCGGACATAATGAGACTGCGCCCAGGGCTAAACTTCAACTTCACGTCGCTGGAGCTGAAGGGGATGGTCCGGGAACTTTTTAAGCACGACCCGGCCCACCCAGAGTGGTTCAGAGCTCCCCGGGGAGTGGTGCCCTTATGCAACAGCACGGCCCGGGATTCCCTTCGCGCCATGATGCCCGCATGTGACTCGCATGGCGTCGACCGCACATGGATTCCGCCCAAGCCAGACGTCATCATGAGCTTCTTCGACAACCTGGTGGAGGTGGCGAAGAACAAGGATGAGATCAAGGGGCTCACTCGGGACACCACTGACCGGGAGATTGCTTATATAGCTTCCCGGGTAGAAGAGGCCGCCGCAGCCGCAGCGGCAGGGGAGTTTGGCTTCACGGTTGAAGAGGCAGAGGCTGCGGAAGCGTCCTGCCAAGCAGAGGAGGCGGAGATCCGCAGGCTGCTGAAGCTTCCGCCCGACGAGCTCGCCGGGGTCCCCTCTCTGAGGCACGCCGGGATCCCCGGAGTTGTGAGCGAGGCCGCGGCAAAGGGCGAGGTTGCCGGAGGAAACAGAGGCGCCGGAAGGAGCGGAGGCGCCGGAGGGAGCACGACCGCGGGGCAGGGCGCCGGGCCCAGCGAGCCGGCCGAGGAGGAGGAGGAGGAGGACGCCGGGGCCGGCGAGGACTCCGATGGATCTCTGGGGCTCTACAACGACGACGTCTCTTCGTCATCGGAGACCTCCCCGCCTCGGGCAAGTCCCAGGCGATCTCCGCTGAAGCGCCTCCGCAAGGCGACGACGGGGACGAGGGCGCAGGCGCCCCGACAACAACCAGCTCGCCGGGCGGCGCGAGCTACCCGGGGGAGCCAAGCCGCGACGGGAGCGCCCGGCGCGCCAACCGTGCCGGAGGAGCCCCGCACACAGGCTATGGCGGAGGCGCCCCGCACATCAGTGCCAAGCGGAGGAGGGTCTTCGCAGAGCGGAGCGGCTGCTCCGCCCGCTCCCCGGGCCTCGGCGTCCACAGGGGCCGGGTCTTCGCAGCCCCCCAGCCCCGGGGACCGCCAAGCGCCCGAGGGAGCCTTCGCCTCCTGCTCCTCGCGCGGACGCGCCTCAGGTGGCGTTCGACTTCTCCGCCCTGAGCGACAACGACGACGACGAGGAACAGGAGTAAGGACTTGTCGGGGCCAGAGCTTGCCGGAGCAGCCCCCTGCACCATCTTCTTCCGCACTTCTTCTTGCTCCTGCGCAGAGTTGTCCTTGTCGGGGCCAGAGCTTGCCGGAGCAGCCCCCTGCTTGTCGCTGGATTCGCTTGCCGGTGGTGCTGACTCCTCGTCGGCCTCCCTCTCCGCTACTAACGCAGCACTAACCACCTGGTTGGTTGCCGCTAGGTACAGCAGCAACTTCTCCTGTGGCCTAGGTGCGACAAGTATCGGAGTGGAGGATAGGTACCGTTTCAGGTCTTGCAGCGCTGCCTCCGCTTCCGGAGTCCATTTCATAGGACCTGCCTTCTTCAAGATTTTGAAGAAAGGCAAGGCGCGTTCTGCAGACTTCGAAATGAACCTACTGAGGGCAGCCACACAACCCGCAAGCCTCCTGACATCCTTGATGCGCTTCGGGGCTTCTATCTGCTCGATGGCTTTAATCTTGTCGGGGTTGGCTTCAATCCCCCTCTGTGACACAAAGAACCCGAGAAGCTTGCCGGAGGGGACCCCAAAGACGCACTTCTCGGGGTTCAACTTAAGCTGTATCCTGCGCAGGTTCCGAAATGTCTCTTCCAAATCTTGGACCAGGGTATCCTTGCTCTTGCTCTTCACCACGATATCATCCATGTAAGCCTCTACATTTCTGTGGATCTGTGGCTCAAAAGCAGTTTGCACTACCCTTGCAAATGTTGATCCTGCATTCTTCAGTCCAAATGGCATGCGTATGAAGCAATAAGTGCCACATGGAGTGATAAATGCAGTTTTCTCTTCATCTTCCTTGGCCATGAAAATCTGATGGTAGCCTGAATACGCATCAAGGAAAGAGAGTAGCTCACATCCGGCAGTGGAGTCAACAATCTGGTCAATGCGCGGCAAGGGAAATGGATCCTTGGGACATGCTTTATTCACATCAGTGAAGTCTATACACAGTCTCCACTTCCCGTTGGCCTTACGCACGACGACTGGATTTGCCAACCACGTCGGATGGATCACGCCTCTAACTAGGCCTGCTGCTTCTAGCTTCTTGATTTCTTCGGCAATGAATTCTTAGCGCTCCACGGCTTGCTTTCTGACCTTCTGCTTGACGGGCCGCGCATGAGGACAAACAGCAAGCTTGTGCTCAATTACCTTCCTGGGAACACCGGGGATGTCAGATGGTTGCCAGGCAAACACATCGACATTCGCTCGCAGGAAGGCAACGAGCGCGCTTTCCTATTTGCTGTCAAGTGTGGCGCTGATGGTGAAGGTACCACCAGTGCCGCCCTCGTTGGCGGGCACCTTCTTGGTTGCCGGAGGAGCGGCCATTCCCTTCTTGCACTTGCCGGTGGAGCTCGATGGAACGTCCCCGACGGCAGCGCAGCACTCCGAAGAGGTGCGGTTGCCGGAGTGGGCCCCAGAGCACTTGCCGGACTTGGTCTTCGTCTTCTTCCCCCCGGGAGCTTCAGCGGCAAGTGTATCCTTCTCTGCTGCGGCTGCTGCATACCGGTAGATCTTGTCGGCGCAGATAAGCGCGTCTTTCTTGTCGCCATGGACAGTGATGACGCTTATCGGCCCCGGCATCTTGAGTACGTTGTATGCGAAGTGGGAAGCTGCCATGAACTTGGCGAGGGCGGGACGGCCGAGTATCCCATTATATGGCAGTGGGATATCGGCGACGTCGAATGTGATGCGCTCAGTTCTGAAGTTGAGCTCCCCGCCAAAGGTCACTGGCAGAGTTATCTTCCCCTTGGGCTTGCTCCTCCCCGGGTTTATTCCTTGAAACGAACCGGTCTCTTCGAGCTCGCCATCTGGGATTTGGAGTTTCTTGATCACAGCTGAGGAGATCAAGTTCAGCCCGGCCCCGCCGTCAACCAACATTTTGGTGACCTTGAGGTTGCGGATGGTGGGTGAGACCAGCATCGGCAAGCACCCGACCGCAGTGGTGCGGTCAGGGTGATCCTCAAGATCAAAAATGATGGGCGTGCTGGACCATTTGAGGAGCCTGCGCGACTCCACGGGCGGCTCTGCTGCATTCACTTCCCGCACCCACTGCTTGAGTTGGCGGTGGGAAGTGTGCAGAGAGGCGCCACCGTCGACGCACAGGACTTCCGTGGCCTTCTGGAACTCCTGTTCGCTGTTATCTTCATCCTCCATGTCATCGTCGTCGTCTTCTTCATCCTTGTCGCGGCCCCGGGGAGGTCGGTCACCTTGCCGCTGCTTGGCCTTGCCGCGGCGTCCTCCCCGGCCATTGAATGGCCGCTTCTTGCTTGGTTCTCCTCCGCCACCTTGGGCCTTCTCCTTGTCGCGCCGCTCGTACTCAGCTTTCTGCTGCTCGACGAGGTACTCGACGCGTTTGCAGTTGGAGAGGTCGTGGCCCTTGGTGCGGTGGATCTTGCAGTATTGCTTGTCGGAGCCGTCCTGCTTGTCGGCTGCCGCTACATGGGCAGGCTCCTTGCCGGAGCCGCCAGCCTGTGTTTGCTTGGCGGGAGCCTCCTTGCCGGACTTCTCGACGGCAAGCACCTCCTTCTTGTTCTTTCTTCTATTGTTCCGCCGCCGGCTCTTCTTTGCCGGGGCGGCGTCGTCGCTGTCGCTTCCCCCTGCACCTGCATCCTCTCCGGGGAGTCTCCTCCCCTCTTCGGCGCGCGCGCACTTATCAGCTAGAGCATAGAGCTCGCTGACATCCCGTATCTTGGTCATGGCCATTTCTTCACGCATGCGGCGGTTACGCACGTTCTGGTGGAACGCGCTGATAACCGCGGCAGGGTGGACGTCGGGGATGTTGTGCTGCACGCGGCTGAAGCGTTGGATGTACTTGCGTAGAGGTTCTCCTTCCTTCTGGGCCAAGATGTGGAGATCACTCTCCTGGCCGTGGGGTTTGTGGCCGCCCGTGAAGGCGCCAACAAATTGGTGGCAAAGGTCCGCCCAAGAAGAAATGGAGCCTTCCGGCAAGTGCATAAGCCAAGAACGAACGTTCGGCTTAAGCACGAGCGGGAAGTAGTTCGCCAGTATCTTCTCGTCGCGCCCCCCGGCAGCCTGCACCGCGATGGTGTAGATGCTGAGGAATTCCGAGGGGTGCGTCTTGCCGTCGTACTTCTCCGGTACGTCGGGCTTGAAGTTCTTCATGCTGGGCCACTGGACGCGCCGTAGCTCACGGGTAAACGCAGGGCAACCTGCCGCGTACGGCAAGTCGCCTGGTTCACCGGGCGCGCACGTGTCGACAGCGTTCCCAGCTCGCTGATCTGATTGTCGCCGAGCTTCTCGGCGGCGCTCGATCGTCGTTCGAGCGTCTTCTTGTTGCCGGTCGTCAAGGACCCGGCGCTGGTCCCGACGAGCCCGCGGATCCGACGACGCCGTGGAGTCGTCGTCGACGTTGATCCGGCGGGGAGGCGTCTTCTGCTTCCGCGGCGGAGAGTGCACGGTGGTTGCACCCCCGGTGGTCTTGTCACCATCGGCCTTCGTCTTCTCGACTTGCCGTGGCCGCGAGGTCGCCGGCTGCTGCGGCGTATCGTTGTTGGCGAAGGCGATCAGGCTCTGGATGGTTGCCCTCCAGTCTTCGGCCTTGTCTGCCACTGGAGGGAAGTCGAGGAGCAGTTGCGCCCTTGCGAGCGCTTCTGCTGGAGTGGAGGGGAGCGGGGGCGAGCGGTGCGAGGAGCGGGATATGCTCGGACTCCTAACAGGGTTAGAAGGAGCAGGATCCCGCCCTGGCGACCGTGCCTTGCTCGTGCCAGGACGTTGGCCCGGAGCGTCCCGCGAGCCTCCGGTTTGCCCTTGGCCCAGCAAGCGGATGCCACCTCCTGTGGCATGGCGCTGCTGGGTTGTTGTTTGCTGAGATGGACGTGGCGCGTCCACGGAGACCGAGGCTCGGTCGTCCGTCTTGTCCTTGGATTTTGTGGCGCCGCGAGTTTCCTCGCCGGCGACCACCCTCCCGACGGCGTCTCCCCCGCCCACCGTTGGTTCCGGTGGCGGCGGATGAGACGCAGACGGGCCTGCGACCTCCGAAGCCTTCTTCTTCGGGGCCATGCTGTTGTTGCTGATGAAGATGAGGCGGCTGGAGAGGTTGACGAAGAATGCGCCCGCGTGAACGCCGGATCAGGTTCACACAACCTCGACGCCCCCTACTTGGCGCGCCAAAGATGTCGGGGGAAACTATCCACCACGAGCACCTATGGGACCGGAGCCCCTTGTTCGTGCGGTAAGGGAGCGGAGGGAGCACAAAGAGCAGATCGTAGTGAGCGCGCGGGCAGTTTACCCAGGTTCGGGCCGCGATGGACGCGTAAAACCCTACTCCTCCTTTGTTTGTATTGAGTTGGAGAGCTCGGGAGCTTGAAGAACTAGCTACACCGAGCGAATGAGCGATCTAGGTTCCCAACCCTTTCTACGTTGTGCATGGGCCTCCTTTTATAGCTCAAGGGGTCACCGACAGGTGTCAACGTAGGAGAAAGGGTAAAAATGTAATAGTGGTGGTAGTTGTAACAGTGCGGGAACAGTGGATGAACAGTGGTCATCACCTACTTTGACAGTGGGGGACAAGAGCATTTAATGCCCGTCGCCGTCGACCCCAAAAGCGCCCGCCCTTGCGTCTCCGTTTGCCACGGCGATAGCTTTATCACCGTGGAGTGCCACCGTGTCCCCCAGGCTGCACAGCCATCCGCCACGCGTCCCTGGAATGGCCCCAGGGCGATGCGTGGACCGATGAGCTGGAGCGCGGGCACACAGCGCAACTCCCCCCGGCAAGCACCTTGCCGGGGTCTTGACCTTGCCAGGCCCGGAAGCTTGCCGGGCTCTGAAGCTTGTCGCTCTCCGGGCCCTGCCGGGGCGCATGCTGCGCTGAGGCGTATCTTCCGAAGCGTAATCTTCTAATCTTCCTGGCAAGCTCCCCTTGCCAGGGCCTTGAGTTGATAAGGAAATCTTGAGCCTGGGACGGCCTTCCCGGCAAGCCCCACTTGCCGGGGTCTTGGTTTTCTGTCTTGTATACTTTATTTTTGAATGGTTTTATATGGAGCAGGAAGGTCTCCGGCAAACACGTGGTGAGCCCCGCCGCGGGAAGCTGCTACTGCCCGTGCACAAGTTGGGGTACTGAGGTACCCCTACCTTAGTACACCGACACCCACCGATGCCCTTCTTCTCCTATATGAGGTGTTTTGACCTGTAAAAAACCATAAGGAGGCTTTCGGGACCAGACGCCGCCGTCTCGAGGCGGAACCGAGGCGGAAATCAATCTAGGGCTCCGGCAGGGCTGTTCTGCCGGGTATACTTCCCTTCGGGAGGGGAAATCGTCACCGCCGTCATCACCAACAACTCTCCCATCTTGGGGAGGGCTATCTTCATCAACATCTTCACCAGCACCATCTCCTCTCAAACCCTAGTTCATCTCTTGTATCCAATCTTTGTACCCAAACCTCAGATTGGTACCTGTGGGTTGCTAGTAGTGTTGATTGCTCCTTGTAGTTGATGCTAGTTGGTTTACTTGGGGGAAGATCATATGTTCAGATCCATTATGCATATTAATACCCCTCTGATCATGAACAATATTATGTCTAGTGAGTAGTTACTTTTGTTACCGAGGTCATGGGAGAATTCTTGCTATAAGTAGTCATGTGAATTTGGTCTTTGTTCGATATTTTGATGAGATGTATGTTGTCTCTCCTCTAGTGGTGTCATGTGAACGTCGACTACATGACACGTCACCATTATTTGGGCTAAGAGGAAGGCATTGGGAAGTAATAAGTAGATGATGTGTTGCTAGAGTGACAGAAGCTTAAACCCTAGTTTATGCGGTGCTTCGTAAGGGGCTGATTTGGATCCATATGTTTCATGCTATGGTTAGGTTTACCTTAATACATATTTTGTAGTTGCAGATGCTTGCATTAGAGGTTAATCATAAGTGGGAGGATTGTCCAAGTAAGGGCAACACCCAAGCACCGGTCCACCCACATACCAAATTATCAAAGTACCGAACGCGAATCAGATGATCGTGATGAAAACTAGCTTGACGATAATTCCCATGTGTCCTCGGGAGCGCTTTCCTTTATATAAGAGTTTGTCCAGGCTTGTCCTTTGCTACAAAAAGGATTGGGCCACCTTGCTGCACCTTATTTACTTTTACCTTTTATCACTTGCTACCAATTACCTTATCACAAAACTATCTATTACCTATAATTTCAGTGCTTGCAGAAAATACCTTACTGAAAACTGCCTATCATTTCCTTCTGCTCCTCGTTGGGTTTGACACTCTTACTCATCGAAAGGACTACGATACCCCTACACTTGTGGGTCATCATGCTCTAATAATGATGATCATCACACTTATATTGATTTACAACTCGATATTACAACTCGATACTAGAACAAAGTATGACTCTATATGAATGCCTCCGGCGGTGTACCGGGATGTGCAATGAATCAAGAGTGGCATGTATGAAAAATTATGCATGGTGGCTTTGCCACATATACGATGTCAACTACATGATCATGCATGGCAATATGACAATATGAAGCGTGTCATATGAACGGAATGGTGGAAAGTTGCATGGCAATATATCTCGGAATGGCTATGGAAATGCCATGATAGGTAGGTATGGTGGCTGTTTTGAGGAAGGTGTATGGTGGCTGTTTTGAGGAAGGTATATAGTGGGTGTAAGGTACCAGCGAAAGTTGTGCAGTACAAGAGAGGCTAGCAATGGTGGAAAGGTGAGAGTGCGTATAATCCATGGACTCAACATTAGTCATAAAGAACTCATATACTTATTGCAAAAATTTATGAGTCATCAAAACAAAGCAATCAATGCATGCTCCTAGGGGGGAGGTTCGTAGGAGTTAACCATCGCGCGCCCCCGACCTCCACACAAAGGATGACACTCTACAAATACCTCATGCTCTAACTTCGTCACATAGCGGTTCACCATACATGCATGCTACGGGAATCACAAACTTTAACACAAGTATTTCTCAAATTCACAATTACTCCACTAGCATGACTCTATTATCACCATCCTCATATCTCAAAACAATCATCAAGTATCAAACTTCTTATCATATTCAATGCACTTTGTATGAAAGTTTTTACTACATTCCTCTTGGATGCCTATCATGTTAAGGCTAGTTTTATAACCAAAGCACATAACCATGCTATTCTAAAAGACTCTCAAAATAATATAAGTGAAGCCTGAGAGTTCATCTATTTCTTCAAAATAAAACCACCGCCGTGCTCTAAAAGATATAAGTGAAGCAGTAGAGCAAATAACAAACTACTCCAAAAGGTATAAGTGAAGATCAATGAGTAGTTGAATAATTATGTAACTATGTGAAGACTCTCTAAAATTTAAGAAATTCATATATTGGGATATTATTCAAACAGCAAGCAAAACAAATTAAAACAAAATGACGCTCCAAGCAAAACACATATCATGTGGTGATTAAAAAAATAGCACCGAGTAAAGTTACCGATAGACGAAGACGAAAGAGGGGATGCCTTCCCGGGGCATCCCCAAGCTTAGGCTTTTGGTTGTCCTTGAATATTACCTTGGGGTGCCTTAGGCATCCCCAAGCTTAGGCTCTTTCCACTCCTTATTCCATAGTCCGTCAAATATTTACCCAAAACTTGAAAACTTCACAACACAAAACTCAACAGAAAACTCGTAAGCTCCGTTAGTATAAGAAAATAAAACCACCACTTAGGTACTATTGTGAACTCATTCTAAATTCATATTGGTGTAATATCTACTGTATTTCAACTTATCTATGGTTCATACCCTCCGATACTACTCATAGATTCAACCAAATAAGCAAACAACACATAGAAAACAGAATCTGTCAAAAACAGAGCAGTCTGTAGCAATCTGTAACTTTCGAATACTTCTGTAACTCAAGACATTCTGAAATAAATTGGTGGACGTGAGGAATTTGTCTATTAATCATCTGCAAAAAGAATCAACTAAAATCACTCTTCTGTAAAAAATGGTAGCTATTCTCGTGAGCGCTAAAGTTTCTGTTTTTTACAGCATGATCACATAAACTTCACACAAGTCTTCTCATAGGTTCTACTTAGCACAAACACTAGTTAAAACACAAAACCACATCTAAGAAGAAGCTAGATGCAATATTTATTCCTAAACAGAAGCAAAAAGCAAAGAACGAAGATAAAGTTGGGTTGCCTCCCAACTAGCGCTATCGTTTAACCCCCCTAACTAGGCATGATGATTTCAATGATGCTCGCATAAAAGATAAGAATTGAAACATAAAGAGAGCATAATGAAGAATATGAATAGCACATTTAAGTCTAACCCACTTCCTATGCATATGGATTTTGTGAGCAAACAACTTATGGGAACAATAATCAACTAGCATAGGAAAGCAAACAAGCATAGCTTCAAAACTTCAAGCACATAGAGAGGAAACTTGATATTATTGCAA
Organism: Secale cereale; assembly: GCA_902687465.1. Taxonomy (NCBI): domain Eukaryota; kingdom Viridiplantae; phylum Streptophyta; class Magnoliopsida; order Poales; family Poaceae; genus Secale; species Secale cereale. The sequence goes on from LR738715.1 coordinate 729,107,248, forward strand.
TTCCTACAAGCATATGACCCTCTCTCATAATAATTTTCAGTAGCAACATGACTGAATCCAGCAATATAACTATCACATAAAGCATTCTTGTCATGATCCCCAAGCATATAAATTTTATTACTCTCCACATAAGCAAAATTCTTCTCATTCGGAATAGTGGGAGTATCATAAGAGACTTGAATACTATAGATTGTTTCCACATGAAAAGAGTAATGTTTAGGAAAAGGGTAATCATAATCATGACAAGTTTTATAAATATAATCATCACTACTTTTTATAGGATAAGTGTCATCACAATAATCATCATAAATAGGAGGCATGCTATCATCATAATAGATTTGCTCATCAAAACTTGGGAGGCTAAAAATATCATCTTCATCAAACGTAGCCTCCCCAAGCTTGGGACAAACATTAATTGCAGAAAATAAATTCTCAAATATATCATTCTCATCAAACATAGCATCCCCAAGCTTGGGCCTTTTCATATCATAAGCATAATCACTCTCATCATTAATAGTATGGATAGCACCGATAGTATAGCAATTATCATCATCACAATGAGTAATAGGAGCAACATCATTTGGGAGGGATACCTTTTTATCTTTGCTTCTCCGTCTTTTCTTTTTCTTCTTCACATTACGTATGGGTTTAATCTTCTTTTTGGAGCTCCTTATTAATGAGATTGGTTGAATAAAAGGCTCCTCCTCGTTACCTGATTCATCATAAGAAAGAACAGGAAGATATTGGGAAATCTCTTCCCTTTCATCAGTATTCTCTTCATCTCCTATTTGTTTTCTTGACTTTATGTAATCGGCAATATAAGGATTTTCAATGCAATACACAGCACAATACATATAAATTTCCTCCAGATCAAAATCAAGAACTTTATCAAGGAAAAATTCTGGAAGATCCTTAGTTAAACGTTTTATTTCTTCATAACCCACAAGAAAACTAAGTTCATTATAATGTGCAAGGGAGATCAAGTCATCACAATTTTTGTACACGATATTCAATCACGAAACAATTCACATTGGGGATTTAAGTGTTTACGTTCATTGCAAAGTTCACGAGGATGGCAAAGAAATTTTAAATTTTTAGCACAATCATCTAGCCTCTGTAGCAACCATTTAGTTTCTAAATACTTATGCCTCTTGCAAAATCTATCTTTCCTATTTGGTATGTACTTGCAAACTCTATGCACTCCAAAAAAATCAACATGCATATATGAGATATTTTCATCATGACTAGTGCAATCATCATTAGTACCATGGATATTCAAAGGATTCACACTAACAACATTGCAATCATGCTCATCATTCAAGTTTTTAGTGCCAAGCATTCTATGTAATTCTTCTTGTATTACTTGAGCACAATTTTCTTTCCCATCATTTTCACGAAAGATATTGAAAAGATGAAGCATATGAGGTAACCTTAATTCCAATTTTTTGTAGTTTTCTTTTATAAACTAAACTAGTGATAAAACAAGAAACTAAAAGATTCGATTGCAAGATCTAAAGATATACCTTCAAGCACTAACCTCCCCGGCAACGGCGCCAGAAAAGAGCTTGATGTATACTACGCAACCTTCTTCTTATAGACGTTGTTGGGCCTCCAAGTGCACAGGTTTGTAGGACAACAAATTTCCCTCAAGTGGATGACCTAAGGTTTATCAATCCATGGGAGGAGTAGGATGAAGATGGTCTCTCTCAAACAACCCTGCAACCAAATAACAAAGAGTCTCTTGTATCTCGAACACACCCAATACAATGGTAAATTGTATAGGTGCACTAGTTCGGCGAAGAGATGGTGATACAAGTGAAATATGGATGGTAGATATATGTTTTTGTAAACTGAAAATATAAAAACAGCAAGGTAGCAAGTGGTAAAAGTGAGCATAAACGGTAGTGCAATGATAGGAAACAAGTTCTAGGGTTCATACTTTCACTAGTGCAAGTTCTCTCAACAATAATAGCATAACTGGATCACATAACTATCCCTCAACAAGCAACAAAGAGTCACTCCAAAGTAACTAATAACGGGGAACAAACGAAGAGATTATGGTAGGGTACGAAACCACCTCAAAGTTATCCTTTCTGATCGATCTATTGAAGAGTCCGTAGTAAAATAACACGAAGCTATTCTTTTCGTTTGATCTATCATAGTGTTCGTACTAGAATAACACCTTAAGATACAAATCAATCAAAACTCTAATGTCACCTAGATACTCCATTGTCACCTCAAGTATCTGTGGGCATGATTATACGATATGCATCACACAATCTCAGGTTCATCTATTCAACCAACTCAAAGTACTTCAAAGAGTGCCCCAAAGTTTCTACCGTAGAGTGAAGACGAAAACGTGTGCCAACCCCTATGCATAGATTCCCAAGGTCACGGAACCCGCAAGTGGATCACCAAAACATACATCAAGTAGATCACGTAATATCCCATTGTCACCCTAGATAAGCACATGCAAGACATACATCAAGTGTTCTCAAATCCTTAAAGATTCAATCCGATAAGATAACTTCAAAGGGAAAACTCAATTCAGTACAAGAGAGTAGAGGGGGAGAAGCATAAGATCCAACTATAATAGCAAAGCTCGCGATACATCAAGATTGTGCCATCTCAAGAACACGAGAGAGAGAGAGATCAAACACATAGCTACTAGTACATACCCTCAGCCCCGAGGGTGGACTACTCACTCCTCGTCATGGAGAGCGTCGGGATGATGAAGATGGCCACCGGAGAAGGATTCCCCCTCCGACAGGGTGCCGGAACGGGGTCTAGATTGGTTTTTGGTGGCAAAGAGGCTTTCGGTGGTGGAACTCCCGATCTAGGTTACTTTCCTGAGGTTTTAGTATATATAGGAGGTGTTGGAGTCTGTACCAAGCAAAGGGGGTCTCCGGGCTGTCCACGAGGCAGGGGGCGCGCCCTGGGGGGGGGGGCACGCGCCCCCACCCTCGTGGGCAGCCCGTGGACCTTCTGGTCCTCCTCCGGCACTTCCTGGGCTTCTTCTGGTCCAAAAATAAGCTCCGTTTAATTTCAGGTCAATTGGGCTCCGTTTGATATTCCTTTTCTGCGATACTCTAAAACAGGAGAAAAACAGAAACCGGCACTGGGCTCTGGGTTAATAGGTTAGTCCCAAAAATCATATAAAAGTGTATAATAAAGCCCATAAAACATCCTAGAAGGATAATATAATAGCATGGAACAATAAAAAATTATCACTACAAGAAATATGTCAACTTGTGACCTTTTGTTAGTGACCCTGGAAGAATTGGTCATAGATCTATGACCATTTCAGACCAATTGGTCAAAAGCTGTTCGGGGGGCTCCAAACCCTAAACTATAACGACCATTTTGGTCAGAAAGGTCATAATTTCCTTACACGAAATGGTCACAAAGCAGATAGCACTGGGTTGCTGCCTTATTTCTAGCTGTTCATGACCAATATAGATGGTCATAACCTTGAAAATTGTGGTGGGTTGCTACGACTAGGCGCCACCTCATCAGTTTTGCCTATGTGTCATGTCCATGTGGCAGTTTTTGCCCTAGGTTGTGAAGCAACCTATATTTCTGTCATTCCCAAAATTCCCCAAAAAATCTCATAAATTCTTTGGGTCATATCTTCGTCAAATATGTAAAAAACCTTCCTTGCCTAGTTCAAAAATAATTCAAAAATATTCATTTTCCTATTCTGTTCAAAAAAACACTTTGTGAAGGAAGTACCACTTTGGCATGTCCAAATGGTATCCATTTTCTACAGTGCTTTCCTATGCCCAAATAACTATCCTCCACCAAATGCCAGCTCAAGCCATTCATTATTTTGAGCCCATCTTCAACATTCGTATTTATGTCCAGTGTGGTACTTTGCAAAGCAAGTACCACCTAGACTCCTCCTTATGAGCTGAAACTTTGTGAAGACGGTCTTCTTAGTAACTGATCATCCTCAACCAAAACTCACGCCCATTAGCCATGTGCATTTCCCATACCGCTAATCAAACACTTGGCTGCTAATTCATGTTTGAGCATCGATCGGTCTCCTCGTGAGAATCTTATGTTGTAATTTTCTTCCTAGCACCTACTTGGGGAGTGGCCAACCCACTAGACATGCCTAGGCCGCCCAGAACACATGGCAACGCCACAGTCACGCGGTGACCACGCGGCGGGCATGCGAGTTTACGCGCTCTAGAGTTAGGGCCCTCGACCACCGCCCAAACCTCGACGTATCGCCACCAAACCATGTATTTATGATTAAATAGGTACTTATGTAACTAGAAATGATTTTTGGAAAAAATAAATAGCAAACTATGAGGCAGCCACAGTTCAAATTTGACCCGCTTCCAGCTGAATCGGCGGAAATTTGTCTTTTTCACGAGAGGTGAATCAAAACTTTTTACACCCAACCATTTTGTCAATTGTGCATTAAATATGTCCTAGTATTTTAGAAAATTGATTTGGTCAAATTTTGCAACAATTATTTGGGAGGTCCTTCACAAAAAAACCTCCTTTTGGGCACTCGAAAAATGGAAAATTGTTTTTTCGTCCAAAGAAAATGAAAACTTCCTTAAGCAATATTGTTTGCCATTCCAAGATGCACCCTTGTGCACAATATGAGATCATTTGAACAAACTATGCCATGAATGTGGCCATAGGATTGATCATTTGGCTTGAAAGCCATGAATCTTCACGCATGATAGCTCATTTCTGAGAACACTTTTTTAAAAGAATTGCCGTATTACCAGTTTATTATTTTTCCTGGAAACTCGGTCATATATAATGACACTATGCGAAGGTGTTCCAATTTTTTGATTTTTTTTGAATTTTTTATGCCCGTTTCAAAATGCGGTCAAAACGGCGGGAATGACCGTTCCTAGCTAGTAGTTGAATCTTGGAATTTTTTGGTGTTTCTCTGATTAAATAGATACTTATGTACCTAGAAATGTTTTTTGTAAAAAATAAAGAGCAAACTACAAGGCAGCTACAGTTCAAATTTGACCCGCTTCCAGCTGGATCGGCTGAAATTTGTCTTTTTCACGAGAGGTGGATCAAAACATTTTACACCCAACCATTTGGTCAATTGGGCATTAAATATGTCCTAGTATTTTATAAAAATGATTTGGTCAAATTTTGCGACAATTATTTGGGAGGTCCTTCACAAAAAAAACTCCGTTTGGGCACTCGAAAAATGGAAAATGGTTTTTTCGTCCAAAGAAAATGAAAACTTCCTTAAGCAATATTGTTTGCCATTCCAAGATGCACCCTTGTGCACAATTTGAGATCATTTGAACAAACTATGCCATGAATGTGGCCATAGGATTGATCATTTGGCTTGAAAGCCATGAATCTTCACGCATGATAGCTCATTTCTGAGAACACTTTTTTAAAAGAATTGCCGTATTACAAGTTTATTATTTTTCCTGGTAACTTGGTCATATATAATGACACCATGCGAAGGTGTTCCAATTTTTTGATTTTTTTTGAATTTTTTATGCCTGTTTCAAAATGCGGTCAAAACGGCGGAAATGACCGTTCCTAGCTAGTAGTTGAATCTTGGAATTTTTTTGGTGTTTCTCTGATTAAATAGATACTTATGTACCTAGAAATGGTTTTTGTAAAAAATAAAGAGCAAACTACAAGGCAGCTACAGTTCAAATTTGACCCGCTTCCAGCTGAATCAGCGGAAATTTGTCTTTTTCACGAGAGGTGGATCAAAACTTTTGACACCCAACCATTTGGTCAATTGTGCATTAAATATGGGCTAATGTTTTCTAAAAATGGTGTGGTCCAATTTTGCAACAAATATATGGTAGGTCCTTCACAAAAAAGCTCATTCTGGGCACTCGAAAAATGATTAAAAGTGCTAGAAAGATCAAAAATGCATACAAATTGGTCCTTATACATAAAATGTGGTCTAACTCTAATGAATATTTGTGTGGTGCCCTTTTGCAAAATATTTTTGATAGCTACTTCACAAAATCCCTCTATTTTTAGTACTTGGACTCTATTTTAAATCACTCACTTTCTCAACCAATCAAAACACTTCCCATGGATTGATGACATGGCGTCCATCCATCCATCCACCCATCTCTCCATCCTACATCCATCCATCCATCTATTCTACAGAAAAAAGAGAAAAAAGGATCCCCACCCGCAGCCCAAACCCTAGCTTAGACCCGACTCCTTCCCCTCACCCCCGACCCCTTCCCCCGTCCCTCGTCCTATCTCCCCGCCGCCGCCACCTCCTCCCCGACCCCTTCCCCCATGCCTCGTCCTATCTCCCCGCCG
>LR738715.1:729114499-729250263 GCA_902687465.1 Secale cereale
GCCGCCGCCGCCACTTCCTCCCCGTCCCCGGCCCCCTCACCGCCGATCCAGATCCAGATCGACGCCGCCACCCCTCTCTAAACCTAGCTTCGCGTCGCCAGCGGCGGCGCCCTCCCTTCCTCGCCCTATCCTCCTCACCTCCTCAGGGCCCTCCACCGCGCTCGCGTCCACCGCGCTCGCGTCCGGCAAGATCACCTCCACCGCGCTCGCGTCCCTCGTCGGCCGCCTCGAGGCGGAGGTCGCAGGGCTCCGCGCACAGCTCGGCCAGCGCGACGAGGCCGCCGAGGACCTCCGCGAGTGCGTCGAGCCGTTCGAGTCCGTGCTCGCGCTCGCCACCGACCGTCACCGTCCCCGCCGGCGCCACTCCACTCCGCCGCACGCTCCTCTCCTCCTCCTCCCCACATGTTCTGAGCGCGCGCAGGAGGGGAGGATCCTACGATGGCTGGTCCTTCGACGGCTTCGGCGCCTGCACCAGGCCCGGGCCGTGCGCTCGCCCAGGACCTGCGCCACCAAGTTCCCCACGCTCCTCTCCTAGGTTTGCATCTTCTGGTTGATCCTGTCCCGTCTTTTCTGCAACAAAGGAGTAATGCTTGAGTTAATCACCAAACTAACTAACAAGGCATTTTAATCATCTTGTTTTAAGGACAAACATAGCACTTTCTTTGTTTTTGAGGAAGCAAAAATACCACTTTCATCTGATACAGAAAACTGAAAAAAGAGAAATCTAAGAAAGACTTGTCCTAATTGAATTCAGGTTTCGTCCTATTAGTTTGAGTAATTGTGCTAGTAAGATTTTCACTAAAGCTATGATTTCTAGAGCTCCTGTTTTATGTGACAAACTTATTTCTCTAAACCAAACTGCCTTTACTAAAGGGAGGTTTATATTAGAAAGCATTGTTATGGCCCATGGGGTGATACATGAGACTCATAGAACTAGGACTAGTGGTTTACTTTTGGAACTTGATTATAAGAAAGCTTATGACAAAGTGAGTTGGGAATTCCTTGTGGAAATGCTCTCTTCTAGAGGCTCGTGAGAGAAATGGATTAAATGAATTTATAGTACTTTATTTCAGAGTTCTTTTTGTGTGAGAATTAATGATACAAATGGGCCCGTTATATTGGAGGCAAAGGGCTTAAACAAGGAGATCCTTTGTCTCCCTCAGTGTTAAGTTGCAAACCAAATCAGCCAGCACTGAATGGCTGGGACAAGGCCACAGCTACCAAGCTACCAAGCTTTACTACTACTGTCTACTGCTGGGAGGGAAATCAATACATGTGCTGCTGTAATATGTAGTGTAGTATTTATATAGTGCAATATTCAAACTTGTAAGCTGTTGTAATTCAGTATTTATATTCAGTAACAGCTGTATCCAGTACTGTTACCTACATGTTTCTGGCAACTGTTCTAGAGCGCTGCGCTTAGGCGGCTTGGCTTAGATGGCTGCGATGCGATGTGATGCTCATTTTGGGGGTTTTTTGCAGGTGAATTTCGATGCCAAGACGGAGTACAACATGATCCAGAACTACAAGATTCTCCTGGATGTGTTCAACTGTACAGGTGGTGATTCTCCTGGCTGATTGTGTCTTGCATTTTGTCATCTGGGAAAGCAAAGGTGATCTGTCTGTACAATAGTTCGGTTTATATATGCGGTGTGTGGAGATTCAATCTCGAACAATTGTGTGTGATTGATGTCAGCATGTGGTATAGCCACAAGGTGATTTCATAACTGACTAAATTTGCTGTGCAATATTGAAGTTATGCTCATTGTTATCTATAGTACTAAACTTGTACGATTCTTGTCATGTTTCCACAAAACATTAAGATTAGAGTCGTGCTTTCTGAATGTTTTGCCGATTTTTATGGCCCGTGTGCTAGAAAACTGAGCTAAGGGTGCTTCATCTCTGTCCTTCAGCTTCTATTCTTATGACAATTAAATAGAGGATCTATTTTGCTCCTTGCTCTTATTTGTTTCAATCGATATTTGTCTCATCCAGCACTCTGAGTATCAATGTGTAGTTTTAATCCTGATGATGACGTGGTAGTATAAACTGGACACCATGTTCCTGTTTAAATGCATAAGGAATAATTTGTTTCATCATGTCCTGGTTTACCCATGTCATATTTGTTGCTTCCGGAACTCTTGGTCCTTCATATCTAAAGCATACATGTACTGTAGAAGCTCTACTTTATGCTAATACCTGCCTGTGTAATATTTTGCATAGTATACTTCTAAATGGCCAAGTACATGCGGCGTCCATCATCAACGATGATGCGGACTAGTTGTTCAACTGCAGAACCATCCATCACTTCAAGACAAAGTCAGGTATGTTCTTGTCTTGTTGAACAGATAAGGGATAAGGGCCTTATGCTTGATGGACTTATGCTTGATACATGTATCATGTGACACACATATTAGTTCCAATTCAATGCTTATTTCTTGCTAAGTTTGTCATATGTGCCAATTCAATTCCCAGTTTTGATGAATATGCCCATTCTAGATAAGTAGAATGATCTTGTTAAAATAATAATAAGTAGAGTGATAAAATACTGGTGTGTCTTTAGTTTTTATTTTAAAAGTATCCGTGTAATATTTCTTCTATTAGTCTCTGTTTTCTTGTATGAATATTCATAGTCTTTGTTTTCTTGTATATTCATAGTCTGTTTTCTTGTATGAATAAAAAGCATGGTACTAGCTGGATTTGTGTTATCATTCTATATATAGAACTTTCCTTTTTTGAATGGAATGTTGATAATATATTGGCTCCATTCGTTCTGATTCTTCTCAACTTCTTCATGTAACAGGGTGGAGGGCATGTTGCTGTTCTGTTAGCCCAGTCCTGAATATGGTTGTCTAGTGAATTCGGCATATGATCGCTATCGAAGGAGCTCCATGCTGAAGAAGAAAACACTTATAGATCTTATGAAGTATCTAGTTGTTACCTTATAGAGCTTGTAATTGTGATTGCCATACCTGTAGAGCTTGTATCGTTATTCCACCTGTAGAGCTTGTAAAGCTTGTGTTAGAGCTTGTATTACATGTTATTTTGAGAGCAGGAGTTGCATGAATCTGGCTGATATAATTTGAAGTATTACATGTGTTTTCTGTCAGTGCAATTTGAATACCGCCAATTTAAATAACAGTTATTTATTTACTGTTAAATTGAAATATGAATAATATGACCCTGACAGGTGGCGGGATCCATGTGACAAGTGGACCCCTTTTTATATAAAAGAGAAAAATAAAAATTGTTGAGAAAAAGGCCAAGCCCAAAAATAAAAAGGCTATAATGTTGGGCCTGGCCCATGTGTCTGTCCAGAATTAATAGGGAAAAAATATATAAAAGGCCGAATTATTGGGCTCGGCCCATGTAAAACACCGAATTGGACCGGGCCGATTCTTGTGCCACATCAGCTTGCCACGCTGGATGCCTACGTGGCCTGGGGAGGTTGCTAGTGACCAAAACACGATAGTAGACTTATTTTGGTCAAAAACGTTTATGACCTTCTCACAGAGAAGGTCGCTATAGTCAGTTTATGACGGCCAGCTTTTGACCTTATGTTTTTGGTCACAAAAAGGTCACAAATGGAAATTTGTGACCATTCAGTGACCAATAGTGGTGGTCACAAGTTGACATATTTCTTGTAGTGTATAGATACGTTGGAGACGTATCATGATGTTATTATAAATTCTGTTAATGTCAATTGTGGTAATGATATGCAAAACCCTAAGCTTGGGGATGCTTATTTTGCTATGCCTACTACTTGTTGCAATGATCATGATTGGGGTGATGCTTCTTACGATCTTGAAAACTTATTTAAGCCCCATGATATATATGAGATTGATAAAAATGTTTGCAATAATATTGAAAGTGGGTTTGGAAGAGTGTCAACTTTAGATCCCACATGTTTGGAGAATGTTTAATCTTACGTTTTTTTTGATAAAAGTGGGTTTGGAGAGGTCATGACTTTCGTTAATGTTAATCCAACTATTTTGGAAGAGTGTTAACTTCGCATGCGTGTGGATCGTGTTGAGAATATGTTATGTGATAGCTATATTGTTGAATTTGCTTATGATCCTCCATGTAATTATTATGAGAGAGGAAAATATGGTTGAAGAAATCTTCATGTTACTAAATTACCTCTCTTCATGTTGAGATTGATCTTGTTTTGTTTTTCTTCCTCGCATATGCTAGATCTTGCTTATCTTGGTAATTTGTTTTCCTATAAAATTCCTATGCATAGGAAGCATGTTAGACTTAGATGAGATTTTCACATGCTTTATGATGCTCACTTTGTGCTTCAATTCTTATCTTTCATGTGAGCATCATTGAATTCTCAAGCCTATCTTAATGGCTATAAAGAAAGAGCTTGTTGGGAGGCAACCCAATTTTATTTTCTTTGTTTTTTCTTCTGTTTAGGAATAAATATTTCATCTAGCTTCTATTTAGATGTGGTTTTGTGTTTTAATTAGTGTTTTTTGCCAAGTAGAACGTTTGGGAAGACTTGTGTGAAGTTTATATGATCTTGCTGTAAAAAACAAAAACGTTAGCGCTCACGAGAATAGTCACCAGATTTTACTGGAGAGTGCTATTTAGTTGATTCTTTTTGCAGATGATTAATAGACAAATTCCTCCGTTTACCAATTTATTTCAATTTTTTTGGAGTTACAGAAGTATTCGAAAGTTATAGATTACTACAGACTGTTCTGTTTTTGACAGATTCTGTTTTTCGTGTGTTGTTTGCTTATTTTGTTGCATCTGTGAGTAGTATTGGGGAGTATGAATCATAGATAATTTGGAATACAGTAGGTTTAACACCAATATAAATAAAGAATGAGTTCATTACAGTACCTTTGAGTGGTGGTTTGTTTCTTATACTGACGGAGCTCACGAGATTTTTGGCTAAGTTATGTGTTGTGAAGTTTTCAAGTTTTGAGTATGGCTTTGATGGACTATGGAACAAAGAGTGGCAAAAGCCTAAGCTTGGGGATGCCCAAGTCACCCCAAGGTAAAATTCAAGGGCAACCAAAAGCCTAAGCTTGGGGATGCCCCGGGAAGGCATCCCCTCTCCCGTCTTCATCTATCGGTAACTATACTCGGGACTATATTTTTATTCACCACATGATATGTGTTTTGCTTGGAGCATCATGTATGATTTGAGTCTTTGCTTTTTAGTTTGCCACAATCATCCTTGCTGGACACACCTTTTTGAGAGAGATAATTATGATCTATAATTTGTTAGAATACTCTATGTGCTTCACTTATATATTTTGAGCTAGATAGTTTTGCTCTAGTGCTTCACTTATATCTTTTAGAGCATGGTGGTGATTTTATTTTTTAGAAACTGTTGATCTCTCATGCTTCACTTATATCCTTTTGAGAGTCTTTTAGAACAGCATGGTAATGTGCTTTGGTTATAAAACTAGTCCTAATATGATAGGCATCCAAGATGAATATAGTAAAAACTTTCATATAAAGTGCTTTGAATATGATGAGAAGTTTGATACTTGATGATTGTTTTGAGATATGGGGATGGTGATATTAGAGTCATGCTAGTGGAGTAATTATGAATTTGAGAAATACTTGTGTTAAAGTTTGTGATTCCCGTAGCATGCACGTATGGTGAACCGCTATGTGATGAAGTTAGAGCATGATGTATATATTGAGTGCCAACCTTTGTGTGGAGGTCGGGGGCGCACGATGGTTAACTCCTACCAACCTCCCCCTAGGAGCATAAGTATATGAGTTCTTTATGACTAATGTTGAGTCCATGGACTATACGCACTCTCACCCTTCCACCATTGCTAGCCTCTCTTGTACCGCGCAACTCTCGTCGGTACCATACACCCACCATATACCTTTCTCAAAACAGCCACCGTATCTACCTATCATGGCATTTCCATAGACATTCCGAGATATATTGCCATGCAACTTTCCACCGTTCCGTTCATATGACACGCTTCATATTGTCATATTGCCATGCATGATCATGTAGTTGACATCATATTTGTGGCAAAGCCACCATTCACATTTCATTCATACATGTCACTCTTGATTCATTGCACATCCCGATACACTGCCGGAGGCATTCATATAGAGTCATACTTTGTTCTAGTATCGAGTTGTAAATCAATATAAGTGTGATGATCATCATTATTAGAGCATTGTCCCAAATAAAAAAAGAAGAAGGAAAGGCCAAAGAAAAAAGAAAGGCCCCCAAAAAAAGAAAAAAAGAAAAAAAAAGAAAAGAAAAGGGACAATGCTATTATCATTTTCCACACTTGTGCTTCAAAGTAGCACCATGATCTTCGTGCTAGAGAGTCTCATGTTTAGTCATTTTCATATACTAGTGGGAATTTTGATTATAGAACTTGGCTTGTATATTCCAACGATGGGCTTCCTCAAATGCCCTAGGTCTTCATGAGCAAGCAAGTTGGATGCACACCCACTTAGTTTCTTTTGTTGAGCTTTCATACATTTATAGCTCTAGTGCATCCGTTACATGGCAATCCCTACTCACTCACATTGATATCTATTGATGGGCATCTCTATAGCCCATTGATACGCCTAGTTGATGTGAGACTATCTTCCTCCTTTTTGTCTTCTCCACAACCACCACTCTATTCCACCTATAATGCTATATCCATGGCTCACACTCATGTATTGCATGAAAGTTGAAAGGTTTGAAAAAATTGAGTATGAAAACAATTGCTTGGATGAAACCGAGGTTGTGCATGATATGAATATTTTGTGTGATGAAGAGGGAGCATAGCCAGACTATATGATTTTGTAGGGATAACTTTCTTTGGCCATGTTATTTTGAGAAGACATGATTGCTTTGTTAGTATGCTTGAAGCATTATTATTTCTTATGTCAATATAGACTTTTGTCTTGAATCTTTCGGATCTGAACATTCATGCCACAATAAAGAGAATTACATTCAAAATTATGTTGGTTAGCATTCCACATCAAAAATTCTGTTTTTATCATTTACCTACTCGAGGACGAGCATGAATTAAGCTTGGGGATGCTTCATACGTCTCCAACGTATCTATAATTTTTGATTGTTCCATGCTATTATATATGATATTTTGGATGTTTAATGGGCTTTATCATACACTTTTATATTATTTTTGGGACTAACCTATTAACCCAAAGGCCTAGTGCAGATTGCTGTTTTTTTTGCCTATTTCAGGGTTTCGCAGAAAAGGAATATCAAATGGAGTCCAAACAGAATAAAACCTTCGCGAGAGTTATTTTTGGAACAATATCAACACAGAAGACTTGGAGTACACGCGAGGGAACGAAGGAGGCGGCCACGAGGGTCCAGGGCGCGCCCCCACCCTCGTGGGCCCCCACTGGCTCCCCCGATGCCCTCCTTCCTCCTATGTATACCCATGTACCCTGAAAACATCGAGGCTACAGAGAAAACCCTAATTCCACCGCCGCAACCTTCTATTCCCGTGAGATCCCATCTTGGGGCCTGTTCCGGAGCTGCACCGGAGGGGGGATCTTCCACGGAGTGCTTCTACATCAACACCATCGCCTCACCATGAGTTGTGACTAGTTTACCACAGACCTTCGGGTCCATAGTTATTAGCTAGATGGCTTCTTCTCTCTTTTTTGATCTCAATACCAAGTTCTCCTCGGTCTTCGAGGAGATCTATTCGATGTAATCTTTTTGTGGTGTGTTTGTCGAGATTTGATGAATTGTGGGTTTATGATCAAGATTATCTACGAGAAATATTTGGTTCTTTTCTGAATTCTTTTATGTATGATTATAATATCCTTGCAAGTCTCTTCGAATTATCGGCTTGGTTTGGCCTACTAGATCTATAGTTCTTGCAATGGGAGAAGTGCTTGGCTTTGGGTTCAATCTTGCGGTGTCCTTTCCCAGTGACAGCAGGGGTAGCAAGGCACGTATTGTATTGTTGCCATCGAGAATAAATAGATGGGGTTTATATCATATTGCTTGAGTTTATCCCTCTACATCATGTCATCTTGCTTAAAGCATTACTCTATTCTTATGAACTTAATACTCTAGATGCATGCTGGATAGCGGTCGATGTGTGGAGTAATAGTAGTAGATGCAGAATCGTTTTGGTCTACATGTCACAGACGTGATGCGTATATATAATGGTCATGCCTAGATATTCTCATAACTATTCGCTTTTCTATCAATTGCTCGTCAGTAATTTGTTCACCCACCGTAGAATTCTGCTATCATGAGAGAAGCCACTAGTGAAACCTATGGCCCCAGGGTCTATTCTCAACATATCAATCTACCATCTACTTTACTTTGCTGTTTTTACTTTCTGTTCTTATATCCAAAAATACGAAAAATATCAAACTATCCTATCTATCAGATCTCACTTTCGTAAGTGACTGTAAATGGATTGACAACTCCTTATCGCGTTGGCTACGAAGTTCTTATTTGTTTGTGCAGGTGCAAGGGACTCGCGCGTGGTCTCCTACTGGATTGATACCTTGGTTCTCTAAATCCGAGGGAAATACTTACGCTACTGTGCTGCATCACCCTTTCCTCTTCGAGGGAATACAACGCAAGATCGAGAAGTAGCATCCACCGTCGGGGCTGAGGGTTTGTACCAGTAACTATGTGTTTAATCTCGCTCTCTCTCTCTCATGTTCTTGAGATGGCACTGTCTTGATGTATCGTGGGATTTGTTAATATAGTTGGATCATATGGTGTTTTACCCTCTCCATCTTGTTGTGATGAATTGAGTTTTCCCTTTGAGATTTCATCGGATTGAATACTTTTATGGATTTGAGAACAGTTGATGTATGACTTGCTATGAATACCCGTGGTGACAATGGGGTATCATATTGATTCACTTGATGTGTGTTTTGGCACTCAACTCGCGGATTCTCGAGGTGATATTGGGGTAATCTATGCATAGGGGTTGATGCACGTTCTCATCTTTGTTTCTCCGGTAGAAATCTTGGGGCACTCTTTGAGGTTCTTTGTGTTGGATTGAGTACTATGAATCTGATTTTTTTATGCATATGTTATAATGAACTCACGGATACTTGCGGTGACATTGGAGTATCTAGGTGACATTAGAGTTGGTTGATGTGTATCATATGGTGTTATTTTAGTATGAACTCTTGATAGATCGATCGGAAAGGATAACTTGATGTTATTTTAGTACGAACTCTTAATAGATCGATCGGAAGAATAACTTTGAGGTGGTTTCGTACCCTACAAACAATTTCTTCTTATGTTCTCCGCTTGATAGGAACTTTACAGTGATTCTTCATCGCACGTTGAGGGATGGTTATGTGATCCAATTATATTAGCATTGTTGATAGATTGCACTAGCGAAAGTACATACCCTAGGCCTAATTTTAAAGCATTGCAACACCGTTTGTGCTCACTTTTTTATTCGTTACCTGGTTGTTTTTATTGTTACTGTTACAATAATCAATATCTACTATCCATATTACATTTGTCTCACCATCTCTTCGCCGAACTAGTGCACCTATACAATTTACCATTGTATTTGGTGTGTTGGGGACACAAGAGATTCTTTGTTATTGGTTGCATGGTTGTTTGACAGAGACCATCTTCATCCTAGGCCTCCAATAGATTGATAAACCTTAGGTCATCCACTTGAGGAAAAATTGCTACTGTCCTACAAAATGTTGCGCTTGGAGGCCCAACACGAGTCTAAAAGAATAAAGTTGCATAGTAGAAATAAATATCCAAGGCAATGATTATGCATATAGGCTTCATGTCCAAGATTAGTAGACCGACTCCTGCCTGCATCTACTACTATTACTCCACACATCAACCGCTATCCAGCATGCATTTAGTGTATTAAGTTCATGAAAGAACAGAGTACTACCTTAAGAAAGATGACATGATGTAGACAAGATAACTCATGTATGAATAAACCCCATCTTGTTACCCTTAATAGAAACAATACATGCATGACATGTCTATTTCTGTCACTGAGATTGAGAACCGCAAGATCGAACCAATCACAAAGCACATCTTCCCATGGCAAGAAAAATCAATCTAGTCGACCAAACTAAACCAATAAATCAGAGAAGAAATACGAGGTTACACAAATCATGCATAAAACAGTTCAGAGAAAACTCAAATAATATTCATGGATTGATCTGACCATAAACTCATAATTCATCGGATCCCAACAAACACACCGTAAAAAGTTATTTCATCGAATAGATCTCCAAGAACATCAAGGAGAACATTGTATTGACGATCAAAGAAAGAGAAGAAGCCACCTAGATACTAACTATGGACCCGAAGGTCTGTTGTAAATTACTCACCCATCATAGGAGAGGCAGCAGGGTTGATGTAGAGCCCCTCCGTGATCGATTCCCCCTTCGACAGAGTGCTGGAAAAGGCCTCTGGATGGGTTCATGGTTCTATAACTTGCGGCGGCGAAAATGTATTTCGTCGAATCCCCTAGGATTTTAGGGATTTTAGAGTATTTATAGAGTCGGAGGTAGGTCCAAACGATGCTCGTGGGTCCCACTACCCACCAGGGCGCCTTGGTGCAAAGTGGACCCCTCCTTCATCTTTTGGTTCCCTCCCGAAGCTTCCATCGTCTCTTAACACCAAAAAATCTCCAAAAAAATTTGTGGCATTTACACTTCGTTTCATATTGATATTCTGCAAAGCAAAAAACAGCAACTGGCACTAGGCACTGAGTTAATATGTTAGTTCCAAAAAATGATAGGAAGTTGTTTGTATATGTATGTAAAACATACAAGATTTATAATATAACATCATGGAACAATAAAAAATTATAGATACATTGGAGACGTATCAAGCATCCCCAAGCTCAAAAGATATAAGTGAATCACAATGAGTAGTTAAATAATTAACTAGCTATGAGAAGACCCTCTGTCATTTAAGAATTTCATATCTTAAGTAATTTATTCAAACAACAAGCAAAAAAATGACATTGCAAGGATAGCACATATAATGTGTAGAAGCAAAAAACTTGGGCTAAACCGATACTAACCGATAGTTGTTGATGAAGAAAGATGGGATGCCTACCCGGGCATCCCTAAGCTTAGATGCTTGAGACTTCTTGATACATTAATTAGGCATGCCTTGGGCATCCCCAAGCTTGAGCTTTTGCATATCCTTAATTCCACTCATGTCGCGGTTTCCCTAAATCTCAAAAAACTTCATCCACACAAAACTCAACAAGAACTCATGAGATAAGTTAGTATAAATCAACTCAAAACCTTAACATTCTCTACTGTAGGAAAGAACTAAAATTATAATTTGACATTGCATACTAATTACCTCTACATATTTAATACTCTTATCCTCAAATAAAATCTTTAAACATGCATACATATGCAAACAACGCAAACATAACATTAACCCGTCTAAACAGGATAGTCTGTAAAGAGTGGAATTGTTCTCATACTTCTCAAGCTCTAAAAATTCTGAAAAATTGCCACGTTAGAGAGAACTTATTCATGCTAGCTTTGTAAAAAATTAGAGATTTTATCATGTTCGGACTATCCATAAGAATTCATAAAATTATAGAAAGCTTTCTATTTTCAAATAGCAATATATATACTTGCAAAATAAGCATGGTAAAGGCTATACTTGTCTTTTTATTGAAGCAAAAGATACTAAAAATTATTCTAAATAACATCAAGCAAATATAAACAAAAGAAAATGTTGCTTCAAGCAAAACACACATCAAGCAAATAACATCAAACAAATAACATCAAGAAAATATAAACAAAAATAAAAATATAGCCTCAAGTAAAGTTACCGATAGACGAAGACGAAAGAGGGGATGCCTTCCCGGGACATCCCCAAGCTTAGATGCTTGGTTGTCCTTGAATATTACCTTGGGGTGCCTTGGGCATCCCCAAGCTTAGGCTCTTGCCGCTCCTTATTCCATAGTCCATAGAACTTTACCCAAAACATGAAAACTTCAAAACACAAAACTCAACAGAAAACCTTATGAGATCCGTTAGTATAAGAAAGCAAATCACCACTTAGGTACTGTTGTGAACTCATTCTAAATTCATATTGGTGTTATATATAATGTATTGCAACTTCTCCATGGTTCATACCCTCTGATACTACTCATGGATTCATGAAAATAAGCAAACAACACATGAAAAACAGAATCTGTTTAAAACAGAACAACCAGTAGTAATCTGGACAACCACCATACTTCTGGAACTCTAAAAATTCTGAAAAATTATAACAACGTAGGCAATTTGTATATCAATCACGTGTAAAACTTTCAGCTAATTATCACATTCCAGTTATTTATTAAATTATTTTGCATTGGACGCAAAACTTTCTGTTTTTGCACAGAATCAAATCAACTATCATCAACACTATCCCAAAGGCTTTACTTGGCCCTTTATTGAAACAAAAGCTATAAAACATGATTACTACAGTAGCTTAATCATGTGAACACACAAAAACATAAGGTCAAAGCATTGAGTTGTCTCCCAACAAGCGCTTTTCTTTAACGCCTTTTTAGCTAGGCATGAAGATTTCAATGATGCTCACATAAAGATAAGAATTGAAACACAAAGGGAGCATCATGAATTGCATGACAAGCACATTTATGTCTAACCCACTTCCTATGCATAGGGATTTTGTGATCAAACAACTTATGGGAACAAGAATCAACTAGCATAGGAAGGCAAAACAAGCACAACTTCAAGATTTTCAACACATAGAGAGTAAACTTGATATTATTGCAATACTTAAAAGCATATGTTCCTCTCTCATAATAATTTTCAGTAGCTTCATGAATGAAAATATAACCATCACATAAAGCATTATTTTCGTGATCCATAAGCATAGAAATTTTATTACTCTCCACATAAGCAAATTTATTCTCATGAATAGTAGTGGGAGCAAACTCAACAAAATAACTATCATGTGACACTTGATTGGCATAATCAATTTGAGCATTAAAATCATGATGACAAGTTTCATGGTTATCATTATTCTTTATAGCATACATGTCATCACAATAATCACCTTAAATAGGAGGCATCCTTTCATCATAATAAATTTTCTCATCAAAACTTGGGGGGACTAAAAATATCATCTTCATCAAACATAGCATCCCCAAGTTTGTAGCTATCCATATCAATAGCATCATGGATATTCAAAGAATTCATACTAACAACACTACAATCATGCTAATCATTCAAATATTTAGTGCCAAACATTTTATAGCATTCTTCTTCTAACAATTGAGCACAATTTTCCTTTCCATCATTTTCACGAAAGACATTAAAAAGATGCAGCATATGAGGCAACCTAAATTCCATGTTTTTGTAGTTTTCTTTTATAAACGAAACTAGTGATAAAATAAGAAACTAATAGATCCAATTGCAAGATCTAAAGATATACCTTCAAGCACTCACCTCCCCGGTAACGGCGCCAGAAAAGAGCTTGATGTCTACTACACAACCTTCTTCTTGAAAACTCGTATTGGGCCTCCAAGCACAGAGTTTTGTAGGACAGTAGCAATTTTCCCTCAAGTGGATGACCTAAGGTTAATCAATCCGTGGGAGGCGTAGGATAAAGATGGTCTCTCTCAAACAACCTTGCAAGCAAATAACAAAGAGTCTCTTGTGTCCCCAACACACCCAATACAATGGTAAATTGTATAGGTGCACTAGTTCGGCGAAGGGATGGTTATACAAGTGTAATACAGATGGTAGATATAGGTTTTTGTAATCTGAAAATATAAAAACAACAAGGTAACTAATGATAAAAGTGAGCATGAACGGCATTGCAATGCTTAGAAACAAGGCCTAGGGTTCATACTTTCACTAGTGCAAGTTCTCTCAACAATGATAACATAATTAGATCATATAACAATCCCTCAACATGCAACAAAGAGTCACTCCGAACTCACTAATAGCGGAGAATAAACAAAGAGATCATTGTAGGGTACGAAACCACCTCAAAGTTATTCTTTTTTATCAATCTATTGGGCTATTCCTATAAGTGTCACAAACAGCCCTAGAGTTCGTACTAAAATAACACCTTAAGACACACATCAACCAAAACCCTAATGTCACCTAGATACTCCAATGTCACCATAAGTATCCACGAGTTTGATTATACGATATGCATCACACAATCTCAGATTTATCTATTCAAACCAACACAAAGAACTTCAAAGAGTGCCCCAAAGTTTCTACCGGAGAGTCAAGACGAAAACATGTGCCAACCCCTATTCATAAGTTCACAAGGTCACGGAACGTGCAAGTTGATCACCAAAACATACATCAAGTGGATCACGTGAATATCCCATTGTCACCCCAGATAAGCACATGCAAGACATACATCAAGTGTTCTCAAATCCTTAAAGACTCAATCTGATAAGATAACTAAAACAGGAAAACTCAATCCATTACAAGAGCTAGAGGGGGAGAAACATCATACGATCCAACTATAATTGCAAGGCTCGTGGTACATCAAAATCGTGCCAAATCAAGAATGTGCGAGAGAGAGAGAGAGAGATCAAACACATAGCTACTGGTACATACCCTCAGCCCCGAGGGTAAACTACTCCCTCCTTTTTATGGAGATTGCCGGGATGATGAAGATGGCCACTGGTGATGGTTTCCCCCTCCGGTAGGGTACCAGAACAGGCTCCCAATTGGTTTTTTGTGGCTATAGAGGCTTCTGGCAGCGGAACTCCTGATATAGGTTTATTTCTGGGGGTTTCGGTATTTATAAGAATTTTTGGCGTCGAGAACATGTTAGGGGGTCCACGAGTCAACCACAAGGTAGGGGGGCGTACCCTGGGGGTGGGCGCACCCCCCACCCTTGTGGATGACTCGTGGCTTTTCTGTCCCAACTCTTTTGATTTGGGGGCTTCTTCTGGTCCATAAAAAATCACCATAAATTTTCTGGTCAATTGGACTCCGTTTGATATTCCTTTTCTACGAAACTCAAAAACAAGGGAAAAAAATAGAAGCTGGCACTGGGCTCTAGGTTAATAGGTTAGTCCCAAAAATCATATAAAATAGCATATATATGCATATAAAACATCCAAGATAGGTAATATAATAGTATGGAACAATAAAAAATTATAGATACGTTGGAGACGTATCACCCCTGTGGCTTCATGAGCGGTACGGGCACACAAAAAAGGAAAGTCATTGTGAAGAAAGTGCCACTTTGCCATGTCCAAATGGTATCAAATTTTTACAGTGCTTTTCCTATGCTCAAATGACCATCCTCCACCAAATTTTAGCTCAATCCATTCGTTCATTTGAGCCTAGATTCAACATCCATATTTCTTCCCAGTGTGGTACTTTGCAAAGCAAGTTCCACCCAGGCTCATCCATTTGAGCTGAAAATTTGCCAAGACAGTATCCTTAGTAGATGATCATCCTCAGCCAAAACTCAGGCCCATTGGCCATGCGCATTTCCCCCACCGCTAATTAAATACTTGGCTGCTAATTCATGTTTGAGCTTAGTTCAGTCTCCTCGTGAGATTCTTATGTTGTATTCTTCCTCCTAACACCTATCGAGGGAGTGTCCAAACCACCATACATGCCTAGGCCGCCCAGAACTCGTGGCAACGCCACGGTCACGCGGCTGGCATGCTAGTTTGCACGCTCTAGAGTTGGCACCCTCGGCCACTGTCTCGCCACCACACCATGTATATCTGATTAAATAGATACTTATGTACCTAGAAATGATTTTTGGGAAAAAAATCATGAGCAAATGATGAGGCACCTGCAGTTCAAATTTGACCTGCTTCCTACTAAGTCGGCAGAAATTTTTCTTTTTCATGAGAGGTGGCTCGAAGATTTTGACACACAACCATTTGGTAAATTGTACATTAAATATGTCCTAATATTTTCTAGAAATGGAGAGGTACAATTTTGCAACAAATATATGGTACATCCTTCATAAAAAAACTCATTTTGGGCACTCAAATATGGAAAATGATTTTTTTCGTCCAAAGAAAATGAAAAGCTTCCTTAGGCAACATTGTTTGCCATCGCAAAGCACCCTTTTGCACAATATGAGATCATTTGAACAAACTATGCCATGAATGTGACCATAAGATTGACCATTTGGCTTGAAAGCCATGAGTCTAAACACATGATAGCTCATTTCTGAGAACACTTGTTTTAAATAATTTAGGTATTACAAGTTTATTATTTTTCTTGGTAACTTGGTCACATATCATGAAATAATGCAAAGGTTTTCCAATTTTTTTATTTTTTCATGTCCACTTCAAAGTGCGGTCAAAATGATGGGCATAACCTTTCCTAGCTACTGGTTGAATCTTGGAAAAAAAATTAGTGTTTCTCTTATTAAATAGATAATTATGTACCTATAAATGATTTTTGGAAAAAATAAATAGCAAACTATGATGCAGCTGCAGTTCAAATTTGACCCACTTCCTACTGAATCAGCGGAAATTTGTCTTTTTCATGAGAGGTGGCTCGAAGCTTTTGACACCCAACCATTTTGTCAGTTGTACATTAAATATGGCCTAATATTTTATAGAATTGATTTGGTCCAATTTTGCAACAAATACATGGTAGGCCCTTCACACAAAAAACTCATGTTGGGCACTCAAAAATGGAAAATGAGTTTTTCATCCAAAAAAAACTGAAAACTTCCTTAGGCAACATTGTTTGACATTCCAAGATGCACCCTTTTACACAATATTAGATCATCTCGACAAACTATTCCATGAATGTGACTATAAGATTGACCATTTGCCTTGAAAGCCCTAATCTTCACAGATGATAGCTCATTTTTGAGAACATTTTTTTAATAATTGTCGTATTACAAGTTTATTATTTTCCTAGTAACTTGGTCACATATAATGACACGATGCTAAGGTTTTCCATTTTTTTATTTTTATGCCCATTTCAAAATGTGGTCAAAACGGCGGGCATGACCGTTCCTAGCTAGTGGTTGAATCTTGGAAACTTTTGGTGTTTATCTCACTAAATAGATACTTATGTACCTAGAAATGATTTTTGGAAAAATTGAAGATCAAACTATGAGGCAGTTAAAGTTCAAATTTGACCCACTTCCTACTGAATCGACGAAAATTTGTCTTTTTCACGAGAGGTGGATCAAAGATTTTGACACCCAACCATTCGGTTAATTATACATTAAATATGGCCTAATTTTTTAGAAAACTGATTTGGTCCAATTTTGCAACAAATATATGGTAGGTCCTTCACAAAAAACTCATTTTGGGCACTCAAAAAATGGAAAATGAATTTTCCGTCCAATGTAAATAGAAACTTGCTTAGGCAATTTGCCATTCCAAGATGCACCTTTTGCACAATATTAGATCATTTGAAAAAACTATTCCATTAATGTGGCCATAACATTGATCATTTCCCTTGAAAGCCAAGAATCTTCACACATGATAGCTCATTTATGAGAACTTTTTTAATAATTGCCTAATTACAAGATTATTATTTTTTCTGGTAACTTGGTCACATAAGATGACACAATGCGAAGATTTTCCAATTTTTTGATATTTTTGAATTTTTCATGCCCATTTCAAAATGCGGTCAAAATGGCGGGCATGACCGTTCCTAGCTAGAGGTTGAATCTTGGAAAACTTTTGGTGTTTCTTTGATTAAATAGATACTTGTAACTAGATATGATTTTTGAAAAAAAATAATGAGCAAACTATGTGGCAGTTGAAGTTCAAATTTGACCCACTTCCTACTGAATCGGCGGAAATTTGTCTTTTTCACGAGAGGTGGATCAAAACTTTTGACACCCAAACATTTGGTCAATTGTACATTAAATATGGCCTAATATTTTTGAAAATTGATTTGGTCCAATTTTGCAACAAATATATGGTAGGTCCTTCACAAAAAAACTCATTTTGGGCACTCAAAAATGGAAATGATTTTTTCGTCCAAAGAAAATAAAAACTTCCTTTGGCAACATTGTTTGTTATTCCATGATGCACACTTATGCAAAATGTGAGATTATTTGGACAAACTTTGCCATGAATTTTGACATAACATTGGCCATTTGCCTCATAAGATAAACAAAAGGAAAATAAAAGAACTACATAAGCTTAATTCTGATTGGTGAAATCACTTGCGGCTTGGATCTATGACATGGCAAACATCAATCCATCCATCCATCCAACCCACGGCAGCAAACCACCCTCTCTATCACAAACTCCACCCAACCACTGTGCCCTCCTCTCTCATGTGATCCCTAGTGCTACACTCCTCCCTTGCCGCCGCCACCTCTGGCGCCTCACCCTGGCGACCTCCTCTCATGCCCACCGTCGTCGATCCTGCGGCAATCCTGCAGTCCTCGTCTCACCCCCACCACCGTCGATCCTTCCCCGGCCACCGCCCTCTACCTACCTTTACATCTTTCCCGTGGCGCGAGCTCGAGACGATGAGGTCAGCCCGCGGCCAGATCCGCCACGACCACAGCGGGCCATCCAGATCTATTCCGCCGTCGAGCTGGATCCGCGCCTCGTTGATACGTCCATTTTGCATCATGCTTATGTGTTGATATTTATTGCATTATGGGCTGTTATTACACATTATGTCACAATACTTATGCCTTTTCTCTCTTATTTTAGAAGGTTTACATAAAGAGGGAGAATGCCGGCAGCTGGAATTCTGGGCCGGAAAAGAAGCAAACTCTGGAAACCTATTCTGCACAACTCAAAAAGCTCCAAAACTTCATAGGACACCGTTTGAGAAAATATAAAAAATATCTGGCGAAGGAAGATCACCAAGGGGCCACCACCTGTCCATGAGGGTGGGGGCACGCCCCCTGCCTCCTGGGCCCCCCGATGCCCATCTTCTCCTATATGAGGTGTTTTGACCTGGAAAAAATCATAAGGAGGCTTTTAGAACCTGACACCGCCGTCTCAAGGCGGAACCTTGGCGGAAACCAATCTAGGGCTCCGGCAGAGCTGTTCTGCCGGGGATACTTCCCTCCGGGAGGGGGAAACCGTCCCACCGTCATCACCAACAACTCTCCCATCTTGGTGAGAGCTATCTTCATAAACATCTTCACCAGCACCATCTCCTTTGAAACCCTAGTTCATCTCTTTTATCTAATCTTTGTACCCCAACCTCAGATTGGTACCTATGGGTTGCTAGTAGTGTTGATTACTCCTTGTAGTTGATGCTAGTTGGTTTATTTGGTGGAAGATCATATGTTCAGATCCATTATGCATATTAATACCCCTCTGATCATGAACAATATTATGTCTTGTGAGTAGTTACTTTTGTTCCTGACGACATGGGAGAAGTCTTGCTATAAGTAGTCATGCGAATTTGGTATTCGTTCGATATTTTGATGAGATGTATGTTGTCTCTCCTCTAGTGGTGTCATGTGATCATCGACTACATGACACTTCACCATTATTTGGGCCTAGAGGAAGGCATTGGGAAGTAATAAGTAGATGATGGGTTCCTAGAGTGACAGAAGCTTAAACCATAGTTTATGCGTTGCTTCGTAAGGGGCTGATTTGGATCCACTTGTTTCATGCTATGGTTAGGTTTACCTTAATACTTCTTTTGTAGTTGTGGCTACTTGCAATAGAGGTTAATCATAAGTGGGAGGCTTGTCCAAGTAAGGACAGCACCCAAGCACCAGTCCACCCACATACAAAATTATCAAAGTACCGAACGCGAATCAGATGATCGTGCTGAAAAGTAGCTTCACGATAATTCCCATGTGTCCTCGGGAGCTCTTTCCTTCATATAAGAGTTTGTCCAGGCTTGTCCTTTGCAACAAAAAGGACTGGGCCACCTTGCTTCACCTTATTTACTTTTACCTTTTGTCACTTGCTACCAATTACCTTATCACAAAACTATTTGTTACCTATAATTTCAGTGCTTGCAGAAAATACCTTACTGAAAACTGCCTATCATTTCCTTCTGCTCCTCATTGGGTTCAACACTCTTATGTATCGAAAGGACTATGATAGATCCCCTACACTTGTGGGTCATCAAGACTCTTTTCTGGCGCCGTTGCCGGGGAGTGAAGCGCCTTTGGTAAGTGGAATTCGGTAAGGAAAATTTATATAGCGTGCCAAAATTTGTTGTCACCTATTACTATGGCTCATAATCCTTTGAGGGGCTTGTTCGGGGTACCTTCACCCCGACCAGAAGAGCAAAGAGTTGCTCCTCAACCTACTGCACCTACTGAAAATGGATGCTTTGAAATTCCTTCGGGTATGATAGAGAAACTGCTTGATAATTCTATTACAGGAGACGGAACACTGCATCCGGATTTACACCTAATCTATGTGGATGAAGTTTGTGGATTATTTAAGCTTGCATGTATGCCTGAGAATGTGATCAAGAAGAAGGTCTTCCCTTTATCTTTGAAGGGAGATGCATTGACATGGTTTAGGCTATGTGATGATATTGGATCATGGAACTATAATCGTCTGAAGTTAGAATTTCATCAGAAGTTCTACCCTATGCACCAGGTTCATCGTGATCGTAATTATATCAATAATTTTTGGCCTCACGAAGGAGAAAGGAAATAACTTAAGGATATAGTAATAACGAATCTGTTCATCGTTGGTAAACAGGGTGGCTATATCATTCAACTTAGTAAGATGTGCCACAACAGTTTCAGATTCATAGCCATGGAAAGGATCAGATTCAACCAAAGTAATTAACTCAGGATCAACAGAGAATCCATAATCCTTATCGGTAACACATATAGGTGAAGTAGCGAAAGAAGGGTCATGTTTCATTCTAGCATTCAAGGACTTTTCTTTCAGCTTAGCTAATGATTTCTTAAGATCATATCTATCGTTGCAAGCAAGAAAGTCTCTAGCAGTTTCTTCATCCATAACATAACCCTCAGGGACAACAGGTAATTCATATCTATTGGGAGAAGCTTCATCATCACTTTCATATATATTATCAATTTCAATATTTGCATTCTCCCTAATCTTAGCAATTTGTTCATCTATAAATTCACCAAATGGCACATTATTATCATGCATAGAAGTAGTTTCGTCATACATAGCAGAACTGGCATCATCAAGAACATACGACATATCAGATTCAATGGCATGAGTAGGTGTCGCAAATTTACCCATAACAGAAGGAGAATCAAGTGATGAGCTAGATGGCAGTTCCTTACCTCCCCTCGTAGTTGAGGGTAAGATCTTGGTTTTTGAGTCCTTCAAATTCTTCATAGTGATCAACAGATATAAATCCCAAGTGACTTACATAATAGAGCTATGCTCCCCGGCAACGGCGCCAGAAAATAGTCTTGATAACCCACAAGTGTAGGGGATCACAATAGTTTTCGAGGGTAAAGTATTCAACCCAAATTTATTGATTCAACGCAAGGGGAGCCAAAGAATACTCTTAAGTATTAGCAGCTGAGTTGTCAATTAAAACACACCTGGAAACTTAGTATCTGCAACAAGGTAGTTTAGTAGCAAAGTAATATGTTAGTGGCAGTAGCAGCAATAAAAGTAACAGTAGTGTTTTTGTAGTTTTTGTAATAGTAGCGACGAAAAAGTAAATGAGCAACAAGCATTATATGAAAAGCTCGTAGGCATTGGATCGGTGATGGGAAATTATGTTGGATGCAATTCATCATGTAGAAGTTATAACCTAGGGTGACACAGAACTAGCTCCAGTTCATCAATGCAATGTAGGCATGTATTCCGAATATAGTCATACGTGCTTATGGAAAAGAACTTGCATGACATCTTTTGTCCTACCCTCCCGTGGCAGCGGGGTCCTAATGGAAACTAAGGGATATTAAGGCCTCCTTTTAATAGAGTACCAGACCAAAGCATTAACACATAGTGAATACATGAACTCGTCAAACTAAGGTCATCACCAGGAGTGGTCCCGATTATTGTCACTTCGGGGTTGCCGGATCATAACACATAGTAGGTGACTATAGACTTGCAAGATAGGATCAAGAACACACATATATTCATGAAAACATAATAGGTTCAGATCTGAAATCATGGCACTCGGGCCCTAGTGACAAGCATTAAGCATAGAAAAGTCATAGCAACATCAATCTCAGAACATAGTGGATACTAGGGATCAAACCCTAACAAAACTAACTCGATTACATGATAGATCCCATCCAACCCATCACCGTCCAGCAAGCCTACGATGGAATTACTCACGCACGGCGGTAAGCATCATGGAATTGGTGATGGAGGAAGGTTGATGATGACGACGGCAACGATCTCCACTCTCTGGAGCCCCGAACGGACTCCAGATCAGCCCTCCCGAGAGAGAATAGTGCTTGGCAGCGGCTCCGTATCGTAAAATGCGATAATTCTTCTCTCTGATTTTTTTCTCCCCGAAAGTGAATATATAGGATCTGGGGATACATCGGTGGAGCACCAGGGGGCCCACGAGGCAGGGGGCGTGCCCTAGGTCTGGATCTTCTTGCAGGTATTTTTCTTATTTTCCAAAATAATTCTCCGTGGATTTTCAGGTCATTTCGAGAACTTTTTATTTCTGCGCAAAAACAACACCAGCTGAAAACAGCGTCAGCCCGGGTTAGTTCCATTCAAATCATGCAAGTTAGAGTCCAAAACAAGGACAAAAGGGTTTGGAAAAGTAGATACGTTGGAGACGTATCACGCACCCATAGATGGGATGGATGAGCGCATCTACTCCGACGGAGATGACGCTGCCGGATTCGCACCCACCTGCAGCGACTGCTGCACCAGCAATGCCATGGGATCCACCCCCTTCTCTTGGTGGGGCGCTGATACGTCTCCAACGTATCTATAATTTTTTATCATTCCATGTTGTTATATTATCATTCTTGGATGTTTTACAATAATTCTATATTATTTTTTGGTACTAACCTATTGACATACTGCCAAGTGCCAGTTACATTTTTTGTATGTTTTTTACATCGCATGAAATCAATATCAAACGGAGTCCAAACACCACGAAACTTTTTGTGAATTTTTATGGACCATAAAACCACCAATGGGCTAGAGCAGCACCTGGGGGTGCCCCTAGGGGGCACAACCCACCGGGGCACACCTAGGGGCCCAAGCGTGCCCTGGTGGATTGTGCCCACCTCGATGGCCTCCCGCACCCCCTCTTCGCCCTATGAATTCCCAATTATTCCGAAACCCTTCGAGGTTAACCTAGATCAGAAGTTTTGCCGCCGCAAGGCTTTGTAGTCCACGAGATCCAATCTAGAGCCCTTTCCCGCACTCCGTCGGAGGGGGAAATCATCACCAGTGGCCATCTTGATCATCTCGGCGGCCACCATGATGACGAGGGAGTAGTCCACCCTCGGGGCTAAGGGTTTGTACCAGTAGAGATGTATTTAATCTCTTTCTCTCTCTCTCGTGTTCTTGAGATGCACAATCTTGATGTATCGCGGGCTTTGTTAATATAGTCGGATCACACGGTGTTTTCCCCTCTCTATCTTGTTGTGATGAATTGAGTTTTCCCCTTTGAGATTTCGTTGTTATTGGATTGAATAATTTTATGGATTTGAGAACACTTGATATATGTCTTGCAATTGAATACTCGTATTGACAATGGGGTATTGTAATGCCCCGGATGTAATACTTTCCCTTTTGGGCATATAATATATCTCCGGCTTCATCTATTCCATTCCGAGTTCTTTGTCTTTCGGGTTTTCGTCGTTTTGTTGTGTGCGTGTGTGGCATTCATTCATATCATGTAGTCATGTGCATCGCATTGCATTTGTGTTATCGTTTGCATCCGGTTCCACGCGTTCCTTCCCGTTGTCCGTTTCGCGTTCCGGAGCTCCCTCACGTGCCCATGGCGTCCCGTAGGCCTACTTTGGTGTTTGGCCGTGTAACGTTACCGGTTTGGCGCGAGACTTGTCGTGTGTTGTTGTTTTGGTTTGTGTAACCCGCCTGTCAAATCTCGTCGCGTTTCGAGTCCGTTTGCTACCCCAACAGTTATTCTCGTGGGCTCAAAGTGCCTCCACTTTGAGGCCCAAGAAACCCCCTCCAACAGCCCACCAATCACTCCTAGCCACTTCTATCATCTAGGCCATCCAAATCTGATCCTGTGGCCGAAAACCACACTCCATTTGGACAACCCTAGCTACTTGTGCCTATATATTTGTCCACTCCCCCAAATTTTTCCCTAAATCAAGGAAACCCTAGCCCCCACTTCATCCCCTTCCTCCAGCCACCATCACCTCGCCGGAGCTTCGCCGGAGTCTCGCCGGAGCTCCTCCACCTCGCCGGAATCCTCCTCACCACTCCTCCACCTCATCTTCTCCCTCCTCTCACCCTCCACCGGCGCCTCGCTACCCAGCTAGCCTCCGTCCCGGCCAGATCCCGGCCAGATCCCGCCGCCTTGGTCCTCAAGCCGCCGGAGTCCGCTTCCTCCAGATCGCCGCAGCCACCGATCGGAGCGAGGGCGCCCGAGATCCCGTCGCTCGATCCAGGCGGGTCAACGCCCGTTTCCCCGACCGCCGCCTGGGCTTCCTTCGCCCGAGCCCCAGATCCCCGAGGCCTCCGCACCGAGCCGGCCGCCAAGGCCCGATCGCCTCGCCGGCCCATTCCCGCTCGAGCTCCTGCGCCGCCGTGCAGATCCCGCATCGCCAGGGCCGTCTGCCTCCTGGGCCGCGCGTCGCCTCCCTTCGCGGGCCGCCCAAGTCCCGACGCCACCTCCCAGCCGCCAGGCGACCGCCGCGCCGCGGGCCCCCAGCGCTCCCACCGCGGGCCCAAGCCGCCCCTCCGTCGCTGCGCCGCTCCAGCCGGGCCAGCAGCGCCCGAAGGCCGCCGCCTCTCCAGCGCCAGGTCGCCGCGGGCCCTCTCCTCCGCCCCGGGCCCGATCTCCTTCGCCGGGCCAGAGCCACCCCCTTCGGCCCGTTGACTTTTCGGATCCAGATCTGAGAGAAGGTTGCCCCAAAAATCCCTAAGTCCCCAGATTTCTTGTGTGCTGATGCTATATTAGAACTGCGATAACTTCTTGTGTGTTGCTCCTATTTGCGCAATGACATGTCCAGACGTTCGTGGTGATTAGCACTACGTTTCATCTCTTTGTGCCATGCATGTTTGAGATAATCTAGATGCTTATTTTTCTGTTGCAAGAGTGCATCCCGATATAAACTGCTGCTATGTGTTGTTTTTATGCCACCTTAGCATAGTGATATCTTTTAGCTCGTTTGTCCGAATGATGCAAATGACATGTCCACGTGTTCGTCTTGCCATGCTCTACATGTTGCTTGTGTTAGGTTGCATGATAAATTTATTCTTGCCTTGTATATCTTCGTTGCAAAGTGCTATGTGGCTGTTTAGTTATTTAACTTGTTATGAAATGCCATCTTGTTGAGCTCATTGCTATCGTTGTGTTTATCTCCATGATGCATGCTTGTATGTTTCCGAATCACCATCATGTGTACTTTGATGTGGTGCTTAACACTTGCCATGTTTAGTTTCGAGGTGACTTAAACTTGCTATTATAGATGCCATGATGAAACTACTGTTTTAACACTTAGTGGTTTTTCACTAAGTCTGGAATCTATAATGTTCCGATGTCATGTTTGCGTGCTGTTCTAGGACAAACCATGATAGTTTTGGAGTGTCTCTTGATGGTTCCTTGTAGTATATATTGTTGGCTATCCATTCATGTTCTCACATGCTTATTTAAGTGGCTGGAGCATATTTAACTTTTGCTCCAAAGTTTCAATAAAATTCTGCTGTCAGGATTTTGTTGTCAAGTTCAATATGTCCAAGCTTGTTGCTATTGATCCGTGGCTCCTTTGGGGGTGCACCTTTGGACTTATTTGCTGTAGGATATGTCTAGTTTATATTCATGCTCTTTGCCATGATGTTTGAGTGCTGTAGCTTATTTATCTAGTGCTCCGAAGTTGCTATGTTGCTGTAATTTTCAGCTTTCGCCTATTTCTTGTTTCGGGCATAACTTTTAGCCCGTAGCTCCGTTTGGAGCGAGTCTTATATGAAACTTGATTGATTTTCCGTGTAGATTCTTAATATCATATTGTTATCATGTTTTGAAGCTTTTTCTTGAATGCTTATTTTCCGTGCTCCGTGTGCTCCCTTAGTGCATCCATCATGCATCCATCATTTTTTGTGTGCGCATTGCATCTTGTTGATTCGTGCCTTGTGTGATTGTATTGTTTAGAGCCGGAAGCTGAGACCGAGTACGAGTACGAGCACGAGGTTACCAACGAGGTTGAGCACGAGGACCCTTCTTACGATCCGAACGACTACTCTTCAGGCAAGATGACCGAACCCCGATAACATTACTATCTTTGCCTATTGCTAGTAGTTCCGCTCTATAGTTTTGCCTCGATGCCCATGTCTTTCCTGTCAGCCTCCTACTTGTAACCATGACCATGTTTAACCACCCTACCTATGCAAACCGTTGCTTGGCTATGTACGCTTCGCTCAGCCCCTCTTATAGCATTGCTAGATGCAGGTGAAGATTGAAGATGCTTGCTTCATGTTGAAGTTTTATTGGGTTATATCACACTATATATAATGCTTAAAAAGAAATCATCTATATATTGGCAAGGGTGGAAGGCTAAGCCTTTTGCTTGGTGATTTGTTCCACTCATGCCGCTAGGAACCGTATAAACCGGTGTTATGTTCCTTGATTATGCGTTCCTCACACGGTTGGGGTGTATGGGACCCCCTCGATAAACCGCTAAGTGCTAAGTCTTTTCCAGCAAGTCCCGACATTGGTACTATTTGCCTAATAACTAATAAACCTGCATAGGGAGTAATTAACCCTCTTTCTTAATCAACAACCCCCGGGCCAGTGCTCCACATGAGTGTTGGTCCGAAATGAGAAGACTGCGGGGCCACCTCAAGGAAACTTGAGGTCTGGTAAAAACCCGTAGGATGTCTCATCCGGTCGTGGCTTGAGACGAGATACGCGCGGCTACTATCAGGGTGTCGGCACGCCGGGAGGATTTGCTGGATTAGCCTTACCTTAGTTCGGAGTATCTTGAGCACGGGATTCCGAGAATACTCGGGTCTTCCCACCTTGGAGTTGCGACTCCGCGGATCGTGGGCTTGTCATGGGCCAAGTTGGAACACCCCTGCAGGGTTATGAACTTTCGAAAGCCGTGCCCGCGGTTATGTGGCAGATGGGAGCTTGTTAATATCCGGTTGTAGATAACTTGACACATTGTTCTGATACACTACCAGCGTGTGTACCGTGACTGTCAATTTCCGAATAGGGATACGGGAGTTGAACACGGTGGGGTTATGTTTGTTGAGCTTTAGCTAGGATCACTTCGTGATCATCTCTCGACCGAGGCACTTCTCTTCTCGCACTCTTTCACGTAAGCTAGTGCTAGTTGCTGCTGCAGACTCTTATTCTTTTCTTCAGCCTTATCCTCACCCAAGGTTTAAATAGTCTTGTTACCCGGGAACGGGATTGCTGAGTCCTCTGTGGCTCACAGTTATTTCACCACACCAGATGCATTTCCGATGGTGAGCTATCCAAGTGATGGCACCGAGCTAGACTGGGAGTACGACGAGGAGCGTAGCCGTTACTATGTTCGTTATCCTGATGATCAGTAGTGGAGACTTCTACTAGGATTTGATCCGACCTGTGGATTTAAATTATGTTTGGTATCTTGTCATTTGGTTTTTACCCTTAGAAGGGCTGTGATGTTTTATTGAATGATGATTTGAGACATGTAATGTATTTGGGTGACGTGGCGAGTGTAAGCCAACTATTTTATGTTTTCCATCCCCATCTTTTACATGAGTTGTGCAAAGATACCATACTTGCGATCATTCCAGCATGGGGTTATGTCTCTAAGTCGTGCCTCGACACGTAGGAGATATAGTCCCATCCTGGGCATTACAGGTATCATATTGATTCACTTGATATATGTTTAGGC
The DNA here is from genome assembly GCA_902687465.1 of Secale cereale. Lineage (NCBI taxonomy): Eukaryota > Viridiplantae > Streptophyta > Magnoliopsida > Poales > Poaceae > Secale > Secale cereale. Next base: position 729,142,380 of record LR738715.1, read on the forward strand.
ACTCAACTTGCGGATTCCCGCGGTGCCATTGGGGTAATCTATGCATAGGGGTTGATGCATATTCTTGTCTTTGTTTCTCCGGCAGAAATCTTGGCGTGCTCTTTGAGGTTCTTCGTGTTGGATTGAGTATTATAAATCTGAACTTCTTTTGGTGTTATTTTAGTATGAACTCTTGATATATAGATCAAAAAGAATAACTTTTGTTATTCTAGTACAAACTCTTGGATAGATCAATCGAAAAGAATAGCGGCAAACAATTTCTTCTTATGTTCTCCGCTAGATAGGAACTTTGGAGTGATTCTTCATCGCATATTGAGGGATGGTTATGTGATCCAATTATATTTGTATTGTTGAGAGATTGCACTAGCGAAAGTACGGACCCTATGCCTCATTTTCAAGCATTGCAATACCATTTTTATGCCCGTTTACTATTGGTTACCTTGCTGTTTTTATAATTTCAGATTACAAAAACCAACATCTACTATCCATAGTACACTTGTTTTACCATCTCTTCTCCGAACTAGTGCACATATACAACTTACCATTGTATTGGGTGTGTTGGGGACACAAGAGACTTTTTATTATTTGGTTGCAGGGCTGTATGAGAGAGACCATCTTCATCCTACACCTCCCATGGATTGATAAACCTTAGGTCAACCACTTGAGGGAAATTTGCTATTGTTCTACAAAACGCTGGGCTTGGAGACCCAACACGAGTCTACAAGAACAAGTTGTGTAGTATACGTCAAGCTCTTTTCTGGCGCTGTTGCCCGGGAGGTGAGTGCTTAAAGCTATATCTTTAGATCTTGCAATCGAATCTTTTAGTTTCTTGTTTCATCACTAGTTTGGTTTATAAAAGAAAACAAAAAATGGAATTGAGGTTGCATCATATTATTCATCTTTATAATGTCTTTCGTGAAAATGATGGAAAGGAAAATTGTTCTGAATTGGTAGAAGAAGAATGCTATTAAATGTTTGGCATAAATGATGAGCATGAGTGCAATGTTGTTGGTATGAACTATTTGAATATTCATGATGCTAACGATATGCAAAGCCATAAGCTTGGGGATGCTATGTTTGATGAAGATGATACTTTTAGCCCCCCAAGATTTGATGTGTAAATTTGTTATAATGGTAGAATGCCTCCTATTTTATGATGATTATATTGATAAAAGTGGATTTGGAGAGGTCATGACTTTATTTAGTGATGAATCCACTACTTTGGAGGATGTTTCAATTGACAATGATAACAAGGTTGCTATCTATGATGATTATGGTGATTACATGTATGCTATATTGAATAATGATAGCCATGAAACTTTTCATCATGACTTTAATTTTCAATCTCATGATAGTTATTTTTGAATTTTCTCCCACCACTATTCATGAGAATACATTTGCTTATGTGGAGAGTAGCAAAATTTCTATGCTTTTGCATCATTAAAAGAATGATTTATGTGATGGATATATTGTTGAATTCATTCATGATGCTACTCAAAATTACTATGAGAGAGGAACATATGCTTGTGGGTATTGCAATGATATCAAGTTTCCGCTCTTTATGTTGAAAATCTTGAAGTTATGCTTGTTTTGCCTTCCTATGCTAGTTGATTATTGCTCCCATAAATTATTTGCTCACAAAATCCCTATGCATAGGATGTGAGTTAGACTTAAATGTGCTAGTCATATGCTTCATGATGCTCTCTTCATGTTTCAATCCTTATCTTTTAGGGCATCATGCCTAGCTAAAAGGCATTAAAGAAAAGCGCTTGTTGGGAGACAACCCAACACTTATACCTACTGTTTTTGTGTCTTCACATGGTTATGCTACTGTAGTAACATGTTTTACATGTTTTGTTTCAATAATGTGCCAAGTAAAGCCTTTGGGATAGTGCGGATGATAGTTTATTTGATTATGTGCAAAAACCGAAAGTTTTGCTTCCAGTGCAGAAAATTCAATAAATCACTAGAACATGATAATTAGCTGAAATTTGGAAAAATGATTTATATACAAATTTCCTACGTTTTTCTAATTTTTCAGAATTTTTAGAGTTGAGTAAGTACGGTGGTTGTCTAGATCATTACAAACTGTTCTGTTTTTGACATATTCTGTTTTCAATGCATAGTTTGCTTGTTTTCTAGTTTATATGGCTTATATTGATCAATATAAATTGTAGAAATGATACTCTATAGTAGGCATTGTGTGAGAAAAAAATATGAATCATGTCTTTGACAGTACCCAAAGTGAATGATCTGTTTTACCATACTAACCAATCTCATGAAGTTCTGTTAAGTTTTGTGTGATTGAAGTTTTCAAGTTTTGGGTGAGATATCAATATGAGGAGAATAAGAAGCAGCAAGACCCTAAGCTTGGGGATGCCCAAGGCACCCCAAGGAAATATTCAAGGAATACCCAAGCAACTAAGTTTGGGGATGCCCCGGAAGGCATCCCCTCTTTCGTCTCAAACATTATCGGTAACCTCACTTGAAGCTATATTTTTATTCGTCACATGATAAGAGTTTTGCTTGGAGCGTCAATTTATTTTGTTAGGATTTGCTTGCTGGTATTTAGAATAATGTTTTGTATCTTTTATTTCAATAAAAGTGTCAAGGATAGCCTTTACCATGCTTATTTTGCAAGTCTACATGTTGCTGTTTTAAAACAGAAAGTTTGTCGCTGTTGTAAAAATTTCCAAGAAAAGTCAGAAAGTTATAAAAGGTTGAAACTTCTTTCACAGCAAGCTATGATAAATTTCCTACAACATGTTAAATTTTCAGAAAAAATGAGTTAGGGAAGTATGGATCCTCTTACATTCTTTACAAACTGTACTATTTTGATAGATTGTTGTTAAGTTTGCATTGTTTGCATATGTTTGCGTGTTTAATGATTCTATTTGAGGATAGGAGTATTAAATATGCAGAGGCATTTAGTATGCAATGTTAAATTATAATTTTAGTGATTTCCTATAGTAGAGGATGATAAGGTTTTGCAATGATTTATACTAACTTATCTCACGAGTTCTTGTTGAGTTTTGCGTGGATGAAGCTTTTGATATTTAGGAAAACCGAGATATGAGAAGAACTAAGGAGACACAAAAGCTCAAGCTTGGGGATTCCCAAGGCACCCCAAGATAATATTTTAAGAAGTCTATGTCATGCAAGACGCTATGTCTTGGAGAGGTTTGATTTTAAAATCATGAAACTATGGAAACAAAGAAAATTCACCTAAGGACCCATCATGATATGGATTTTGAAGTAAATCTGTACAATTCTGAGAGCGTAACCCGTTTTGGTTGCAAGAATTGGGAAGCACTTTGCAAGATGTATGGTTTTTATGAGGGTATGCTTGTCACCATGGATCTTGGTGATCATGACATCACCGAAGACAATTTGGACCTTTGGGTCCTTGTTGATACACTTCCAATTCTACCGCTATGTGGGGTTCTCAAACATACTTATTATGAGGGTAACCCATTTATATTGTTTATTTCAAAATAGTTGACAGCTTATTTCCATTGACAGCTTATTTTCATTCTTCCAAGAATGTGCTGAAGATGCTAGACAGAACCTATTACACTGATGGCTCCGAATTAACTTATCAGGAGAAAAATCATGTGATCGCATTTTGTACTGATATTGAGAAATGCAATATCTATTATCATACTCCTCCACATTATGGTCAATACATGCCACTAGTGCACGTGTTGAACTACGGTAACATCAATGGAGATACCATGGTAAGATTTTTTTTAACTATTACGACGTTTGTGCATGTTTTGCATTAATTCTTCTAAAATTGAACTACATTGCTAACTACGAAGTCATTACTATGTTTTTCAACAGAAAATCTCGAAGGATTGTGTGCCTCATTTGATGTTTCAGAATGGTTGCCTTGATGTTTTAAACATACATCCAGGTCAGCCTACGAATCACACCTATCCATATCGGATTTTAAAACCAATGAAGAGATGACAATCAAAGAATGGAAAAAATGTATGGTCAGCCACAAGGAGCTACTTGGAAGGAACATTGTGTGAAAGGCAAGAATTGGAGACAGGATAATCTCCATTCTCCATAATGGAGAGTCAAGGCCTATCTTTTTTATGCTATTTTACCTAAGAGAAGGTAGGAGTGTTGGGGAACGTAGTATTTCAAAAAAAACCTACGATCACGCAAGATCTATCTAGGAGAAGCATAGAAACGAGCAAGGAGAGTGTGTCTACGTACCCTCGTAGACCGAAAGCGTAAGCATCTAATGACGCGGTTGATGTAGTCGAACGTCTTCGTGATCCAACCGATCCAAGTACCGAACGTACGGCACCTCCGCGTTCAGCACACATTCAGCTCGATGACGTCCCACGAGCTCTTAATCCAGTTGAGCGTCACGGGAGAGTTTCGTCAGCACGACGGCGTGGTGACGGTGATGATGAAACTACAGGCGCAGGGCTTCGCCTAAGCACTGCAACGGTATGACCGAGGTGTGTATCTATGGGGAGGGGCACCGCACACGGCTAAATTAAACTTGTGTCTCCATAGGGTGCCCCTGGCCACGTATATAAAGGATGGAGGGAGGAGGAGGCCAGCCCTCATAGGGCGCGCCAAAGTGTGGAGTCCTACTAGGACTCCCTAGTCCTAGTAGGATTCCACCTCCCACGTGGAATAGGAAAAGGGGAAGGGAGACGGAGAAGGAAGGAAGGGGCGCCCCCTTTCCCTAGTCCAGTTCGGACCAGTCCATGGGGAAGGGGCGCGGCCACCCTTGAGGCCTTTCTCTCCTTTCCCGTATGGTCCATTTAGGCCCAATACGAATTCCCATAACTCTCCGGTACTTCAAAAAATACCCGAATCAGGAACCTTTCCGACGTCCGAATATGGCCTTTCGTCACGTCCATGATCTCATCCGGGACTCCGAACAAACGTCGGTCATCAAATCACATAACTCATAATACAAATTGTCATCGAACATTTAGGTGCGGACCCAACGGGTTCGAGAACTATGTAGACATGACCAAGACACATCTCCAGTCAATAAACAATAGCGGAACCTGGATGCTCATATTGGCTCCTACATACTCTTCGAAGATCTTTATCGTTCAAACCGCATAACAATATACGTTGTACTCTTTGTCATCGGTATGTTACTTGCCGGAGATTCGATCGTCGGTACCATCATACCTAGTTCAATCCGGCAAGTCTCTTTACTCGTTTCGTAATGCATCATCCTGCAACTAACTCATTAGTCACATTTCTTGCAAGGCTTATAGTGATGTGCATTACCGAGAGGGCCCAGAGATACCTCTCCGACAATCGGAGTCACAAATCCTAAGCTCGATCTATGCCAACTCAACAAACACCATCGGAGACACATGTATAGCATATTTATAATCACCCAGTTACGTTGTGACGTTTGATAGCACACAAATTGTTCCTCCATATTCGGGAGTTGCATAATCGCATAGTCATAGGAACATGTATAAGTTATGAAGTAAGCAATAGCAACATACTAAACGATCAAGTGCTAAGCTAATGGAATGGGTCAAGTCAATCACATCATTCTCTAATGATGTGATCTCGTTCATCAAATGACAACTCATGTCTATGGCTAGGAAACTTAACCATCTTTGATTAACGAGCTAGTCAAGTAGAGGCATACTAGTGACACTCTGTTTGTCTATGTATTCACACACGTACTAAGTTTCCGGTTAATACAATTCTAGCATGAATAATAAACATTTATCATGATATAAGGGAATAAATAATAACTTTATTATAGCATCTAGGGCATATTTCCTTCAGTCTCCCACTTGCACTAGAGTCAATAATCTAGTTCACATCACCATGTGATTTAACATCAATAGTTCACATCCTCATGTGATTTAACACTTTATAGTTCACATCGCCATGTGACCAATACCCAAAATGTTTACTAGAGTCAATAATCTAGTTCACATTGCCATGTGATTAACACCTAGAGAGTACTAAGGTGTGATCATGTTTTGCTTCTGAGAGAGGTTTAGTCAATTGGCCTGCCACATTCAGATCCGTATGTATTTTGCAAATTTCTATGTCTACAATGCTCTGCACAGAGCTACTCTAGGTAAATGCTCCCACTTTCAATATGTATTTGGATCGAGAATCAGAGTCATCCAGATTGGTTTCAAAGCTTGCATCGACGTAACTCTTTACGACGAACTCTTTATCACCTCCAAAACTGAGAAATATTTCCTTAGTCCTCTAAGGATAATTTTGACCGCTGTCCAATGATCTACTCCTAGATCAAAATTGTACTCCCTTGCCAAACCCAGGGCAGGGCATACAATAGGTCTGGTATATAGCATGGTATACTTTATAGAACCTATGGCTGAGGCATAGGGAATGTCTTTCATTCTCTCACTATCTTTTGTTGTGGTCGGGCTTTGAGTCTTACCCAACTTGACACCTTGCAACACAGGCAAGAAATCTTTCTTTGATTGTTCCATTTTGAACTTCTTCAAAAACTTGTCAAGGTATGTACTCATTGAAAACTCTTATCAAGCGTCTTGATCTATCTCTATTGATATTTGATGCTCCATATGTAAGCAGCTTCACCAAGGTCTTTCTTTGAAAAATTCCTTTCAAACACTCCTTTATGCTTTCGAGAAAAAATTCTACATCATTTATGATCGACAATATGTCATTCACAAATACTTATCAGAAAGGATGTAGTGCTCCCACTCACTTTATTGTAAATACAGGCTTCACCGCAAGTCTGTATAAAACTATATGCTTTGATCAACTTATCAAAGCGTATATTCCAATTCCGAGATGCTTGCACCAGTCCATAGATGGATTGCTGGAGCTTGCACATTTTGTTATCACCTTTAGGATCGACAAAACCTTATGGTTGAATCATATACAACTTTTCTTTAATAAATCCATTAAAGAACGCAGTTTTGTTATCCATTTGCCAGATTTCATAAAATGCGGCAATTGCTAACATTATTCAGACAGACTTAAGCATTGCTATGAGTGAGAAAATCTAATCGTAGTCAACAACTTGAACTTGTCAAAAACCTTTCGTAATAAGTCGAGCTTTGTAGACAATAACATTACCATCGGAGTCAGCCTTCCTCTTAAAGATCCATTTATATTCAATGGCTTGCCGATCATTGGGCAAGTCAACCAAAGTCCACACTTTGTTCTCATACATGGAGCCTATCTCAGATTTCATGGCCTCAAGCCATTTTGCGGAATCTGGGCTCATCATCGCTTCATCATAGTTCGTAGGTTCAGCATGGTCTAGTAACATGACCTCCAGAACCGGGTTACCGTACCACTCTGGCGTGGAACGCACTCTGGTTGACCTACGAGGTTCAGTAGTAACTTGAGCTGAAGTTTCATGATCATCATCATTAGCTTCCTCCTTGATTGGTGTAGGAATCAGTAGAACTAGTTTATGTGATGTACTACTTTCCAATTCGGGAGAAGGTACAATTACCTGATTAAGTTCCACTTTCCTCCCACTCACTTCTTTCGAGAGAAACTCCTTCTCTAGAAAAGATCCATTCTTAGCAATGAATATCTTGCGCCTTCGGATCTGTGATAGAAGGTGTACCCAACAGTTTCCTTTGGGTATCCTATGAAGACACATTTCTCTGACTTGGGTTCAAGCTTATCAGGTTGAAGCTTTTTCACATAAGCATCACCGCCCCAAACTTTAAGAAACGACAACTTTGGTTTCTTGCCAAACCATAATTCATAAGGCGTCATCTCAACGGATTTAGATGGTGCCCTATTTAACGTGAATGCAACTGTCTCTAAAGCATAACCCCAAAACGATAGTGGTAAATTGGTAAGAGACATCATAGATCACACCATATCTAATAAAGTACGGTTATGACGTTCGGACACACCACTACACTGTGGTGTTCCGGGTGGCGTGAGTGGTGAAACTATTTCACATTGTTTTAAATGAAGGCCAAACTTGTAACTTCAAATATTCGCCTCCGTGATCAGACCGTAGAAACTTTTATTTTCTTGTTACGACGATTTTCCACTTCACTCAGAAATTCTTTGAACTTTTCAAATGTTTCAGACTTATGTTTCATCAAGTAGATATACCCATATCTGCTCAAATCATCTGTGAAGGTCAGAAAATAAAGATACCTGCCACGAGCCTCAACACTCATCGGACTGCCTACATCAGTATGTATTATTTCCAATAAGTTAGTTGCTCGCTCCATTGTTCTGAGAACGGAGTCTTAGTCATTTTGCCCATGAGGCATGGTTCACAAGCATCGAATGATTCATAATCAAGTGATTCCAAAAGCCCATCAGCATGGAGTTTCTTCATGCGCTTTACACCAATATGACCTAAACCGTAGTGCCACAAATAATTTGCACTATCATTATTAACTTTGCATCATTTGGCTTCAATATTATGAATATGTTCATTACTAAGATCGGGATCCAACAAACTATTTTTATTGGGTGTATGTCCATCGAAGGTTTTATTCATGTAAACAGAACAACAATTATTCTCTGACTTTAAATGAATAAACGTATTGCAATAAACATGATCAAATCATATTCATGCTCAACGCAAACACCAAACAACATTTATTTTGGTTCAACACTAATGCCTAAAGTATAGGGAGTGTGCGATGATGATCATATCAATCTTGGAACCACTTCCAGCACACATCGTCACTTCACCCTTAACTAGTCTCTGTTCATTCTGCAACTCCTGTTTTGAGTTACTACTCTTAGCAACTGAACAAGTATAAAATACCGAGGTGTCGCCATAAACACTAGTAAAGTACACATCAATAACATGTATATCAAATATATCTTTGTTCACTTTGCAATCCTTCGTATCCACCAAGTTTCTAGGGTAGTTCCACTTCCATTGACCATTTCCTTTGCAGTAGAAGCACTCAGTTTCACGCTTGGTTCTAGCTTTGGGTTTCTTCATGGGAGTAGAAACTTGCTTGCCATTCTTCTTGAAGTTCCCTTTCTTTTCCTTTGCCATTTTACTTGAAACTAGTTGTTTTGCCAACCATAAACACTTGATGCTTTTTCTTGATTTCCACCTTCGTCGATTTCAGCATCGCGAAGAGCTCGGGAATTACTTTCATCATCCCTTGCATAGTATAGTTCATCACGAAGTTCTAGTAACTTGGAGATAGTGACTAGAGAACTTTGTCAATTACTATCTTATCTGGAAGATTAACTCCCACTTGATTCAAGCAATTGTAGTACCGAGACAATCTCAGCACATGCTAACTGGTTGAGCTATTCTCCTCCATCTTGTAGGCAAAGTACTCTCAGAGGTCTCATACCTCCTGATATGGGCATGAGTATGAAATACCAATTTGAACTCTTAGGAACATCTTATATGCTCCGTGGCATTCAAAACATTTTTGATGTTCTGGTTCTAAGCCGTAAAGCATGGTGCACTAAACTATCAAGTAGTCATCATACCGAGCTTTTGTCAAAACGTTCATAACGTATGCATCTGCTCCTACAATAGGTCTGTCACCTAGCAGTGCATCAAGGACACAATTCTTCTGTGCAGCAATGAGGAAAATCCTCAGATCACGGAACAAGTCCGCATCATTGCTACTATCATTTTTCAACTTAGTTTTCTCTTGGAACATATCAAAACATAGGGGAGCTAGAACGCGAGATATTTATCTACAACATAATTTGCAAATACTATCAATACTAAGTTCATGATAAATTAAAGTTCAATTAATCATATTACTAAAGAACTCCCACTTAGATAGACATCCCTCTAGTCATCTAAATGATCACGTGATCCAAATCAACTAAACCATGTTCGATCATCACGTGAGATGGAGTAGTTTTCAATGGTGAACATCTTAAGTTGATCATATCTACTATATAATTCACACTCGACCTTTCGGTCTCCAGTGTTCCGAGGCCATGTCTGTACATGCTAGGCTCGTCAAGTTTAACCCGGGTATTCTGCATGTGCAAAACTGTCTTACACTCGTTGTATTTGAATGTAGAGCTTATCTCACCCGATCATCACGTGGTGTCTCGGCACGACGAACTGTCGCAATGGTGCATACTCAGGGAGAACACTTGTACCTTGAAATTTTCTAAGGGATCATCTTATAATGCTACCGTCGTACTAAGCAAAATAAGAAGCATAATAAGATAAACATCACATGCAATCAAAATATGTGACATGATATGGCCATCATCATCTTGTGCTTTTGATCTCCACCTCCAAAGCATCGTCATGATCTCCATCATCACCGGCTAGACACCATGATCTTCATCGTAGCATCGTGGTCGTCTCGCCAACTATTACTACTACTACTATCGCTAACACATAGTGATGAAGTAAAGCAATTACATGGCCTTCACAATTCATACAGTAAAGAGACAACCATAAGGCTCCTGCCGGTTGCCGATAATTTACAAAACATGATCATCTCATACAATAACGTATAACTCATCACGTCTTGACTATATCACATCACAACATGCCCAGCAAAAACAAGTTAGACGTCCTCTACTTTGTTGTTGGAGGTTTTACGTGGCTGCTACGGGCTTAGCAAAAACCGTTCTTACCTACGCATACAAAAAACCACAACGATTTTTCTTCAAGTGTGTTGTTTTAACCTTCACAAGGACCGGGCGTAGCCACACTCGATTCAACTAAAATGAGAGAGACAGACACCCGCCAGTCACCTTTAAGCAACGAGTGCTTGTAATGGTGAAACCAGTCTCGCGTAAGCGTATGCGTAATGTCGGTCCAGGCCGCTTCATCTCACAATACCTCCAAATCAAAGTATGACATGTTGGTAAGCAGTATGACTATTATCGCCCACAACTCATTGTGTTCTAATCGTGCATATAATCTATGCATAGACCTGGCTCTGATGCCACTGTTGGGGAACGTAGTATTTCAAAAAAATTCCTACGATCACACAAGACCTATCTAGGAGAAGCATAGCAACGAGCGGGGAGAGTGTGTCTATGTACAATCGTAGACCGAAAGCGGAAGCGTCTAGTGACGCGGTTGATGTAGTCGAGTGTCTTCGTGATCCAACTGATCCAAGTACCGAATGTACGGCACCTCCGCGTTCAGCACACGTTCAGCTCGATGACGTCCCACGAGCTCTTGATCTAGTTGAGCATCATGGGAGAGTTTCGTCAGCTCGTCGGCGTGGTGACAGTGATGATGAAGCTACCAGCGTAGGGCTTCGCCTAAGCACTGCAACGGTATGATCGAGGTGTGTATCTATGGTGAGGGGCACCGCACACGGCTAAAATCAACTTGTGTCTCCACGGGGTGCCCCATGGCCACGTATATAAATGATGGAGGGAGGACGAGGCCGGCCCTCATAGGGCGCGCCAAAGTGTGGAGTCCTACTAGGACTCCCTAGTCCTAGTAGGATTCCACCTCCCACATGGAATAGGAAAAGGGGAAGGGAGAAGGAGAAGGAAGGAAGGGGTTTCCCCCTTTCCCTAGTGCAGTTCGGACCAGTCCATGGGGAAGGGGTGCAGCTGCTACCTCTTGAGCTTGCGTTGTATTCCCTCGAAGAGGAAAGGGAGATGCATCACAGTAGCGTAAGTATTTCCCTCAGTTTTTGAGAACCAAGGTATCAATCCAGTAGGAGACCACGCGCGAATCCCTCGCACCTGCACAAACAAATAAGAACTTCGCAGCCAACGCGATAAGGGGTTGTCAATCCCTTTACGGTCACTTACGAAAGTGAGATCTGATAGAGATGATAGTTTATATTTTTGGTATTTTTGGTTTATAAGAACAACAAATAAAAGCGGTAAAGGTAAAGTAGATGTAGATTGATATGTTGAGAATAGACCCGGGGCCATAGTTTTCTCTAGTGGCTTCTCTCATTATAGTGATATTCTACGGCACGTAAACAAATTACTGTCGAGCAATTGATAAAAAAGCGAATAATTATGAGACTATCTAGGCATAATCATTGTATATAGGCATCACGTCCGAGACAAGTAGACCGAAACGATTCTGCATCTACTACTATTACTCCACACATCGACCGCTATCCAGCATGCATCTAGTGTATTGAGTTCATAAGAACAGAGTAACGCCTTAAGCAAGATGACGTGATGTAGAGGGATAAACTCAAGCAATATAATATAAACCCCATCTTTTTATCCTCAATGGCAACAATACAATACGTGCCTTGTTGCCCCTACTGTCACTGGGAAAGGACACCGCAAGATTGAACCCAAAGCCAAGCACTTCTTGTCGGCGTATTGGAACGACTCCTATGGGATCACAAGAATCCCTACTACGGTTAGCGGGGTGTGGGGTTGACAGAAGAGCGGATCAAACGAATAGCACATGGTTCGTTTATCCAGGTTCGGGCCGCGAGGATGCGTAAAACCCTACTCCTGCTTTGGTGGATTGTATGTTTGTGTCCTTTAGCTAGCTATGGGGCGTGAGGAGCTCCAAAAAGCCGAACCCCCCTCCTGGTCGCCTCGGGCCTCCTTTTATAGAAAAAGGGGTCGCCACAGTGGCACACAGGAGGTGGAAAGGGTACAGTGATGCGAGTTTATCCCTCGCATTACATGACAAGGCGCATTTAGTGCGTCTTGCTTAGGTGTCCTTGCTTTATCAGGGACGGGGGAGATATCTATCTTGTCCGTCGCCGCTCCTTCTTGTGTCGACACGCGCCCTGGCCAGCGATGCCTGGGATGCCATGTAGGTAGGCAGGCAGCTGAGGTGGCGCAATGGTGGGTCTTCACGAAGATATGCATGCCGCCACGCAGGTGCCTACCCAGCTGGTTGGGTCGGCAGCTGCATAAGGCGGTGGAAGTTTAGTCGGCATGGGCCTGATGGTGGCCCTGCGGATGTCCTCGGCAAGGGCCTTGCCGGGGCCCCGGCAAGGGTCTTGCCGCGGCGCCTGCTGCCATCCCCGGCAAGGTGCTTGCCGGAGGTCTTGTGGTCTTCCTTGGCTGGGATCCCGCCAAGGGTCATCGTCTTCTTAGTGCGTATCTGATCTTGAATGTCTTCACAAAGATCTGCATGCCACTACGGGGATGTCTCCCAAATCCTTGCCCCATTGGGGCAGTGGACTCAAGGGTGATTGCTCCGTAGGCGTGGGGCGAGTTGCCGCGGCAAGGGTTATGCCGGGGCTGCTGAAACTGGCTCTTGGCAAGGATCTTGCCGGGGGAACCCGCTTCGTCCCTTTGCTCTTTGTGGTCTTGGCTTTGGTGTTGCTTCAGTTCCAACGAGCTTCGGTCTTACCCTGGCTCACCTCCCTTGCCTTGCTTGGTGTGGCGGTGCCCGTGGCTCAGACTGCCCGTGCACAGTCATAGGGGTACAAAAAGTGGACCCCCCTTTTTGTACGCTGACAGGAGCCCCCGGGCCTGGACCACACATAAGCGCGATGCGTTGTTGGGCTAGGCCCAGAACGGTGCGCGGGCAGGCAGGACAGTTTTTACTACGGTAAGATTTTTCGCGCGCTACGCCTCCCACGATCCGCGCGCGTGGCGCGGTGTGGAGGGGTGTGCGTGACGTGGGTGGCATGCGTGGGGCGGTTGCATGCATGCGTCACGCCACAGTTAATGTGAAAGGAGGCGGCCTACATTTTCCCCCATAAGAAGGAATAAACGCAGGCGTACTGCTCACTTTCCCCTCTTTCCTCGTGCCTTCTCCAATGCCACCGTTTCCTCTCTTCCTTCCTTCCTAAGCTTCCGTCGTCACCTGACGTCGTTGCTTCGCCATCCCCCCTCCCTCAGTCCTCTAACTTTCTTAGCCGTCATGGCGTCCAAATCCGTCAAGGGCAAGGGGGTGGCCAAGGGTGCTAGGACTATGGAGCCGTCGGAGAATGCGCTATTGGGGGACCAGACGAAATCCGCCTTCTTCTTCCCCTCGATGGTTGATGTCCACGAGCTCCGTGCCTCCTTCAAGCCTCTTTGGGGGGTGAAGACGGGGGGAGAGAATTTGGGACATCCGGCGATGCTCGTCATTCCTGCCGCTTGCGCCGGTCCTGGCCCAAATCGGTATCCCTTTTTCGTCGATTATCTTTCTTGCGGGTTATGTCCCCCTTTTTCCGATTTCTTCTGCGATATCATGCATACCTTCGGCTTTCGCCTCTTGGATTTTACTCCGAATGCGGTGGCGTGCATGGCTTTCTTTGCGCACCTTTGCGAAGGCTTCATCGGGGTGCAGCCCAACACGGCGCTTTTCCGCCATTATTTCTCCCCTCGGATCCAGCCGGGGGGTGCCGTCTTTGGATGCATCACCTGGAACCCAAGATCCAAGGGGGTGTGCCTGGACGGTGCCGTGAAGGAGAGGTGGGATGAATGGCGTGGCCGGTAGTGCTGGATTGAAGACGAAGACCCGCCAAAATTCTGCAAGGTCCTCCGAGTGCCGCCGGTCCGTGCCAGTGATTGGAGCGATGTCGATGTCGCCGATGGGAGGCTCACTGTCGCCACTACCAGGATTCTCCGGCTCACCCAGGCTGGACTCACCCTTGAGATGATCGGGGCGGACTTTATTCGCCGTCGGATCGCCCCGTCGCACAACAAGGGGAAGCCAGCCTGGCTCTTTACGAATCCGGCCGACATTATGCGACTCCGTCCTGGCCTCGACCACAATTTCACGGTGATGGCACATGCCCATTTCTACCAGCGGCTTTTCCAGCTCGATGTGGGTCGTGATGGCGAGGTCGAACGGACCGGCAAGGCCGCGAGGGCTGCCGCAAAGGCCGCTAAGGCCCTCAAGGGACCGTTTTTCAAGTTGCCAGCGGGGGTGGTCCTGTTGTGCAATAATTCACGTCGGTCCGAGATCATCGCCATGATGCCAAACTGTAACGCGCACGACCCTGTCCCAAGCTGGAAGGAGCCGACGGACGCGGATGTGCAACAATTCTTTGACACCCTGGTTGAGGTATATGTCAATGCCGACGTCGAGCGGTGGCTTGTCATGGACACCACCCAGGCAGAGCTGGACTACATCGCCACTAGGGTGAGGGAAGCGCAGCTTGCCATGGAGGCCGGCAGTGCCGGGGGTGTGGAGGACAAGGCCGCAACGGCTGCGGAGGAGGAGGAGCTCACCCGGTGGGCGGCGGCCACCGGGGAGGCTAGCAGCGCCGGCACTGGAGCTCCGCTTCTCGAAGATGCGGCCGACGAGTCGGAGGAGGAGGAGGACGCGGCGGCGGGCTCGACGCCAGCCAGGGGAAGAGGGCGAGTCCTGCGGCAGGCTAGTTCCGGCGAGCCGGTCCGGCCCGGCAGGGCTACGCGGCCTCAATTGACCCTGGAGGGGTCCGGGCGTCACACGAGGGCCACGGCAGCGAAGAGACCGACGAAGGCCGCTGAGAAGAAGAAGGCAACAGCCCCTTCTCCATCTGGGCGCGCACAAACCCCGCCTTCTTCGCCTCCTTCGGCAGATGTCGACGCGGAGCTCCCTTTTGATCTCGGGCCTCTCAGCCCGAAGAGGAAAAGGAAAGTGGTGGAAGAAGAGGAGATGGATGACGAGTAAGTACTCCATTCCTTACTGCCATTTCCATTCCCCTGAATTAAGTCACTCATCTTGATCTGTTTTTGCTTTTGCAGGGATGCAGAGATGTTGGCCCACAGGGTGAAGAGGGCGAAGGCCTCGGCGAGCAGTCAGCCCTCGGCTGGGGCTTGAGAGACGCCACTGGTGGTGTTGAGCAGCCCGGACAGCAGCCCCCGGCACAGCCCCCAGCGTAAGTTCGTCACCCTCCTCTTACTTGTCATGTGGTAGGTGTTCGATGCTATGGTGCTGACCTTGTCGGGTTTGTAGGAGTGAAGCGGCAGTAGGAGGAGCCGCAGAGGGCTACCCCCAACACACCACCCCCATCGACTACGCCGCCGCGAGGGGCGTCCCCGGCAAGGGCATCAAGCACGGAGACCACACCCATGGAGGAAGAGGGGAACTTGGGCACTGGTGACTCTGCCACGGCGCCAAATACTGGCGGGAAGGGGACTTCTGCTTCACAGCCTGGCACTGGTGAGTCGTCTGTCCTCTGTCTCTGTTTTTCCTTTATTCTTTTTCTTGGCTTCATTGCTCCCATTACTGCCTAGGCCCTCCATAAGCAGATATGGAGGACGTGGATACCGTTGTTGGGAGTATTGCTAAGGAGGCCGCGGCGGAGGCCGACAGGATTGCCGCCTAGGAGGCCGCCAGGGATGCTACCGAGGACACCGCTGCGGGGGCCGCCAAGGCGACCGGCGAGGCTTCTGCCGAGGGTGCCAGCGGTGGGCCTGCCGGGGAGGCCGGCAAGGCCACAGCAGAGGAAGAGGTGGTTGATGATCAGCCTCCTTCCTCCACAACCTCGGGCCCCGGCAGATATCTGAAGGTGGGCGACGATCTTTTCGTCCATCTTCCAGGGGCATCAAGTTCCCGAGCGCCCGCCAAAGGGGAAGTCTTCGACGGCGAGGTGCTCGCCGCCACCGAGCTCGAGGTGGTCGATGAACCGGGCGTCGGCGGCAATGGTCCTCCAGAAGAGCAGCTTTTTCGTGCTATGGGGGCCAATTTCCGAAAGCTCCAAGTGCTCTACCGTGCCCGTCTGGACAAGATTAAGTCCAGGATGGCAACGGTGGACAAGGCGGAGGTGGACTTCAACGCGCGCGTTGCTGAGGCGCAGACCTGGTTTCACCAGACTCGCGAGGAGCAGAGGGCCTTTCAGGGGGAATTGGCCAAGCGCGATGTAGAGCTCACCATGAACATGTCTGACATCGAGAAGGCCCAGGAAGAGGCAGCGAATTTGGTTGCCGCGGCCGAGGCCACCCGGAACCAGCATCAAGCCGCATTGGACTCCCAGGAAGAAGACCTCTCCGCGCGTGAGGCGAAGCTTGCCGCAATGCTCCGCGGCAAGGATGAGGAGCTCGAGGCCCTTGTCGTGCGGCGGACTCGCGAGCTGGAGCAGAGGCACAAAGAGGCACTCGATGCGCAGGCTCTGGCCCATGCCGGCAAGGTGAAGGAGCTGGAGGTAGAGCGGGACGAGCTGAAGGAATAGGCCCTCAAGCTGTCCGACGAGAAGAGCACGCTCAACTGCGCCTTGGTAGAGGCGCAAGGAACGGTCATCAGCAGGGCTGGGGAGCTCTCTGAAGCGCAAAACTCCATTAGAGATCTCAAGCTGAAGCTGGAGAATCTCGAGAAGATGTTGTCGGAGAGCACGGCTCGGGAGGAGACCTCGACCAGGAGCCTGGAGGAGGAGAAGCAGCTGCGGGCGAACGAGGCCGCCTCCCACCAGGAATATGTGGCGGGCGAGAACAGATGGATCAGCCGCCTGGAGGACGTTGCCGGCAGGGTCACCTTGCAGTTGGCCATCATGGGGATGCCAAACGTGAGGTATGCCCCTGAGCGCAGCGGGACCGGTAACGCCAAGCTGACCCAGTTCTTCGAGGGCGTCCTTGGAGCCTTGGCAATTAAGGGTGGCCGCTCTGTTGGAGTGAAGAACAGCCAAGGGTTTGACTCGAGTCAGAGTTGAGAGCCTTGCCAATTGCGGAATGCTACCTTACCATTTCCAACGCAGCCATTTGAACCGTTGAGCGGACACGAAACAGAACAAAGGCATTGCCGATCGGGAAGGGCCCCATTTGTGTACAGGTTTCTTTTTGTACAAAGAACGACAGCTCCGAGGGTAATAACTTTATATAATAGAATGGAAATATACGGGGTTCAATGTAACTTAGCTTCTGTTTGCAGCCGTTCGAGTGCTGATCTTTCGGCCTCCTTCCTTCCCAAAGAGCCATGAAGACGAAGGTGTGTTGGGCTAACTGCTAGAGCCGATTCTCACAACTGCACCCCCTACCTGGCACGCCAAAGATGTTGGCATATTGGAACGAGACCTATGAGATCACAAGAATCCCTACTACGGTTAGCGGGGCGCGGGGTTGAGAGAAGAGCGGATCAAACAGATAGCACACGGTTCGTTTATCCAGGTTCGGGCCGTGAGGATGCGTAAAGCCCTACTCTTGCTTTGGTGGATTGTTTGTTTGTGTCCTTCAGCTAGCTATGGGGCGTGAGGAGCTCCAAAAAGCCGAATCCACCTCCTGGTCGCCTCGGGCCTCCTTTTATAGAAAAAGGGGTCGCCACAGTGGCACATAGGAGGTGGAAAGGGTACAGTGATGCGAGTTTATCCCTCGCATTACATGACAGGGCGCATTTAATGCATCTGGCTTAGGTGTCCTTGCTGTATCAGGGACGGGGGAGATATCTATCTTGTCCGTCGCCGCTCCTTCTTGTGTCGACACGCACCCTGGCCAACGATGCCTGAGATGCCATGTAGGTAGGCAGGCAGCTGAGGTGGCGTAATGGTGGGTCTTCATGAAGATCTGCATGCCACCACCCAGGTGCCTGCCCAGCTGGTTGGGTCGGCAGCTACATAAGGCGGTGGAAGTTTAGTCGGCGTGGGCCTGATGGTGGCCATGCGGATGTCCTCGGCAAGGGCCTTGCCGGGGCCCCGGCAAGGGTCTTGTCGCGGCGCCTGCTGCCATCCCCGGCAAGGTGCTTGCCGGAGGTCTTGTGGTCTTCTTTGGCTGGGATCCCGCAAAGGGTCGTCGTCTTCTTAGTGCGTCTCTGATCTTGAATGTCTTCACAAAGATCTGCATGCCACTACGAGGATGTCTCCCGAATCCTTGCCCCATGGGGGCAGTGGACTCAAGGGTGATTTGCTCCGTAGGCGTGGGGCGAGTTGCCGCGGGAAGGGTCTTGCCGGGGCTGCTAAAGCCGGCCCCGGCAAGGATCTTGCCGGGGCTGCTGAAACTGGCTCCCTGCAAGGATCTTGCCGGGGGAACCCGCTTCGTCCCTTTTCTCTTTGTGGTCTTGGCTTTGGTGTTGCTTTAGTTCCATCGAGCTTCGGTCTTACCCTGGCTCACCTCCCTTGCCTTGCTTGGTGTGGCGGTGCCCGTGGCTCAGACTGCCCGTGCACAGTCATAGGGGTACAAAAAGTGGACCCCCCCCTTTTGTACACCGACACTTCTCCCATTGCAAGAACTATAGATCTAGTAGGCCAAACCAAACCAATAATTCCAAGAGACTTGCAAGGATATTATGAGCACACATAAAAAGTTCAGAGAAGAACCAAATATCTTTCATACATAACCTTGATCATAAACTCACAATTCATCGGATCTCGACAAACACACCGCAAAAAGAGATTACATCGAATAGATCTCCTCGAAGACCGAGGAGAACTTTGTATTGAGATCCAGAGAGAGAGAGAGAAGAAGCCATCTAGATACTAGCTATGGACCCGAAGATCTGTGGTAAACTACTCACAAGTCATGGTGAGGGCGATGATGATGATGATGATGAAGGCCTCCGTGATGGATCCCCCTCCGGTGGAGCTCCGGAACAGGCTCCAAGATGGGATCTCCACGAGAACAGAAGGGACGGCGGTGGAATTACGGTTTTCTCTTTGTTCACGGAGGTTTTGGGGTACGTGGACTTATACATGAAGAAGGAGGGCACTGGGGGAGTCACGGGGGCCCCATGAGGCAGGGGGCGTGCCCCCACCCTCATGGGCCCCTCGTGGCTCTTTTGACGTGGTTCTCAAGTTCTTCGTGCGTGATTTTCTCCATAAATATCTCTCTCGAAGGTTTCATTCCGTTTGGACTCCGTTTGATATTATTTTTCTGCAAAACCCTGAAATAGGGCATAACATAATCTTGGTGAGACTGATTACACAAACTCGGTGAGACCGATTTTGGTAATGAGTTTACAGAGAGTTGCTCAGGCAAACTTGGTGGGACCGATTCGCTCGTTTCGGTGTGACCGAAACGTTACGAAGAGGAAACACAGATTTGCATTGCGAACTCGGTGGGACCAATCGCTCATCTCGGTGAGACCGAAATGTTACAAAGGGAAACAGAGAGTTTACAATCCCATGTCGGCGAGACCGAGATCCCTTTCGGTGAGACCGAAATGATTAGGGTTTCTGGCAGTGGCTATGTCAAATGAACTCTGTGGCGCCGGATAGAATTTTTTGGTGGGGCCGAGTTTGACTTTTGGTTTGGTACATATGTGGATGTGGGAAAATGGTTGAGGGTTTTGGAGCATATCACTAAGCATTTTGAGCAAGCAAGCCATTAAGCAACACCTCATCCCCTTTTAATAGTATTGGCTTTCCTATGGACTCAATGTGATCTTGGATCACTAAAATAGAAAATGTAGAGTCTTGAGCTTGAGCCAATATATGTCCTTAGCATTTTGAGGGATCCACATTCCTAGTCCATGCCATGCCAATCATTGAACTTTCCTGAAATATTTATCTTGAGATAGCATTAGTTCAATGAGCTATATGTTGTTTGTAGTTACCAAAACCACCCGGGGATAGTTGCACTTTCAATCTCCCCCTTTTTGGTAATTGATGACAACATATAGATCAAAGTTTCGACAAATGAATAAGATTTAAATACATTGTCGCTTTGAGAAGTATGTGATAAGAAAGAGCTCTCCCTAAATTTGTGCATTATTTGATATTTGCGTTTGAATGCAAATGCACAATCGATTAGGATCATGGGTTACTCTTCCATGTCACATACATCTTGGTGGAGCGCTCAAAATGATATAACTGAAAACATGCACTCGTCACCAAGAAAAGTAAATGATCATATAAAGATATAAAAGATAGTATCATACAAGCAAGCATTAAGGTAGCATATGATCGTTCACATGATCAAACAAGTATCTCACACACGGATATAGAGTATAAGGCAAACACACAATAAGGTTCAACCAAAAGTAAGAGAGACCAAAGAGGCAAAACACTCTCTCTCGAAGCCTATGATATATGCATATTTCTCGCCCTTTGGCAACAAGTTACCAAAAAGTTTGAAAATGCATAGTGCTATGCATCTCTTGGGCTTGGTCATCGAGAGGCGGTGTAGAGAGAACTCCAAGGACGAAGGCTTCAGATGACGTAGTTGGAGCTGGTGGAGTGGATGCTGGAGGTGGCACTCAAGTTGTGGCTGCTGGTGCTGATGATATAGCTCTAGTGTCTAGAATTGGCACTGCAGCGGATCTCTGACCTCGAGGCACTCGCTGAAATGCATCTGTGGTAGCCTGTCCTCTCCTCTCATCTGCTTCCTCCTGGAGCTACTCAACTGTAGTCTGTATCTATGTCACTTTCATATCAAGACCATATAACTTAGTCTCAATGATCCTCTCCAAGCTCTCCTAATTCTGAGTCAGGGTGGCCAAGCCCTTCTTAGTCATCATAGTTGCTTGAATAAGATATGCCATTTGGTCTTGTTTGGACTTGAGGGTCATTTGGGATGCTTCTGCAGCACTTGGCATCTTGGCAGCTTTCTCAGCTCTGGCTTTCTCTCTACTTTCATGTGCTTGCACTGATGATGGTTCATTTTCACCCATGACAACTATGTTGTCATCAAAGTCTAGCTGCAAGGGAAGATATTCCCTGTCCAATAAGTATGTGCTTGTGCCCATCTTGGAGTTGATGAGCATCTGGATGTGTGGAGCATACCCACATGATCTCTTTTGGTCTGCAGTAGTTCTTTTGATTGTCTCTACAAGAAGGCTCATAACTTTGAACTTCTGAGGCACGTCAAATATATGCAGCAAGTTGATTGAATGTCCTCTGATCATCTTTGCATCTCCAGATTTGGGCAACAATGTATGCCTCAAGATTGTGTTGATAGTGGCTAGACCAAACAGCAAGTGATGTACATATCCGAACTTATGTGTCTCCAAGTCATCATCAGGGATCTCCTTGTACATATTGGCCATAGAGTTGTGGTCTTGCTTCTTCTTGGCATACACATCCAAATTATCCTCATGCTCTTCAGAGGCATTAATCAGCTTGGCCCACTCATCAACAGTTGACTGGTACCTTGTACCTTCAGACATCCATACAATTCTACCATCAGGATAAAAGTGAGCTGTGGAGTAGAATTGCATGATGAGTTCATCATTCCACTTTGTCAACTTCTAAGCCACAAACTTCTCAACTCCACATGCTTTGAAGCTTTCATGCACATTGGGGAAATAATATGCATTCTCATCAATGAAGTCCCAGTCCACTCTCTTCATATCACACACTATGGGCTTCTTGTCGAGCAGAACTGTCTCATAGAAGTCTTGCTGTTCTTTGCTATGAAACCTGTAGTCCACAGCAGTCCTTCTCCTCACAGCATATCGATCAGTCTGTCTCCATCTTTTGAGACATGCATCCTTCCTCAATTTCATGTCTTCTGCTACTAGATGAGCATCATTGTGATCAGGGGTCTTGGGCTTCAACTTTCTTCATCAACCTCAGGCACTGGAATGTTTCTAGTGCTTCTCTTGGGTGCAGACTTGGTGGCTTGAGCAGCTTTGGGAGCAGTCTTGGGCTTAGAAGGGGCAACCCCAGACTTGATAGCATCTAGCATAAACTTCTGAGCTTTAGGAGCTGGTGCAACAACCTTTTCTTTCTCGGCTTCATCATCATCATCATCCCTCATGGATGGCTTGCCAATCACTCAGGCTGTTGTCTTTCTAACTCTCTTCTTTGTACCTACTGGCTCATCATCTTTGGATTCAAGTGTGAATACCATAGTCTCTTGAGTAGATGATCTGGCCTTTGACATAGGAACTCTCTTGCCAGGGATCTTCTTTTTCTGACCTGGCTTAGTTGCAGTAGCTCTGCCATACTCCTTCCTGAGCACCTTCTTCTTTGAAGTGGCCTCATCAGTCACAAAATCCTCATCCTCGGTATCTAAGGTTTTCTTCTTTCTGGTCTTGGTAGCTGCCTTGGGCAAGTTGCTAGGTGTGCTCCTGCTACCCTCATCATAGCTGCTAGAGGGACTAGTGCCCTCACTCAAGTTGACTAGCTCCTCAGACAAATTTTGGCTATCACTCTGGTCAGACATCTTGGCACTGCAAACTGAAAGACTGACCCTGTGAATAGATGTAGATGAGGTAGAGTAGATGAGCATCACAAAGCACAGAATTTTTGCAAAACAGATGACAAGAAAAACTTAGTTTTAAATCTCTACAGAAAGCATTTCAGAGCTACCAATTTGTTAAAGTAGGTGATACCGAAGCAATTCTGGAGCCTAAACTAGTGAACTCGGTCAGACCGAGTCACAGTTCGGTGGCACCGATATTGCTAGGGTTTCACAGAGAGTTGAACTCGGTCGCACCGATTTGCAATTTTTGGTCAGACCGAAAAGTGCAAGTGCAATGGCCTAAGCCAAATTGGTGAGACCGATTTCTACAATTCGGTCGGTCCGAGATGAGTTCAGCGGAGACCTAACCCTAAATTTTTCGAATCAAAACTACTTTCTATGGCGTTTCTATTGGATAGGAAGATTTCAAACGTGGCGAGAATCATGGCAAAGCAATGTGCTACGAATCGGAGAAAAAGAATAGAACAAAGTGTCAAGTTCATACCCTAACTCGGTGTTGAACTTGCTACGGTGGCAACGGCGGCTGAGATTTCCGTTGACGGCGATGGAGACCAGCGGCGGGAGGTCACTAGCGACGAGGAGACGATTCAAGGACCTGATGAGGCAGAGCAGGTTATGCGCGGGCGAAGAGTTTCGGAAAGTTTTCCAAAATTCAACCCATCGGTAAATATAACCCGACCCTGTCAGTGTGACCGAGTGGAACGACTCGGTGGCACCGAGATGCAAAACTGCTAGCAGTTACTACAACTCGGTGTGACCAAAAAGTTCAAATCGGTTGCACCGAGATTGAAAACCTAGATCAACTTAGTGAACTCGGTGTGACCGAAATGGATGACTCGGTCATACCGAAATGGACAAAGAGGTTTTGGAAGTTTAAGTCTATGACGATTCGGGGACTCCGAGTGCTACTCACACAAAGTGGTTCGAATCTGACTTGATCAAACTTTGTGATGTAGCATGAATAGAGTTTGAGATGAGAAAGCAAGATAGCTAGAGAGTGTTTTTAGGCATTCTTGTCCATCCATTTGGCAAAAGAAAAAGAGACAAACAATCAAAGCAACAAATGGATGTCCTCGAATGAGAAAAATATGCATTCAATGTGCTCACATAATAAGATAGCAAATGAAACATGTGGCAAAGCGTGCACAACCATTCTAGCATCTATCAAGCCATTGGCGATGACTAGGTCATCTATATATGAGTACATTGACTTAGGAGTCAAATGAGAACATTTGATCATAGGTCATACTCGTCGTTTAAGCACATGTGGGGTTACCACTTTTACATAAAGCATTGTTGTGTTCACATCATTAGAGTTGATTTAGCTCAATTGATTAGAGTAAAGCTCCCACTAGATGTGATATCCCCCCCTTAAGAGGGATGAACTAACCTTGGGTTTTGTCGATGATGACTTCATGTAGGTGTTGAAGATGTAGATGCTCAATGTTGATGTAGATCATTTTGGAGCAATCCATTGGAGTGAGTTGCACTTTCAATACCTACACGGGTTAGTCCCACAAGGAACAAACAAGGATATCCATAGACATAGAGTGAATAGAACACATGATGATGTACATGAAAGCATTAGGTTACCTTGTCCCTTGTCTTACCAACAAGAGGTTTTGTGACTCCTCGAACTAGTCCAAGATATGGAAGTTGTTAGCACTTGTCCCCGCCAAAATGATATGAGTGAAGTATGTTGGCGGAGTCACCCTCAAGAACTTTCTAGTTCTTCTTCTTCGGGATCCACACCATCTTGATGGGAATCCTTGGAGTTGTAGTCGTACTTGATGAAGTAGTACTTGACGTAGTCTTGGGAACCCACTTGACCAAGGCCTTAGGAGCTTCTTCAAATGCATCAATCTCCTCTTGTAGCTTATCCTTGCCCTTTAGCTTATGGTCTTGTGGTGGAAGATCATCTTGTGCTTGTGTCCCTCAAAAAGAAGTAGGATCATACTTCTCTTGTTGAGGAAGAAACTTCGTCTCAGGGTATTGATCTTCCTCCCACTCAACTCCATTGGCATTGAACTTTCGTTCAAAACCAACACCTTGATTCTTCCGGTGTCTTCCTTGCTTGCATACAATCTCCTCAAATTGCTTACTCCCGGCAAGTCTCTTGTAATAAGCTATTTTCTTGCTCAAATGTTACTTGGCTAAGAGAATCATTAGTGGAATCAAGAGAACTACTAGAAGCAACATCATTGGATTTAGCACGATTATTGTTACTACTAGAGGAAGAATCTTTCTTATTCTTGTTGCTAGCTTTTACTTGTGGCATGTAAGTAGACAGGAATAAACGATTGGCAATGTAAGAAGAACTTTTCTTGTGAAGATCATCATTGATTGCTTTTAAGAACTCATGCTCTTGCTCAAGGTTCAGCTTTTCAAAGCGTAACTTCTCAAGAGTCTTTAAAAGTTCTCAATGATATTCCAAGGTAGTTTCATGAGCTAACTTAAGAGTGTTTAGTTCTTTCGTTAGACGCTCAATCTTCTCCTTATCATTGTCATTCGTTTTATCTTGATTATCATGATTAATAGCAATTTCATCATAGTTTTCATCAAAAGTTTCAGCACTATTGCTATCAACAAGTAAATCATCATCTCCTAGCAAATCATCTTCATCACTATCAAAATCAAGATACTCGGGGTGTGATACCTTAGGGCCTTTAGCCATGAAGAATCTTCCAATTCCTTCATTTGGTGAGTCAAATATATCGTAGGAGTTGGTTGACATAAGAGCAATTCCGGCAACACCTTCATCTTGAGTATCTTCGGAGTTGGAGTAGTAGCTTCTCTCGGAGTGGTCATCGGAGTCGGAACCGGATACCCATTCACCAACATGAGCTTGATGTCTTCGTCTTGTATACCTCTTTGATGATTTGTCCTTCCTTTCCAAATCTTTGCTTCTCCGAGAAGGTCTTCATTCATAACGATCATCTCTACTCCTTCTCTCTATTGGTGGTGATTCTTCTCTTCTACTTCTCCTTTTGGGTGAGTCTTCTCTTCTCTTGTGGGGAGTCGTACACTCATTGGAGTAGTGTATGGGTCTTCCACAATTGTAGCAATTCCGATCACGACTTGAAGATCTCTTGTCATTGTAGGACCTTGTCTTGGAACTTCTCTCTTTGCTTCTATTCTTGTAGAACTTGTTGAAGTTCCTCACCATTAAGCTCAATTATTCATTGAGGACTTGTTTCTCACTTGATGATGTAGGAGCATCACATGAGGCTTTGTAAGCACCACTAGACTTGTTGTGAAGCTCTTCTTTATCTTTGAGTGACATCTCATGAGCAACAATTCTTCCAATGACTTCTGTTGGCTTGAGATCTTTGTAATTGGGCATCATTTGGATCAATGTGCACACGGTATCATATTTTCCATCCAAGGCTCTTAGGATCTTCTTGATGATGATTTTTTCGGTCATCTCTTCACTTCCTAAGCCGGCAATCTCATTTGTGATGCGAGCAAGCCTAGAGTACATTTCAGCAACACCTTCACCATCCTTCATTTTGAACTTGTCAAGTTGACTTTTAAGCACATCCAACTTCAATTCCTTGACGGAGTCGGTACCTTCCTGCATATCAATTAAAGTATCCCAAATTTCCTTTGCATTCTCAAGACGGCTGATTTTGTTGAATTGTTCAGGGCACAATCTGTTGAAGAGGATATCGTAAGCTTGAGCATTGTATTGCAGCATCTTCAACTCTTCCGCGGTAGCTTCACGATTCGGTTCCTTCCCATCAAAGAATTCACCTTGCAAACCAATACACACAATTGCCCAAACGGCGGGGTTATGTCCAAGAATATGCATTTTCATCTTATGCTTCCAACTAGCAAAATTAGTACCATCAAAGTAAGGACCTCTACGGTGGTAACTTCCCTCGCTAGACGCCATACTCTCCTAGGTTGTGAAACCAAGGCTATGATCACCAAAGCTATGGAAATCACGGCAAATGGAGACCAAAGCTCTGATACCACTTGTAGGATAAAAAGTATATCTAGAGGAAGGGGTGATTAGACTACTTGACCAAATAAAAATCTAGCCTTTTCCCAATTTTAGTTCTTGGAAGATTTTAGCAACTTAGCACAAGTCAAGCAATCAACCTACACATGCAATTCTAAGAGTATAGCAGCGGAATGTAAAACAATTGCATATGAAGGTAAAGGGAGGAGTTTGGAGGGAGCAAACGCAAGTGTAGACATGGATGTTTTTGTGTTGGTTCTGATAGGTGGTGCTATCGTACATCCAAGTTGATGGATTCTTCAACCCACGAAGAGTAACGGCTGCGTTAGTCCACGGAGGGCTCCACCCACGAAGGGTCCACGAAGAAGCAACCTTGTCTATCCCACCATGGCCATCGCCCACAAAGGACTTGCCTCACTAGGGTAGATCTTCACGAAGTAGGCGATCTCCTTGCCCTTACAAACTCCTTGGTTCAACTCCACAATCTCGTCGGAGGCTCCCAAGTGACACCTAACCAATCAAGGAGACACCACTCTCCAAAAGGTAATAGACGGTGTGTTGATGATGAACTCCTTTCTCAAATGCTTCAAATGATAGTCTACCCAACACTCAAACATCTCCTCATAGATTTGGATATGGTGGAAGAATGATTTGAGTGGAAAGCAACTTGGGGAAGGCTAGAGAACAAGATTCATATGGTAGGAATGGAATATCTTGATCTCAACACTTGAGTAGGTGGTTCTCTTTCAGAACATGTATGATGGAAGCGTAGGTATGCTCTGATGGATCCCTCCAGGAGTAAAGAGTGGGTGGAGGGGTATATATAGCCTCCACACAAAATCTAACCGTTACACACAATTTACCAAACTTGGTGGGACCGATTCAGAGAACTCGGTCAAACCGATTTAGTTCATAATGTGACTGTTAGGCATTTCGGTGGGACCGATATGATCAACTCGGTGGGACCAATTTCATTAGGGTTAGGGCATAACATAATCTCGGTGAGACCGATTACACAAACTCGGTGAGACCAATTTTGGTAATGAGCTTACAAAGAGTTGGTCAGGCAAACTCGGTGGGACCGATTCGCTCGTTTCGGTGTGACCGAAACGTTATGAAGAAGAAACACAGAGTTTGCATTGCGAACTCGGTGGTACCGATCGCTCATCTCGGTGAGACCGAAATGTTATAAAGGGAAACAAAGAGTTTACAATCCCATCTCGGTGAGACCGAGATCCTTTTTGGTGAGACCAAAATGATCAGGGTTTCTGGCAGCGGCTATGTCAAATGAACTCGATGGTGCCGGATAGAATTTTTCGGTGGGGCCGAGTTTGACTTTTGGTTTGGGACATATGTGTATCTGGGAAAATGGTTGAGGGTTTTGGAGCATATCACTAAGCATTTTGAGCAAGCAAGCCATTAAGCAACACCTCATCCCCTTTTAATAGTATTGGCTTTCCTATGGACTCAATGTGATCTTGGATCACTAAAATAGAAAATGTAGAGTCCTGAGCTTGAGCCAATATATGTCCTTAGCATTTTGAGGGATCCACATTCCTAGTCCATGCCATTCCAATCATTGAACTTTCCTAATATATTTATCTTGAGATAGCATTAGTTCAATGAGCTACATGTTGTTAGTAATTACAAAAACCACCCAGGGATAGTTGCACTTTCACTTAGACTAGCCGATGAAGGTCTCGACCGCGTCAACAAGCGTTTTGACAGTACACATGGTATGCGGGTTTAGGAAATCTAAATGTTGACGCACTATATGTCCGAATATGAGCTAATACATGTCATATACTTTTTGTGAAACAGTTGATGTAGCTGCGGTCGAGGCTCTAAAGGGAGAACTTGCCATGGCCAAGGAGGAGGCCAGAGCGAGTAAGGCAGCCGCTGATAAAACGGTTCCCGACCTGGAGGCCGAGAAGGCCCTACGTCAATAGCACGAGACGCGGGTGACCGAAGTCGAGGCCGAGCTCCAAGATGCAATTCGCAAATGCGACACCTTGGAGAAAGCGAATTCGGAGCAAGCGGCCGAACTCGCTACGGCAGTTAATGCAGCCAAGGAGGCGCGAACTACATCGCGCGGTGTTCAGGAGGAGATAAAACAAGTGTGTCAGATATCAGCTCGTAAGATTTTTCTCTTGCAGAGCATCTTCAGAGGTCAAAGGTATCTTGGGCTGACACGATTGTGGATTTCTACAGGCGTGTTTGCGGATCTCCCTAGGAGCATCACCGACGCTGCCCAATACTTCCGAGCTCAAGAAGGGAACAACACGAAGAAGCTGTTTTGGTCGCAGTTTCTTGCGCCCAACCATCCGGTGCCCCTCAATGACCAAATGAAGTAGCTGGTCGAGCTGCATAACATGGCGAGTTCGGCCATGAAGGACTTGATAGTCCGCTATGGCCCGCTGATCTGATCCCGAGTAGTTACTTCAGATTGGTGAAGAGGCTCGTCGATCCGAGTCCGTGGGTCGATGCTGTCAAGCGCTCAGCTTGCATAGAGGGTGCTCGGATGGCCTCTGGCCGCGTGAAGGTGCATTGGGCGAAGATGACGGCCGTGGAAATAGGCACCGCTGGCCCTCTAGAAGGCAAGGATCATCGCAGACCGGAAAGGTACTTTGATGATGTCCTAGAAGGAGCCCGCCTTGTATAGGGCCAGTGCTCAAAGGATATAGCCTTTGAGTGATTTGTATTCGGGTTGTAAGGACTAAGACAGTGTGTCAAAATATATAAATTTTGCGCTTTTATATTGATGAGCGCCTTCTCCCTCTTGTGCGACTGTTTTATGTAAATCTGAATGTTTCCAGTTGTCGGCTTCAGCCCCCATGTAAATATTACAGGGGTGTTCGGTAACACGCGGGAACACTCTTTATCCAACGTCTTGGTCCGTATAAGAGGTGTTTGCATAGCGAACCAGGCAACCAGACTATGCAGCTTTATCACTTTCACTTAGCCATAGGAGCTTGACTAGTGGGGCTAAGTACTAGCCCCTGGTGCGTACCAGGCTCTTTGAATTATAGTGCCTTTTTGACGTGGCTGGGCGAAGACCAGCCCCTCGTATAACACAGGGTGGATCGTTATCGATCATAGTATAACACTAGGTAACCAAATCGCTTGACCAGCTCTCGCCTTATCATGACAGTCAGTTTTCGGATTTCCCTACTGACGTACTTGACCGGACAAACCAGAAGTACAATCGCAGTAGTTCTCCCTTTACTACCTTAGCCGAACAATGCGGAACGTAAGGTAGCAAGCACATGAGCCGGGCAACCCAACTATTGATAAAGACATGATTTGGAGCCGATGCATATAATGCAATATCGGGATGCCGAACAGTTCCCTATAGGTGTTCGGAGTTTGGTAGGTGTGCCAGGCTGAGTACGGCCCCTGGTATTAAGTCCAGGTATTAGGGCATACGCGGCGATCTGTCTTTGGGTAGAGAGTACAAGTGGTGAAAATAAACAACAGCCCAAACAAATTTGGAACCAAACTGCCTCTTTTATATCCCGTTTAGTACGGCAAGCCGTGAGGTTACAGATATCGCCGATAACAGCCTCGGGTATTTTACATGCCAACAAATAAGATAGTAAAAAAAAGAGAAGAGCAAAAAGGAATACACATAGCCCTAATCTATGGGAAAGAAATTTTCAACCAGTGGCCCTGCTGCACGTCTGCACCTTTTTCTCCATGGTAATTTGTCCTTGAGAAGGAGAGTTGTAATGGCCGCCTATAAAAAATAAAGAAGGAAAAGCGTAGGATTCTGGAAAAGAGTACCCTGTACCGGCGAAAACAATGCAGGTTCTTAAATGAACCCGAAGAAGATATATATTAGAGTTAGAATAGGGTCAAGCCGAACTATGGAGCAATGATACGATGTATGCCCCTATCGCCGCCCAAGGTATTTTAAGGGCATAATTGTGTACGCGAGGTACGTAAGCTGCTACCTTATGGGGAGGTCGAGGAGGGCACAACTGCTAATCGAGCTCAGGTTCTTCTGAGCTGCCGCATTCTAGTGCAGACCGAGCATATTTAGCCGTATCCATAGTCTTGATGACTGAGGAGCTGTTCGGCCTGAATAAGCCACTTTGGATCTCGGCCTCTAGGGCCGCAGTGTCTTCCTCCATTCGGAGGGAACGCTCCACGTTTCCATTGATCGTGATAACGCCACATGGTCCAGGCATTTTGAGCTTGAGATAGGCGTAATGCGGGACTGCGTTAAAGCGGGCGAAGGCCGTTCTCTTGAGTAGTGCGTGATAGCCACTTCAGAATGGAGCGATGTCGAAGATTAACTCTTCGCTTAGGAAATTATAGGGCGAACCGAATACGACTTCCAATGTTAATGAACCCGTGCAGCGGGCTTCGACGCCTGGAATCACTCCTTTAAAGGTAGTGTTTGTGGGCTTAATTCTTGACGGGTCGATCCCCATCTTGCGGACAGTGTCCTGATATATTAGATTGAGACTGCTGCCGCCGTCCATAAGGACTCAAGTGAGATGGTATCCGTCCATTATGGGGTTGAGCACTAAGGCTGCCGAACCTCCGTGACGAATAATTGTTGGGTGATCCCTACGATCAAAGGTGATTGAGCAAGCCAACCATGGGTTGAAGTTGGGTGCGACAAGCTCGACGGCGTATACATCCCAGAGTGCGCGCTTGCACTCCCTCTTGGGGATGTGGTTGACATAGATCATGTTCACCATTTTTACCTCCGGGGGAAACTTTTTCTGCCCCCCTGTGTTCGGCTGGCGAGATTCGCCCGCGTCTTCATTTTGGGGTCCTTTTCCCTTATGTTCGGTGTTGAGCTTGTCGGCCTGCTTGAAGACCCAACAACTACCGTTGATGTGATTTGCAGGTTTGTCAGTGGTGCCATGGATTTGGTAGGACATGTCTAGTATCTTGTCCAAGCTGGATGGACTATCCCTGTTGCCTTTAAATGGCTTCTTCCGTTGACCGGGCCTAGAGCCACTGAATCAGGCGTTTACCGATGTATCCTCTGTGTTTCCATTGTTGTTTCATCGTTATTCTTATTGCGCCGTGGCTTACCATTGCCATCCCTGACTTCAGATATGCCAGGGTCGCTGGTACTGTTGCTGCTACGAGCCAGCCAGCTATCCTCGCCCGCGCAAAAGCAGGTCATGAGTGTGGTTAGGGCTACCATTGTTCTCGGCTTCTCCTGGCCGAGGTGTCTAGCGAGCCATTCGTCCCGAACACTGTGTTTGAATGTCGTTAAAGCTTCGTCGTACGAACAGTCAACAATCTGATTCCAAAGCTTGCGGGCTGACTCGCCGGGTTGCTGGATTATATGACTTAAATTATCAGCATCCGGGGGCCGGACATAAGTCCCCTGAAAGTTGGCCCAAAAAGCATCCTCAAAGTTCTTCCCAGCTTCCTATAGAGTTCTCTGGGAGGCTATTAAGCCCGTGCCGAGCTGGCCCTTTCAGCTTGAGGGGTAAATATTTAATGGCGTGGAGATCATCTCCCCGAGCCATGTGTATGTGAAGAATAAAGTCTTCTATCCAGACAGCCGAATCCGTTGTTCCATCGTACGCCTCGATGTTTACGGGTTTAAACCCTTCTGGAAATTCATGATCCATCACCTCATTGGTGAAGCACAGAGGGTGTGACGCACCCTGTATTCTGTGATTTCGTGCGTCGTTCGGACGGTATTGGTGTTCGGCGTTGACTCTGAACAGGGATGTGACCGGTTTGTTTGGCTTTATAGCCACCGCCCTGTGTGTACGTACGTTCCCTCGGCCCGTAGATTGATCTAGTCTGGCCCATATTCAGGTCTTGGTATAGGTCGTACTTATGAGCCTGAGCCGTTGTATCCTTGCCTTTACGGTGAGGAGGTGCGGGCTTGTGTATGGTGTTACTAGCCGCTTTGTCCCGTCCACGGGGTGGTCGGTCTGATTGATCGGCCTGATCATACTTCGGCGGAATTTGCGCTGGGGCCTCGTCGTCGAATTGGGGCAGAAGTTTACGCTTAGGATAGCTCTTTGTTTGGCCTTTAGAAGCATACCTTTCTTCAGCATCTAGCACATTGTTCCATTTGTGGTTGAGCATATCCTGTTCGGCTCTAAGCCGCTGCTGTTGCTTTTTCAGGCTCCTTGCGGTGGCAATGACCTGTTGTCGAAAACGCATCTGTTCGAGCGGTTCTTCTGGGACGATATAGTCTTCGTCTCCCAGGCTGATGTCCCCTTCGGAGATAGGTCGATAGCTACTGTCATCTGTGTTGATGTGATCGGTCAGCGGTTCCTCTGGACTATGTTCGCCATCCTCACATTCATCCTGCTCTATCGCTGGCTCCACGGTGTCATCGGCTTGTTCTGGATCGTCATTGTCGTCGGTGACAGTGTTACTCTTTTTCTCTTTGCGGGATCGAGCTCGTTGCTTCTGACGCCGGTATTTGGGGGGTTCATCGACGGGCTTGTCCTGTTCTGGATTGATATCGCCATCACCCTCCTTTTCGTGAGGTGTGTCCACCATGTATACGTCATATGTAGAATTAGCCGTCCACCGCCCGGTTGCGGGCGGGTTTGTACTCAAATCAGCTTCGGCATCATGGTCCATCCCTTCAATGTCTTCGAAAGCGTAATCTAATAGGTCAGCTAAGTCCTCGACCGTGGCTACCAAGTGGTTTGTGGGTGGGAAGCGAAATTCCCTGTCCTCAGCCCCCAGTTCGAACTCGGCATAATTAGGCCATGAATCCTCCACTAGGGAGAGAGATTTTAGTAAGTCCAGCGCTTCGTCTAAAGGCGTGTGCGTGGCATGTGTTCGGACATCTGTAGGGCTGAGTTTGGCAACGGCAGCTCAGTCAGGCCCAAAAGATGCAGATCATGAGAGTTCGGAACATGTAGATGGAAACGAGTCCGGAGATCCGATGAGGGAAATCCCGCTCCAGGCCGGACATGTGTGCGGCTCAAGCGCCGCTGAGCTTGCGATCTCCATGGCGGGGTTATCTTCCCGTCCTTGGATGAAGTGACCTGCTCTGGATCTAAGGCCGGAGCTGTTGTAGGTGTTATCCCCTCTACGGGGTCTGATAACAGATCTAGGTCATGTTCATCATGGTGTCAGGGAGCAGCTGCCATGGGTGCGAATCCGTCGAAGATCAAATCTCCACAAACGTCAGCGGCGTAGTTTAAGCTTCCAAACCTGATCTGATGACAAGGGGCATAGTTGTCAGCCTGCTCGAGGTGGCCTTTAGTGTTGGCACAAAGCACGAAGCCGCCAAACATGAAGAGCTGGCGGGGAGAAAAGCTCCCTCGGTGGTGGCATCGTTGTTAACAAAGCAAGCCATTGATCCTTTCGTCGACGACATAGTGGAACTCTCAATGAAAGCACCAATGTCGGTTTCAAAACCGGAAGATCTCGGGTAGGGGGTCCTGAACTATGCGTCTGAGGCTCGATGGTAACGGGAAACAGGGGACACGATGTTTACCCAGGTTCGGGCCCTCTCGATCGAGGTAATACCCTACTTCCTGCTTAATTGATCTTGATAAATATGATTACAAGAGATGATCTACCTCGAGATCATACTCTCTAAACCCTAGAAGTTTAGCCTATGAGATTTTTATGATTCTGTTGTCTCTACGGACTAAACCCTCCGGTTTATATATGCACCAGAGGGACCTAGGGTTGTACATGATCACCTTGCAGAGGAAGGAAAGTATTACACCCGGACTCTAAACTTGCTATTTTACACATGGGGAGTCCTATCCGGATACGGGAGATAGTCTTCATCGATAATCTTCACGGCCCACCAGTCCGGCCCATAATGAATGATTCGGCCACCTAAGGACCACTTAATCCAGGACTCCCTCACCCTCGATGTTGGCGCATCTCCGACGGGTGGGATGCACGACCTTACCGCCCAAGGTACGTACACCCTCCTCCTCATCCTTCCGCACCCAGCCTGCCATGTCCATCTCTTCTCATGTGTGGTACACTCTTGCTGCAGATCTGACCCCCTTCCTTGTTTCTTCGCCCAACCATGACCATCACCTCTTGAGTGGGTGTCGTCGGTTTCCTTCTCCCTGACATGCCATGGTGAGCTCGCTCGCTCCTCCTCTCCTTTGTATTTCTCACCATTTCATTGCAATCCTGCCATGGATGGATGTTTTGGTACAGTTTGCCATGGATCCACCAATCCATTATCCTCGTGTTTCCATTGATTGATTTGGTTCGTTGATGGATGCACACCCTAACTCGCGCAGGTGCAGCTACAGCTGCAACTTCTAGACAAAGCCACCATTTGGTCTTGTTCTTCCACTCTGATGCCTTCGGTCCGGTGTTCTTCCGCTCCGGCATGGCTGGTAAGCGACCGCTGCTCTCTCACACCCATGATCTTCCATACTTGTTGAGCATGCCTGGAATAGTTTGCCAGCATGGCTGCTAAACCATGAGCTTGCCATACTTGTTGATTTCTAGTGTTCATGATGGATGGATGGTCTGTGGTGCCATGTATGTTTAGCTCCTCCATGTAGGATTAGAGCCCACTACTATTGTCAGCTAGATTTGTAGTTTAGTGATGTCAAGTGTTGGGCGGATGAAATCCGATTTACATGCAACAGGGACAAGAGAGCTCTTTTCACATAATTATTGCTTGACTGCATTTACTTGGACTGCTGAAATCTATTACTACTTATTTGTCTGAATGAACTAGTTTATCTTGATGGAAAAACATCTCCTCTTTCTTTTCTAAGACACAAACATACATGTCATACATATGCTCCAGGTCCAGTCTTGGGCATACTGTAAATTCTGATGCTTGTTAGTACAACAGTGCAATCCAACTATGGGAGATCAGAAATTACTTGAGACTTCACATACTGTAAATGCTAATGCTTGTTAGAACTTCATCATGAGTATGTTAGCATGTAGTCAAATTTGTATGTCAATCTGTATAGCTCTTTATTCTTCTCAACAGAAATTCTAGACTATATAGCTATTTATTGTTCTCTCCACTTATTTGTACAGCCAAGGATGCTTACTTAATTGTATAGCTCTTTATTGTTCTTTTCCAGGTATTCTACTTGTGCTCTAGCTCGAAATCTGTTGTGCACTACCAAGTCCATGAGGCGAAGCGCTCACTGGTCGACCATTTCTTTCTAAACTGGGAGCAATAGAGGCAAGATATTCGAAACAAGTTGAAGACCTTTTATTCTTGATTTCTAGCATACACATGCAACCTGATTGGTGATGTTACTGTAGATATGATGTAGGTTCAGTTCTTACTATTTTTTGATGTGATGCATGTTACCTTCGTTTCTGTCTATGTCTTCTTTATTGTTTTGTCAGATAACTAGTCGATTGGGCATTTCAAAATATGAAGATGCATGTAAGCACCGTTGCTGGCAATCTGGCATATCATATCAGTCTTATGCCTTGTTCTGTCACTAGCATACACTACAGTTTTAGATAAAAGGGGGCATATCATTTGCTCATATAATGACACAGTGCTGATTTTGCACTGATATGAACTTACAACAGTATTACATTGTAGTGTTTTATGCATGTTGTCGAATCATAGTTCCATGTTGCCTTCATATTTGAGTCTACTACTTGTTTTACGTTTTTATCGTTGATTAGTATCAATTGTCGTATTGTAGACCTAAAATTGTGGTGGTTCCTCTTTTATAGAAGCTCAAGTGTGAAGTGTGAAGTCGTGCAGTGTGAAGCTAGTGTGAAGCCGTGAAGTCCTACTAAGTGAAGAGTAGCATATTGTAGCATATCTATGTTGTAAATATTGTAATAGATATGTTTAGTGGTATATTTGATGAATTTTATGTGTTCTTTGTTCTATTTGAAATATTGTTTACGCATGTGATTTGAAAATTTGTGATATGGAAACCTGACCAGTGGGGCCACTTATGAAAATATCTGTGAAATTTGTACATTTCTGATACGTGGGGCCAATTTGAGAGATGAACATGAGAAGTAGGACCCATCTGACTAGTGGGACCAGCTTGAATATATAATGGCTGCAAATAGAAAATCAACAGACTATAAAAGGCCACAACCTAGAAAATAATAGGGATAATTAGATTTATGCCCCTAGTTGTGTCCCACTCGGCCGTGTTACCCCTAATTTCCAAAAGTCACCAATTCTGTCCAAGTTACTTCACTCCTCTTATGCTTTTGCCCTTTGACCGTTTGACCTTCAGTTTGAAAACTTCATAACTAATTCATTCTAAATCAAAAAAATCCAAATAAGATACCAAAATGTTTGGGAAAACATCACCTATAGGTCAATATCATTTGTATTAATGACAAAAGTGTTGGAAAGTGCCCATCCGAGTTTTAGCTCTTATGATACCACCATGAATAGTATGTCTCAAAAAATTCAATAAAATGGTGGGAAAGAATGACAAATGTTTTAAGTGCTTGCCAAGTTTCATCGGGAAACGACATTCTTGGAAGTCGTGGCAAAAAAATAATCTATTCTGGAGTGTTGATTGTTTTTTTGCCACGTCATCCACAAATGGCATTCCCTGATGAGATTTGGCAAGCACTTAAAACATTTCTCATTCTTTGCCATGAAATTTCTTTTTGCATTTTTTTATTTTTGTTAAGATTTTATTATTCATGGTGGTATCTTAAGAGCTAAAACTCGGATGTGCACTTTCCAACACTTTTGTCAATGCAAATGACACTGACATGTATGTGATGTTTTTTCGAACATTTTGGTATCTTATTTGCATTTTTCTCAGTTAGTATGAATTAGTTATGAAGTTTTCAAACTGACGGTCAAATGGTCAAAGGGCAAAAGCATAAGAGGTGCGAAGTGACTTGGACAGAACCGATGACTTTTGGAAATTAGGGGTAAAACAGCAGAGTGGGACACAACTAGGGGCATAAATCAAATTATCCCAAAACAAAAAGGCTGAATTGTTGGGCCAGGCCAGAATTAACAGGAAAAATATATTAAATGGGCTGAATTAGTGGGCTTGGCCCAAGTAAAGCGTCGAACTGGACCGGGTTGATTCTTGATACATCTCCAACGTATCTACTTTTCCAAACACTTTTGCCCTTATTTTGGACTCTAATTTGCATGATTTGAATGGAACTAACCCGGACTGACGCTGTTTTCAGCACAACTGCCATGGTGTTATTTTTGTGCAGAAATAAAAGTTCTCAGAATCACCTGAAAATCCACGGAGAATATTTTTGGAATTTATAAAAAATACTAGCAAAAGAATCAACAGCAGGGGGCTCACACCCTATCCACGAGGGTGGGGGCGCGCCTACCCCCCTGGGCGTGCCCCCTGCCTCGTGGCCCCCCTGGAGCTCCACCGACCTCAACTCCGACTCCATATATTCACGTCCGGGGAGGAAAAAAATCAGATAGAAGGATTCATCATGTTTTACGATACGGAGCTGCCGCCAAGTCCTAATTTCTCTCGGGAGGGCTGATCTGGAGTCCGTCCGGGGCTCCAAAGAGGGTAATCCGTCGCCATCGTCATCATCAACCATCCTCCATCACCTATTTCATGATGCTCACCGCTGTGCGTGAGTAATTCCATCGTAGGCTTGCTGGACGGTGATGGGTTGGATGAGATTTACCATGTAATCGAGTTAGTTTAGTTAGGGTTTGATCCCTAGTATCCATTATGTTCTAAGATTGATGTTGCTATGACTTTGCTATGCTTAATGCTTGTCACTAGGGCCCGAGTGCCATGATGTCAGATCTGAACCTATTATGTTTTCATGAATATATGTGAGTTCTTGATCCTATCTTGCAAGTCAATAGTCACATACTATGTCTTATGATCCGGCAACCCCGAAGTGACAATAATCAGGACCACTCCCGGTGATGACCATAGTTTGCGGAGTTCATGTATTCACTAAATGTTAATGATTTGGTCCGGTACTCTATTAAAAGGAGGCCTTAATATCCATTAGTTTCCAATAGGACCCTGCTGCCACGGGAGGGTAGGACAAAAGATGTCATGCAAGTTCTTTTCCATAAGCACGTATGACTATATTCGGAAAACATGCCTACATTACATTGATGAACTGGAGCTAGTTCTGTGTCACCCGATGTTATAACTGTTACATGAGGAATCGCATCCGACATAATTATCCATCACTCATACATTGCCTACGAGCTTTTCACATATTGATCTTTGCTTAGTAACTTTTCCGTTGCCACTATTACAATTGCTACAAAAACTGCTACTCTTACTTTTGCCACCGTTACGTTACTTCCATACTACTTGCTACTAAATACTTTGCTCCAGATATTAAGTCTTTCAGGTGTGGTTGAATTGACAACTCAACTGCTAATACTTGAGAATATTCTTTGGCTCCCATTGTGTCGAATCAATAAATTTGGGTTGAATACTCTACCCTCGAAAACTGTTGCGATCCCCTATACTTGTGGGTTATCAAGACTATTTTCTGGCGCCGTTGCCGGGGAGCATAGCTATATTATTTCAGTCACTTGGGATTTATATCTGTTGATCACTATGAAGAACTTGAGAGACGAAAAAACCAAGATTTATCCCTCAACTACGAGGGGAGGTAAGGAACTGCCATCTAGCTCTGCACTTGATTCACCTTCTGTTATGAGTAAACTTGCGACACCTACACCTGCTATTGAATCTGATATGTCGCATGCTCTTGATGATGCCACTTCTGCTATGCATGATACTTATGATAAAACTACTTCTATGCCTTATAATACTGTGCCACTAGGTGCATTTCTTGATGAACAACTTGCTAAGGTTAGAGAGAATAAAATTATTGAAACTGCTAATATTGATGAAAGTGATGATGAAGATTCTCCCCCTAGATATGAATTGCATGTTGTGCCTGAGGTTTATGTTATGGACGAAGAAACTGCTAGAGATCATTTAGCTTGCAAATATAGATATGATCTTTGAATGCTAGAATGAAATATGACCCTGCTTTTGCTACTTCACCTATCTGTATTTCTGATACGTCTCCAATGTATCTACAATTTTTTATTGTTCCATGCTATTATTTATGATGTTTTGGATGTTTAATGGGCTTTGTCATACACTTCTATATTATTTTTGGGACTAACCTACTAACCAAAAGGCCCAGTCCAGATTGATGTTTTTGCCTGTTTTAGGGTATTACAGAAAAGGGATATCAAACGGAGTCCAAACGGAATGAAACCTTCGGGGGAGATATTTTTGGAGAAAATCACGCACGGGAGACTTGAGAACCACGGAGTAGGGCTTACGTGGTGCCCACGAGGGTGGGGGCGCGCCCCACCCTATAGGGCGCGCCCCCCTGCCTCGTGGGCCCCACGTTTGGCCCCCGGTGCCCTCCTTCCTCCTATATATGCCTACGTACCCTGAAACCATCAGAACAACAGAGAAAACCCTTGTTCCACTGTCGTAACCTTCTGTTCCCGTGAGATCCCATCTTGGGGCCTGTTCTGGAGCTCCGCCGTAGGGGGGATCTACCACGGAGTGCTTCTACATCATCATCATCGCCTCACCATGAGTTGTGAGTAGTTTACCACAGACCTTCGGGTCCATAGCTAGTATCTATATGGCTTCTGCTCTCTCTTTGGAACTAAATACAAAGTTCTCCTCGGTCTTCGAGGAGATCTATTTGATGTAATCTCTTGTTGCAGTGTGTTTTTCGAGATCCAATGAATTGTGGGTTTATGATCAAGTTTATCTATGAGAAATATTTGGTTCTTCTCTGAACTCTTTATGTATGATTATAATATCCTTGCAAGTCTCTTCGAATTATTGGTTTGGTTTGGCATACTAGATCTATAGTTCTTGCAATGGGAGAAGCGCTCGGCTTTGGGTTCAATCTTGCGGTGTCCTTTCCCAGTGACAGTAGGGGCAGCAAGGCACGTATTATATTGTTGTCATCGAGGATAAAAAGATGGGGTTTATATCACTAAGTTTCAGTTTATCCCTCTACATCATGTCATCTTGCTTAAGGCGTTACTCTGTTCTTATGAACTCAATACACTAGATGCATGATGGATAGCGGTCGATGTGTGGAGTAATAGTAGTAGATGCAGAATTGTTTCGGTCTACTTGTCTCGGACGTGATGCCTATATATAATGATCATGCCTAGATAGTCTCATAATTATTCGCTTTTCTATCAATTCCTCGACAGTAATTTGTTTACCCGCCGTAGAATATCGCTATCATGAGAGAAGCCACTAGAGAACACTATGGCCCCCGGGTCTATTCTCAACATATCAATCTACACCTACTTTACTTTTCCGCTTTTACTTTCTATTCTTATAATAAAAAATACCAAAAATA
Organism: Secale cereale; assembly: GCA_902687465.1. NCBI lineage: Eukaryota > Viridiplantae > Streptophyta > Magnoliopsida > Poales > Poaceae > Secale > Secale cereale. Next base: position 729,183,505 of record LR738715.1, read on the forward strand.
TCAAACTATCATCTCTATTAGATCTCACTTTCGTAAGTGACCGTAAAGGGATTGACAACCCCTTATCGCATTGGCTGTGAAGTTCTTATTTGTTTGTGCAGGTGCGAGGGACTCGCGCGTGGTCTCCTACTGGATTGATACCTTGATTCTCAAAAACTGAGGGAAATATTTACGCTACTGTGCTGCATCGCCCTTTCCTCTTTGATGGAATACAACGCAAGGTCGAGAAGTAGCAAGAAGAATTTCTGGCGCCGTTGCCGGGGAGACTTACGCAAGAGTCATATACCAAGTACCTATCACAAACCCTTATCCTTCGCATTACATTTTTTGCCTCTCGTTTTCCCCTCCCCCACTTCACCCTTGCCGTTTTATTTGACCTTCTTCTGTCGTGTGTTTATCGTTTGCTTGCCTCTTGTTTGCTTGTGTGTGTTGGATTGCTTGCTTGTCACTATGGCTCAGAACAATAACAAATTGTGTGACTTCTCCAATACCAACAATAATGATTTTATTAGCACTCCGATTGCTCCTATTACCGATGCTGAATCTTGTGAGACTAATGCTGCTTTGTTGAATCTTGTCATGAAAGATCAATTCTCCGGCCTTCCTAGTGAAGATGCCGCTACCCATCTAAACAACTTTGTTGATTTGTGTGATATGCAAAAGAAAAGGGATACGGATAACGATATTGTTAAATTGAAGTTATTTCCATTTTCACTTAGAGATCGTGCTAAAATTTGGTTTTCCTCTTTGCCTAGAAATAGTATTGATTCGTGGAATAAGTGCAAAGATGCTTTTATCTCTAAGTATTTTCCTCCTCCTAAGATCATCTCTCTTAGAAAGGATATTATGAATTTTAAGCAACTAGATCATGAGCATGTTGCACAAGCTTGGGAGAGAATGAAATTAACGATACATAATTGCCCTACACATGGTTTGAACTTATGGATGATTATTCAGAACTTTTATGTTGGCTTGAATTTTGCTTCTATAAATCCTTTAGATTCTCCGCAAGAGGCACTTTCATGGAAACTACCTTAGGAGAAGCTACCAAACTCCTAGATAATATTATGGTTAATTATTCTCAATGGCACACCGAAAGATCTACTAGTAAAAAAGTGCATGCTATTGAAGAGATTAGTGTTTTGAGTGGAAAGATGGATGAACTTGTGAAATTATTTGCAACTAAGAGTGCTTCTTCTGATCCTAATGATATGCCTTTGTCCATTTTGATTGAAAATAATAATGAATTTTTCGATGTGAATTTTCTTGGTAGGAATAATTTTGGTAACAATGCTTATAGAGGGAATTTTAATCCTAGGCCTTTTCCTAGTAATTCCTCTAATAATTATGGTAATTCCTACAACAACTCTTATGGAAAGATGCCTTTTGAATTTGAAACTAGTGTTAAGGAGTTTATAATTTTGCAAAAGAATTTCAATGCTATGCTTGAAGAGAAATTGCTTAAGATTGATGAATTGGCTAGAAGTGTGGATAGAATTACTCTTGATGTTGATTCTTTGAAACTTAGATCTATCCCATCTAAGCATGATTTCAATGAGTCTCTCAAAGCCATGAGAATTTCCATTGATGAATGCAAAGAAAGTACCGCTAGGATGCGTACTAAAAGAGAGGATTATATAAAAGCATGTTCTTCTAGTTATCATGAAAATAAAGATGAAGATCTGAAAGTTATTGATGTGGCTCCTATTAGATCCTTGTTTTCTAGTATAAATCTTGATGAAGATAGGATTGGAGATGATTCTACTTTAAGGTGTCCCAATGATTCGGAGTTTTTAGATCTTGATGGTAAAATTGTTAAAAGTGGGAGTGAAGAGATTAAAACTTTGCATAGTGATGAACCCACTAATTTGGATTTCAACGGATTCAATTATGATAATTGCTCTTTGATTGATTGTATTTCCTTGTTGCAATCTGTACTAAACTCTCCGCATGCTTATAGTCAAAATAAAGCTTTTACCAAACACATAGTTGATGCTTTGATGCAATCTTATGAAGAAAAACTTGAGTTAGAAGTTTCTATCCCTAGAAAGCTTTATAATGAGTGGGAACCTACTGTCAAAATAAAAATTAAAGATCATGAATGCTATGCTTTGTGTGATTTGGGTGCAAGTGTCTCCACTATCCCAAAAACTTTGTGTGATTTGCTAGGGTTCCATGAGCTTGATGATTGTTCTTTGAATTTGCATCTTGCGGATTCCACTATTAAGAAACCTATGGGAAGGATTAATGATTTTCTTATTGTTACCAATAGGAATTATGTGCCCGTAGATTTCATTGTTCTTGATATAGATTGCAATCCTTCATGTCCTATTATTCTTGGTAGACATTTCCTTAGAACGATTGGTGCAATTATTGATATGAAGGAAGGAAATATTAGATTCCAATTTCCTTTAAGGAAAGTCAAGGAACACTTTCCTAGAAATAAAATTAAATTACCATATGAATCTATTATGAGAGCCACTTATGGATTGCCTTCCAAAGATGGCAATACCTAGATCTATCCTTGTATCGTGCCTAGCTAGGGGCGTAAAACGATAGCGCTTGTTGGGAGGCAACCCAATTTTATATTTTTTGTTTATGCTTATGTTTAGGAATAAATATTGCATCTAGCTTCTGTTTATATGTGATTTTGTGTTTTGTTTAGTGTTTGTGCCAAGTAGAACCTTTGGGAAGACTTGTGTGAAGTTTATGTGATCTTGCTGTGAAAAGCAGAATCGTTAGCGCTCGCTAGAATGGTCACCAGATTTTACTGCAGCATGCTATTTAGTTGATTCTTTTTGTAGATGATTAATATACAAATTTCTCACGTTTAACAATTTATTTTGAATTTTTTGGACTTAGAGAAGTACGTGAAACCTACAGATTATTACAGACTGTTCTGTTTTTGACAGATTCTGTTTTTCGTGTGTTGTTTGCTTATTCCAATGCATGTATGAGTAGTATTGGGAAGTATGAACCAAAGAGAAGTTGGAATACTGTAGGTTTAACACCAATATAAACAAAGAATGAATTCATTGTAGTACCTTTGAGTAGTGGTTTGCTTTCTTATGCTAACGGAGCTCACGAGATTTTTGTCTAAGTTTTGTGTTGTGAAGTTTTCAAGTTTTGAGTATTGCTTTGATGGACTATGGAACAAATAGTGGAAAGAGACTAAGCTTGGGGATGCCCATGGCACCCCAAGGTAAAATTCAAGGACAACCAAAAGCCTAAGCTTGGGGATGCCCCGGGAAGGCATCCCCTATTTCGTCTTCATCCATCTGTAACTATACTCGGAGCTATATTTTTATTCACCACATGATGTGTGTTTTAGTTGGAGCGTCTTGTATAATTTGAGTCTTTGCTTGTCAGTTTTCCACAATTATCCTTGCTGGACACACCTATTTGAGAGAGTTAAATATGGCCTAGGAATTGTTAGAACACTCTATGTGCTTCACTTATATCTTTTGAGTTGAATAGTTTTTGCTCTAGTGTTTCACTTATATCTTTTAGAGCACGGTGGTGATAATATTTTGAAGAAATTGTTGAACTCTCATGCTTCACTTATATCCTTTTGAGAGTCTATTAAAACAGCATGGTAATGTTCTTAGGCTATAAAACTAGTCTCCACATGATAGACATCCAATATGAATGTAGTAAAAACTTTCACGCTAAGTGCATTGAATATGATAAGAAGTTGGATGGTTGATAATTGTTTTGAGATATGAGGATAGTGATATTAGAGTCATGCTAGTGGTGTTATTATGAAATTGAGAAATACTTGTGTTAAGGTTAGTGATTCCCGTAGCATGCACGTATGGTGAACCGCTGTGTGACGAAGTTAGAGCATGAGGTATTTGTAAAGTGTCAACCTTTGTGTGGAGGTCGGGGGCACGCGATGGTTAACTCCTACCAACCTCCCCCCTAGGAGCATGAGTTGATTTCTTTGTTTTGATGACTCATAGATTTTTGCAATAAGTATATGTGTTCTTACGACTAATGTTGAGTCCATGGATTATACGCACTCTCACCCTTCCACCATTGCTAGCCTCTCTTGTATCGCGCAACTTTCGCCCGTACCATACACCCACCATATATATTCCTCAAAAACAGCCACCATATATATTACTCAAAACAACCACCTGATACGTCTCCAACGTATCTATAATTTTTTATTGTTCCATGCTATTATTTATGATGTTTTGGATGTTTAATGGGCTTTGTCATACACTTTTATATTATTTTTGGGACTAACCTACTAACCCAAAGGCCTAGTCCAGATTGTTGTTTTTTTGCCTGTTTTAGGGTTTTACAGAAAAGGGATATCAAACGGAGTCCCAACGGGAGACTTGAGAACCACGGAGTAGGGCTTACGTGGTGCCCACAAGGGTGGGTCCCCCAAGGGCGTGCTCCCCTACCTCGTGGGTCCCACGTATGGCCCCCGGTGCCCTCCTTCCTCTTATATATGCCTACGTACCCCGAAACCATCAGAACAATAGAGAAAACCCTAGTTCCACCGCCGTAACCTTCTGTTCCGTGAGATCCCATCTTGGGGCCTGTTCCGGAGCTCCGCCGGAGGGGGGATCATCCATGGAGTGCTTCTACATCATCATCATCGCCTCACCATGAGTTGTGAGTAGTTTACCACAGACCTTCAGGTCCATAGCTAGTTTCTAGATGGCTTCTTCTCTCTCTTTGGATCTCAATACAAAGTTTGCCTCGGTCTTCGAGGAGATCTATTCAATGTAATCTCTTTTTGCGATGTGTTTGTCGAGATCCGATGAATTGTGGGTTTATGATCAAGATTATCTATGAGAAATATTTGGTTCTTCTCAGAACTATTTATGTATGATTATAATATCCTTGCAAGTCTCTTCTAATTATTGGTTTGGTTTGGCCTACTAGATCTATAGTTCTTGCAATGGGAGAAGTGCTTGGCTTTGGGTTCAATCTTGCGGTGCCCTTTCCCAGTGACAATAGGGGCAGCAAGGCACGTATTTTATTGTTGCCATCGAGGATAAAAAGATGGGGTTTATATCATATTGCTTGAGTTTATACCTCTACATCATGTCATCTTGCTTAAGGCGTTACTCTGTTCTTATGAACTCAATACACTAGATGCATGTTGGATAGCGGTCGATGTGTGGAGTAATAGTAGTAGATGCAGAATCGTTTCGGTCTACTTGTCTCGGACGTGATGCCTATATATAATAATCATGCCTAGATAGTCTCATAATTATTCGCTTTTCTATCAATTGCTCGACAGTAATTTGTTTACCCGTCGTAGAATATCGCTATCATGAGAGAAGCCACTAGAGAACACTATGGCCCCCGGGTCTATTCTCAGCATATCAATCTACACCTACTTTACTTTTTCCGCTTTTACTTTCTGTTCTTATAACCAGAAATACCAAAAATATCAACTATCATCTCTATCAGATCTCACTTTCGTAAGTGACCATAAAGGGATTGACAAGCCCTTATCGCATTGGTTGCGAAGTTCTTATTTGTTTGTGCAGGTGCGAGGGACTCGCGCGTGGTCTCCTACTGGATTGATACCTTGGTTCTCAAAAACTGAGGGAAATACTTACGCTACTATGCTGCACCTCCCTTTCCTCTTCGAGGGAATACAACGCAAGCTCGAGAAGTAGCAAGGAGAATTTCTGGCGCCGTTGCCGGGGAGGCTTACGCAAAAGTCATATACCAAGTACCTATCACAAACCCTTATCCTTCACATTACATTTTTTGCCTCTTGTTTTCCTCTCCCCCACTTCACCCTTGCCGTTTTATTTGCCCTCATTCTGACGTGTATTTATCATTCGCCTTTCTGTTTGCTTGTGTTGCTATGCGCCCTCAACTAGCTTGCATTTTCGCTTGCTAAAGTATGGATCCTCATCCACTTGCTAATCTCTTTAAGAGATCCCATTATGTTGAACCTATTGCTAGTGAGCTGTGTGCACTAGATTATCCTTATGAGGTTTTGCTCGAAATTTATGAATCTAAAATTTGTGAGGAATTTTTAAAAGAAAAAGTGATTCATGATAGCTTGTTAAATAAAAAGCATGATTTCAATGATGTTATTGTAAATTCTGTTAATGTCAATTGTGTTATTGACATGCAAAACCCTAAGCTTGGGGATGCTTATTTTGCTATGCCCACTACTTGTTGCAATGATCATGATTAGGGTGATGATTCTTACGATCTTGAAAATTTATTTAAACCCCATCATGAGTATGAGATTGATAATAATGTTTGCCATAATATTGAAAGTGGGTTTCGAAGAGTGTCCACTTTAGATCCCACATATTAGGAGAATGTTCAATCTTATGAAATTTTGATAAAAATGGGTTTGGAGAGGTCATGACTTTAGTTAATGTTAACCCCACTATTTTGGAAGAGTGTCAACTTCGTATGCATGTGGATCGTGTTGAGAATATGTTATGTGATAGCTATATTGTTGAATTTGCTTATGATCCTAAATGCAATTATTATGAGAGAGGAAAACATGGTTGTAGAAATCTTCATGTTACTAAATTACCTCTCTTCATGTTGAGATTGATCTTGTTTCTTTCTTCTTCCTTGCATATGCTAGATCTTGCTTGTCTTGCTAATTTGTTTTCCTATAAAATTCCTATCTGTAGGAAGTATGTTAGACTTATATGTGATTTTCACATGCTATATGATGCTCTCTTTGTGCTTCAATTCTTATCTTTCATGGGAACATCATTGAATTCTCAAGCTTATCCTAATGGCTATAAAGAAAGAGCTTGTTGGGAAGCAACCCAATTTTATATTTTTTTTGTTTTCCCTTCTTTTTAGGAATAAATATTGCATCTAGCTTCTGTTTAGATGTGGTTTTGTGTTTTGTTTAGTGTTTGTGCCATGTAGAACCTTTGGGAAGACTTGCGTGAAGTTTATGTGATCTTGCTGTGAAAAACAGAATCGTTAGTGCTTGCTAGAATGGTCATCAGATTTTTACTGGACCGTGCTATTTAGTTGATTTTTTTGCAGATGATTAATAGACAAATTCCTCACGTTTACCAATTTAGTTTGAATTTTTTGGAGTTACAGAAGTATTCGAAACCTGCAGATTACTACAGACTGTTCTGTTTTTAACAGATTCTATTTTTCGTGTGTTGTTTGCTTATTTCAATGCATCTATGAGTAATATTGGGAGGTATGAACCATATATAAGTTGGAATATAGTACGTTTAACACCAATATAAACAAAGAATGAATTCATTGCAGTACCTTTGAGTAGTGGTTTGCTTTCTTATACTAACGGAGCTCATGAGATTTTTGTCTAAGTTTTGTGTTGTGAAGTTTTCAAGTTTTGAGTATTGCTTTCATGGACTATGGAACAAAGAGTAGCAAGGGCCTAAGCTTGGGGATGCCCAAGGCACCCCAAGTAAAATTGAAGGACAACCAAAAGCCTAAGCTTGGGGATGCCCCGGGAAGGCATCCCCTCTTTCGTCTTCATCCATCGGTAACTATACTCGGAGCTATATTTTTATTCACCACATGATGTGTGTTTTAATTGGAGCGTCTTGTATAATTTGAGTCTTTGCTTGTTAGTTTGCCACAATTATCCTTGCTGGACACACCTATTTGAGAGAGTTAAATATGGCCTAGGAATTGTTAGAACACTCTATGTGCTTCACTTATCTTTTGAGTTGAATAGTTTTTGCTCTAGTGCTTCACTTATATCTTTTAAAGCGCGGTGGTGATAATATTTTGAATAAATCATTGAACTCTCATGCTTCACTTATATCCTTTTGAGAGTCTATTAAAATAGCATGGTAATGTGCTTAGGCTATAAAACTAGTCTTCACATGATAGACATCCAATATCAGTGTAGTAAAAACTTTCACGCAAAATGCATTGAATATGATGAGAAGTTGGACGCTTGATAATTGTTTTGAGATATGAGGATAGTGATATTAGAGTCATGCTAGTGGAGTTATTATGAAATTGAGAAATTCTTGTGTTAAGATTAGTGATTCCCGTAGCATGCACATATGGTGGACCGCTATGTGACGAAGTTCGAGCATGAGGTTTTTGTAAATTGTCAACCTTTGTGTGGAGGTCGGGGGCGCGCGATGGTTAACTCCTACCAACCTACCCCCTAGGAGCATGCGGTTATTGCTTTGTCTTGATGACTCGTAAATTTTTGCAATAAGTATATCAGTTCTTATGACTAATGTTGAGTCCATGGATTATACGCACTCTCACCCTTCCACCATTGCTAGCCTCTCTTGTACCGCGCAACTTTCGCCGGTACCATACACCCACCATATATATTCCTCAAAACAGCCACCATACCTACCTTTCCATAGCCATTCCGAGATATATTGCCATGCAACTTTCCACCATTCCGTTCATATGACACGCATCATATTGTCATATTGCCATGCATGATCATGTAGTTGACATCGTATTTGTGGCAAAGCCACCATGCATAATTTTTCATACATGTCACTCTTGATTCATTGCACATCCTGGTACACCGCTGGAGGCATTCATATAGAGTCATACTTGTTCTAGTATAGAGTTTTAATGATAAAGTGTGATGATCATCATTATTAGAGCATTGTCCCATGTGAGGAAAGGCTAAATCAATAAAGCCCCATCAAGAAAAAAAAGGCCAAAGAGAAAGAAGAAAGACCCAAAAAAAGGAAAAGAAAAGAAAAAGGGACAATTGCTACTATCTTTTTCCACACTTGTGCATCAAAGTAGCACCATGTTCTTCATGATAGAGAGTCTCATGTTTAGTGACTTTCATATACTAGTGGGAATTTTTATTATAGAACTTGGCTTGTATATTCCAACGATGGGCTTCCTCAAATGCCCTAGGTCTTCATGAGCAAGCAAGTTGGATGCACACCCACTAGTTTATTTTGTTGATCTTTCATACATTTTTAACTCTAGTGCATCCGTTGCATGGCAATCCCTACTCACTCACATTGATATCTATTGATGGGCATCTCCATAGCCCGTTGATACGCCTAGTTGATGTGAGACTATCTCCCTCCTTTTTGTCTTCTCCACAACCACCTCTCTATTCCACCCATAGTGCTATGTCCATGGCTCATGCTCATGTATTGTATGAAAGTTGAAAGGTTTGAAAAAATAGAGTATGAAAACAAGTTCTTGGCTAAAATCGGGGTTGTGCATGATATGGATATTCTGTGTGATGAAGAGGGAGCATAGCCAGACTATATGATTTTGTAGGGATAACATTCGTTAGCCATAGTATTTTGAGAAGACATGATTGCTTTATTAGTATTCTTGAAGTATTATTATTTATTATGTCAATATAGACTTTCGTCTTGAATCTTTCAGATCTGAACATTCATGCCACGGTTAAGAGAATTACATTGAAAAACTATGTTGGTTAGCATTCCACATCAAAAATTCTGTTTTATCATTTACCTACTCGAGGACGAGTAGGAATTAAGCTTGGGAATGCTTGATATGTCTCCAATGTATCTATAATTTTTTATTGTTCCATGCTATTATTTATGATGTTTTGGATGTTTAATGGGCTTTGTCATACACTTTTATATTATTTTTGGGACTAACCTACTAACCCAAAGGCCCAATCCAGATTGCTGTTTTTGCCTGTTTCAGGGTTTTACAGAAAAGGGATATCAAACGGAGTCCAAACAAAATGAAACCTTCAGGAGAGATATTTTTTGGAGAAAATCACGCATGGGAGACTTGAGAACCATGGATTAGGGCTTACGTGGTGCCCACGAGGGTGCGGGGCGCGCCCCCCTCTAGGGAGCCCCCCCTGCCTCGTGGGTCCCACGTATGGCCCCCGATACTCTCGTTCCTCCTATATATGCCTACGTACACCGAAACCATCAGAACAACAGAGAAAACCCTAGTTCCATCGCCATAACCTTTTGTTCCCGTGAGATCCCATCTTGGGGCCTGTTCCGAAGCTCCGCCGGAGGGGGGGGGGGGGTCTTCCACGGAGTGCTTCTACATCATCATCATCGCCTCACGATGAGTTGTGAGTAGTTTACCACAGACCTTCGGGTCCATAGCTAGTATTTAGATTGCTTCTTCTCTCTCTTTGGATCTCAATACAAAGTTCTCCTCGGTCTTCGAGGAGATCTATTCGATGTAATCTCTTTTTGTGGTGTGTTTGTCGAGATCCGATGAATTGTGGGTTTATGATCAAGATTATCTATGAGAAATATTTGGTTCTTCTCTAAACTCTTTATGTTAGATTATAATATCCTTGCAAGTCTCTTCGAATTATTGGTTTGGTTTGGCCTACTAGATCTATAGTTCTTGCAATGGGAGAAGTACTTGGCTTTGGGTTCAATCTTGCGGTGTCCTTCCCTAGTGACTGTAGGGGCAGCAAGGCATGTATTGTATTGTTGCCATCGAGGATAAAAAGATGGGGTTTATATTATATTGCTTGATTTTATCCCTCTACATCATGTCATCTTACTTAAGGCGTCACTCTGTTCTTATGAACTCAACACTAGATGCATGCTGGATAGCGGTCAATGTGTGGAGTAATAGTAGTAGATGCTGAATCGTTTTGGTCTACTTGTCTCGGACATGATGCCTATATATAATAATCATGCCGAGATAGTCTCATAATTATTCGCTTTTCTATCAATTGCTCGACAGTAATTTGTTTACCCGCCGTAGAATATCGCTATCATGAGAGAAGCCACTAGAGAACACTATGGCCCCCGGGTCTATTCTCAACATATCAATCTACACCTACTTTACTTTTTCCTCTTTTACTTTCTGTTCTTATAACCAAAAATACCAAAAATATCAACTATCATCTCTATCAGATCTCACTTTCGTAAGTGACCGTAAAGGGATTGACAACCCCTTATTGCGTTGGCTGCGATGTTCTTATTTTTTTGTGTAGGTGCGAGGGACTCGCGCGTGGTCTCCTACTTGATTGATACCTTGGTTCTCAAAAACTGAGGGAAATACTTACGCTACTGTGCTGCATCTCCCTTTCCTTTTCGAGGGAATACAACGCAAGCTCGAGAAGTAGCACCACCATACCTACCTATAATGGCATTTCCATTGCCATTCCGAGATATATTGCCATGCAACTTTCCACCGTTCTGTTCATATGACATGCTTCATATTGTCATATTTCCATGCATGATCATGTAGTTGACATCGTATTTGTGGCAAAGCCACCATGCATAATTTTTCATACATATCCCTCTTGATTCATTACACATCCCGGTACACCGCCGGAGTCATTCATATAGAGTCATACTTTGTTCTAGTATCGAGTTGTAATATCGAGTTGTAAATAAATATAAGTGTGATGATCATCATTATTAGAGCATTGTCCCAAAAAAAGAAAAAAGAAAAAAAAAGAAAGCCAAAGAAAAAAGAAAGGCCCAAAAAAAGAAAAAAAAGAAAAAAAGGAAAAAAAAGAAAAGAAAAAGGGACAATTGCTACTATCTTTTTCCAACGATGGGCTTCCTCAAATGCCCTAGGTCTTCATGACGGAGAGTCTCATGCTTAGTCACTTTCATATACTAGTGGAAATTTTCATTATAAAACTTGGCTTGTATATTCCATCGATGGGCTTCCTCAAATGCCCTAGGTCTTCATAAGCAAGCAAGTTGGATGCACACCCACTTAGTTTCTTTTGTTGTGCTTTCATACATTTTTAGCTCTAGTGCATCCGTTGCATGGCAATCCCTACTCACTCACATTGATATCTATTTATGGGCATCTCCATAGCCCGTTGATAAGCCTAGTCAATGTGAGACTATCTCCCTCCTTTTTGTCTTCTCCACAACCACCTCTCTATTCCACCCATAGTGCTATGTCCAAGGCTCACGCTCATGTATTGCGTGAATGTTGAAAGGTTTGAAAGAATAGAGTAAGAAAACAAGTGCTTGGCTGAAATCGTGGTTGTGCATGATATGAATATTTTGTGTGATGAAGAAGGAGCATAGCCAGACTATATGATTTTGTAGGGATAACTTTCTTTAGCCATAGTATTTTGAGAAGACATGATTGCTTTGTTAGTATGCTTAAAGTATTATTATTTCTTATGTCAATATAGACTTTTGTCTTGAATCTTTCAGATCTGAACATTCATGCCACAATTAAGAGAATTAAATTGAAAAGCTATGTTGGCTAGCATTCCACATCCAAAATTCTGTTTTTATCATTTACCTACTCGAGGACGAGCAGGAATTAAGCTTGGGGATGCTTGATACGTCTCCAACGTATCTATAATTTTTGAATGTTCCATTCTATTATTTATGATGTTTTGGATGCTTAATGGGCTTTGTAATACACTTTTATATTATTTTTGGGACTAACCTACTAACCCAAAGGACTAGTCCAGATTGTTGTTTTTTGCCTGTTTCAAGGTTTTACAGAAAAGGGATACCAAACGGAGTCCAAACGGAATGAAACCTTCGACAGAGATATTTTTGGAGAAAATCACACACACGAGACTTGAGCATGGAGTAGGGCTTACGTGGTGCCCACGAGGGTGGGGCGCGCCCCCTGCCTCGTGGGGGCGCGCCCCCTGCCTCGTGGGCCCCACGTTTGGCCCCCGATGCCCTCCTTCCTCCAATATATGCCTACGTACCCCGAAACCATCAGAACAACAGAGAAAACCCTAGTTCCACCGCCGTAACCTTCTGTTCCCGTGAGATCCCATCTTGGGGCCTATTCCGGAGCTCCGTCGGAGGGGGGATCTACCATGGAGTGCTTCTACATCATCATCATCACCTCGCCATGACTTGTGAGTAGTTTACCACAGATCTTCGGGTCTATAGCTAGTATCTAGATGGCGTCTTCTCTCTCTTTGGATCTCAATACAAAGTTCTCCTCGGTCTTCGAGGAGATCTATTTGATGTAATCTCTTTTTGTGGTGTGTTTGTCGAGATCTGATGAATTGTGAGTTTATGATCAAGATTATCTATGAGAAATGTTTGGTTCTTCTCTGAACTCTTTATGTATGATTATAATATCCTTGCAAGTCTCTTCGAATTATTGGTTTGGTTCGGCCTACTAAATCTATAGTTCTTGCAATGGGCGAAGTGCTTGGCTTTGGGTTCAATCTTGTGGTTCCTTTCCTAGCGACGGTAGGTGCAGCAAGGCACATATTGTATTCTTGCCATCGAGGATAAAAAGATGGGGTTTATATCACTAAGTTTGAGTTTATACCCTACATCATGGCATCTTGCTTAAGGCGTTACTCTGTTCTTATGAACTCAATACACTAGATGAATGCTGGATAGCGGTCGATGTGTGGAGTAATAGTAGTAGATGCAAAGTAGTTTCGGTCTACTTGTCTCGGACGTGATGCCTATATATAATGATCATGCCTAGATAGTCTCATAATTATTCTCTTTTCTATCAATTGCTCGACAGTAATTTGTTTACCCGCCGTAGAGTATCACAATCATGAGAGAAGCCACTAGAGAACACTATGGCCCCCGGGTCTATTCTCAACATATCAATCTACACCTACTTTACTTTTCCGCTTTTACTTTCTGTTCTTATAATCAAAAATACCAAAAATACCAAACTTCATCTCTATCAGATCTCACTTTCGTAAGTGACCGTAAAGGGATTGACAACCCCTTATCGTGTTGGCTGCGAAGTTCTTACTTGTTTGTGCAGGTGCGAGGGACTCGCGCGTGGTCTCCTACTGGATTGATACCTTGGTTCTAAAAAACTGCGGGAAATACTTACTCTACTATGCTGCATCACCCTTTCCTCTTCGAAGGAATACAACGCAAGCTCGAGAAGTAGCAATTTCTGATAGGGATTATGATTTCTCTATCGATCCTGAGATAATCACTTTGGTTGAATCCGATCATTTTTATGGCTATGAATCTGAAACTGTTGTGGCACATCTTACTAAATTAAATGATATAGCCACCCTATTCACCAATGAGGAAAAAAATCATTACTACTATATCCTTAAGTTATTTCCGTTCTCATTAAAGGGTGATGCTAAAACATGGTTTAATTCTCTTAATACTGGTTGTGTGCGTAGTCCCCAGGATATGATTTATTACTTCTCTACTAAATATTTCTCCGCTCATAAGAAACTAGCTACCTTCAGGAAAATATATAATTTTGTGCAAATTGAAGAAGAGAGTCTCCCACAAGCTTGGGGGAGGCTTCTCTAATTACTTAATGCTTTGCCCGATCATCCTCTCAAGAAAAATGAAATACTTTATATCTTTTATAATGGACTAACCGATGCTTCCAGAGACCGCCTGGATAGTTGTGTTGGTTGTGTTTTCAGGGAAAGAGCTGTTGATCAAGTTGAATTGCTATTGAATAATATGTTGAGTAATGATAATGATTGTACACTTCATGAACCAACTCCTAAGCCAACCCCGAAGAAAAGGGGTATTCTATTTCTGAGTCCTAAAGATATGCAAGGGGCAAAGAAATCTATGAAAGAAAAGGGTATTAAAGCTGAAGATGTTAAGAGTTTACCACCTATTGAAGAAATATGTGGTCTTGATAAGCCGACACAGGTAGTAAAGGTAAATTATCTCTATAGATTTGATGAAGGTGATATTCCTCGTAATAAGTCTGCTAGCCAATGCTTAGGTGAGTTTGATAATTTTATTTTTAAACAAGAAAACTTCAATGCTTATGTTAGTAGACAATTGAAATGTAATGCTTATATGATTGAACACTTGAGTGATTATATGTCTAGAGTTAAAGGTGAACTTAAACTCATTATTAAACATGCTTCTATGGTTACCACTCAAGTAGAACAAGTACTTAAAGCTCAAGATGATTTGCTCAATGAATTAAATAATAAGAAAAATGATAATATTGTTAGAGTTATGACTAGAGGGGGTAGAATGACTCAGGAACCTTTGTATCCTGAGGGCCACCCTAAGAGAATTGAGCAAGACTCTCAGAGAACTAATGTTGATACACCTAGTCCTTCTAAGAAGAAGAAAAAGAAAAATAATAGGACTTTGGATGCTTCTAGTGAACCTGTTGTTGACACACCTGAGAATCCCAATGATATTTCTATTTCTAATGTTGAAACACAATCTGTTAATGAACATGAACCTAGTGATAATGTTAATGATGATGTTCATGTTGATGCTCAACCTAGCAATAACAATGATGTATAGATTGAACCTGTTGTTGATCTTGATAACCCCCAATCAAAGAATCAATGTTATGATAAAAGAGACTTCATTGCTAGGAAGCACGGTAAAGAAAGAGAACCATGGGTTCAGAAACCCATGCCTTTCCCTCCTAAACCATCCAAGAAAAAGGATGATGAGGATTTTGAGCACTTTGCTGAAATGATTAGACCTATCTTTTTGCGTATGCGTTTGACTGATATGCTTAAAATGAATCCTTATGCTAAGTATATGAAAGATATTGTTATAAATAAAAGAAAGACACCGAAAGTTGAAATTTCCACCATGCTTGCCAATTATACTTTAAAAGGTGGAATACTAAAGAATCTAGGAGATCCAGGAGTACCAATTATACCATGCTCCATTAAAATAAACTATGTTAAAATTGCTTTATGTGATCTTGGAGCCGGTGTTAGTGTTATGCCTCTCTCTTTATATCGTAGACTTGATTCGAATAAGCTGATACCTACTGAAATATCTTTGCAAATGGCCGATAAATCAACTGCTATACCTGTCGGTATTTGTGAGGATGTGCCTGTTGTGGTTGTAAACCTTACTATTTTAATGGACTTTATTATCCTTGATATTCCCGAGGATGATAGTATGTCGATTATCCTTGGTAGAACCTTTTTAAATACTGCAGGGGCTGTTATTGATTGCAACAAAGGAAATGTCACTTTTCATGTTTATGGTAATTAGCATACGGTACACTTTCCGAGGAAACAACCTCAAGTCCAAAGTATTAATTCTATTGTAAAAATGTCAACGATTACCATTGGAGGTTTTGAATTCCCTCTTCCTACTATCAAGAAGAAATATGATATTCTTATTGTTGGCGACATGCATATCCCCGTTGAGGTAACTTAGTGTTATTCGAAAATTCTTTGGTTTCATGTTATTCGGAAAGAGTTTGTTAACAAGACTTGATCAACCTTGTTAGTGGATTCCTTTTGATGAGCATGATATGGATGAAGTTAGAAAGCACAACTCTCTGTACCCTCATTTTACTTTCTGTTATTTAAATAAAATAAAGCAAAAATAATATTTTCTGTTTATTTTCTAAATTATCCTTGCAATAAGAATACCCCGAAAATAAAAGTTCTCCAAATGTCCCGAAATTGATATATGATTTTTTTAGAATATTTAAGAATTATTGGCACTGAGAACACACCAGGGGGCCACACCACCTGGCCACGAGGGTCCAGGGCGCGCCCACCCCCTGGGGCTCGCCCCCCTGCCTCGTGGGCCCCACATGACCCCCCTCCACTTATTCCAGCATCCACTCACTTTGTCTTCCTCCATAAAAAATCCTCCCATAGCTCAAACCCGTGTTGTAGCTCGTTTTGCTGCCATTTTAGATCTCCTTGCTCGAAGCTTCATTCACCAAACTGTTTTGGGGGATTGTTCTTCGGTATGTGACTCCTCCAATGGTCCGATTAGTTTTTGTTCTAGTGCTTTATTTATTGCAAAAAAATTCTGCTTAGGTGACCATGTTCTTGAGCTTGCATGTCAAATTTCTGTGGTCAAAAGTAGTCTTAATGCATGATATAGCCACTAGGAACTTGTGGGAGTAGTTGATATCAATCTTGTTGAGCTTGGCTCAATTTTATTTTGAGTCACTACAAATTTCAGAAATTTTTCAGAGGAAGAAAATGTTGAGGAGATTGTTGAGAGGCTCTTCGAGCCGAAGCTCGGAGGATAAGCGGAATGAGGAGATTAAAATTCACAAACCCAATCTTCCTCGCACTGCGGAGGTTCGGCCGTGCGAATAGCCTTGTGATGTGTTCTTAAAAGCCGCCGAATTTTATGAACACTTTTATTACTTGGCTGAGAATGCAGGCCTCACCGATTTCCTCCACGACAAGCGCGAACAGTATCTCCTACACACTAATATTTTCGTGCAATTTTTTTATTTCCATGCTAAGAAATCACCACCTTCAATGGAGTTTCACTTATATGATGAGTTTAAGGAGATGTCACTCCATGATTTTTGTCGGGTCTGCAAGATACCCTTTGTGGGCAACATAGAAGAACCACATCGTAGTGATGTGGATGGATTTATTGATAGAATTGCCGCAGGGGAAACGAGGTTCCGATGCAAGAATTACCAGTATACATTTTTCTTTTCTACGTTACTTTGCGATATTTGCTAGTAGATGCTTAATTGGTCACGAAAACAGTGGAAATCTTAGTACTCCTGATCTTGTTATCTTGCGCCATGCTTTATTTCGTGGTACAACTTTCGGCTTAGGCGCTATTATTGCTAAACGATTAAGTCTGAATCGTACAAAGGGCCCTATCTTTGGAGGCATCTTTGCTTCACGCCTTTCTAAACACTTTGAGATTCCTATTAGGCATTATGAGGAAGAGGAAAAGTTGTTGCCCCCTATTTTTCTAGATTATAAGAGTATGGTAGCACATGAATTTATTGTTAAAAATAAGAAGAAGATGCTTAAGTACAATTTGATATTTGATAAAACTTATTGTGAGATTGTTATCTTGCATGCACCCTCCTTGTTTAACATACTTTCAGGCATGTACCTCATCTTGCCCGATGCCATTTATGCGTACCGGGAGCTGACACAAGGTCCAGAGCCTGAGCCTGAGGCACCACTTGACCCTTATCGACAGTCTGTTTATCAGTGGGATCCAGAGGAGATTGCCAACCAGCGGCACCCTGAGGACCCTCCTCAGTACATCGGAGAGAGTAGCTTTGATATGTGGGCATAGACCAACTTAGGCCAAAAGCCTAAGCTTGGGGGAGTACGTATTTCTCACCGACATTACATTCATGTTCAAACACTCATGCCAGTTGTCGGTGCTCATACTTTTTCATTGTACTATCCATGCTAGTTTATTTTATTTTCTAAGCCTTCTTCTTGTGTGTCAGAAAAATCCTTAAGGAAAACCCCAAAAAAAATAGTTGTAGCTTTTTAGCTAGCTTACTTTCCATGCCTGTAGTAGTAATTAAAAGAAAACCCAAAAAGATTTCTCGTTCTTCTTTTGCTTGTTGAGAGCTTTTCCGTGTAAATAGTTTTATTTCTTTTCTTTTCTTTGGGGGTCGAGAGGAGAAGACCATGATGAAAATGTTGAGTGGCTCTCATATGCTTTATTGTTGATTTAACCAAGAGCCCATATTACCTTGTCTTCTCCCTTGTATTAGATGCTTGCAGATTCCAGCTTAGTCCAATGCACGTGCACTATTATTATTATCCACACCGTTCGGCCGTGCGAGTGAAAGGCAATAATGACGATATATGATGGACTGATTAAGATGAGAGAAGCTGGTATGAACTCGACCTATCTTGTTTTTGTAAATATGATTAGTTCATCATTCCTGATTCAGCCTATTATGAATGAAACATGTTTGCAATGACAATTAGAGATTATAGTTGCTCATGCCATGCTTAATTAGCTAGGCGTTTATAATGGTTTACCTTGTGTGCCAACATGCTATTAAAATGGTTGTGATGTGGTATGATAGGGTGGTATCCTCCTTTGAACAATTCAAGTGGTTTGACTTGGCACATGTTCACGCATGTAGTTGAAACAAAATCAACATAGCCTCCACGATATTTATATTCATGGTGATTTATATCCTACTCATGCATGCTTGTAGTCATTGTTGATTAATCTTAATGCATGTTCATGACTGTTGTCGCTCTCTAGTTGGTCGCTCCCAGTTTCTTTCTAGCCTTCACTTGTACTAAGCGGGAATACTGCTTGTGCATCCACTTCCATAAACCCCAAAGTTATTCCATATGAGTCCACCATACCTTCCTATATGCGGCATTTACCTGCCATTCCAACTAAATTTGTATGTACCAAATTCTAAACCTTCAAATGAAATTACGTTTTGTATGCTCGAATAGCTCATGTATCAACTAGGGTTGTTTATATCTTCCATGCTAGGTGGGTTATTCTCATGATGAGTGGACTCTGCTCATCATTCACGAGAAAATGGCCGGTAACCGGGATGCCCAGTCCCATGCTCAAGTCAAATCAAAATAATTAAAAAAAAACTCCCCTTGGACTGTTGTTGGTATGGACGGTACCCCGTGGATTCGGATTGCCGTGGAGTGTGCTTGCTGGTGGTGGGGGAGTATAAACTTTACCATTCTATTTGGGAACCGCCTATAATATGTGTAGCATGGAAGATATTGAGATCTCTTGGTTGTTATGTAGACAATGAAAGTATGCCACTCAAAATATTATTATCTCCGTTTTAAAACTCGAGCTCTGGCACCTCTGCAAATCCCTGCTTCCCTCTGCGAAGGGCCTATCTATTTAATTTTATGTTGAGTCATCTTCCTCTTATTAAAAAAGCACCAGTTGGAGAGCACCGCTATTATTTGTATGTGTTGCAATTAATTTATATTGAGTATGACTGTGACTGGATCTATTTTACCATGAATTACAATGTCTAATCAGTCCTTGATCTTCAGGGGTGCTCTGCATTTATGTTTTGCGGTCTCAGAAAGGGCTAGCGAGATACCATCTTGTTATATCATATTATGATTGTTTTGAGAAAGTGTTTTCATCCGAGATTTATTATTATTGCTCGCTAGTTGATTATGCCATTGATGTGAGTAAACATGAGACCTAAATGTTATTCTGAATGTGGCTAGTTCATAATCTTTGCTGAAAACTTGAATGTTGGCTTTACATATTTGCAACAACAAGAGCAAACAGAGTTTGTAAAAGTTTTTCTTTATCACTTTCAGTTTGTCAACTGAATTGCTTGAGGACAAGCAAAGGTTTAAGCTTGGGGGAGTTGATACGTCTCCAACATATTTACTTTTCCAAACACTTTTGCCTTGTTTTGGACTCTAACTTGCATGATTTGAATGGAATTAACCCGGACTGACGGTGTTTTCACCAGAACTGCCATGGTGCTATTTTTGTGCAGAAATAAAAGTTCTCGGAATGACCTGAAAATCAACGGAGAATATATTTTTAATTTATAAAAAATACTGGCGAAAGAATCAACACCATGGGGCCCACAGCCTGTCCACGAGGGTGGGGGCGCGCCTGCCCCCCTGGGCGTGCCCCCTGCCTTGTGGGCCACCTGGAGCTCCACCAACCTCAACTCCGACTCCATATATTCATGTTCGGGGAGAAAAAAAATTAGAGAGAAGGATTCATCGCGTTTTACGATATGGAGTCGCCACCAAGCCCTAATTTCTCTCGGGGGGCTGATCTGGAGTCCATTCGGGGCTCCGGAGAGGGCAATCCGTCGCCATCGTCATCATCAAGCATCCTCCATCACCAATTTCATGATGCTCACCGCCGTGCGTGAGTAATTCCATCGTAGGCTTGCTGGACGGTGATTGGTTGGATGAGATTTACCATGTAATCGAGTTAGTTTTGTTAGGGTTTGATCCCTAGTATCCATTATGTTCTAAGATTGATGTTGCTATGACTTTGCTATGCTTAATGCTTGTCACTAGGGCCCGTGTGCCATGATTTCAGATCTGAACCTATTATGTTTTCATGAATATATGTGAGTTCTTGATCCTATCTTGGAATTCAATAGTCACATACTATGTGTTATGATCCGGCAACCCTGAAGTGACAATAATCGGGACCACTCCCGGTGATGACCGTAGTTTTAGGAGTTCATGTATTCACTAATTGTTAATGCTTTGCTACGGTACTTTATTAAAAGGAGGTCTTAATATCTCTTAGTTTCCAATAGGACCCTGCTGCCACGGGAGGGTGTCGGGGGAAAATGTCCTCCCACGAGCACCTATAGGACCGGAGCCCCTTCTACGTTGCGGTAAGGGAGCGGAGGGAGCACGGAGAGCAGATCGAGGAACGCACGCGGGCAGTTTTACCCAGGTTCGGGCCGCGCGGGCGCGTAAAACCCTACTCCTGCTTAGGTTGTATTGAGTGTTTGGGCTCGGGAGCTTGAAGATCTACAGTACTTAGCTACACTGAGCGAGAGAGTTGTCTAGGTTTCGAGCTGAACCTCCTCTACGTAGTGCATGGGCCTCCTTTTATAGCTCAAAGAGGTCTCCGACAGGTGTCAACGTAGAGGAGGGTAAAAGTGTAAATTTGGTGGTAGTTGTAACAGTGCGTGAATAGTGCATGAACAGTGGATGAACAGTGGTCTTCACCTAACTTTGACAGTGGGGGACAAGGGCATTAATTGCCCGTCGCCGTCGCCCCAAAAAGCGTCCGTCCATGCTCCTCTGTTCGCCACGGCGGTAGCCTCTTCACCGTGGCTTGCCACCGTGTGCCCCAGGCTGCACAGCCGTCCGCCACGCGTCCCTGGAAGGGCCCCAGGGCGACGCGTAGGCAGATGAGCTGGAGCGCGGGCACACAGCGTAGGTTCCC
This sequence comes from Secale cereale, assembly GCA_902687465.1. Lineage (NCBI taxonomy): Eukaryota > Viridiplantae > Streptophyta > Magnoliopsida > Poales > Poaceae > Secale > Secale cereale. Next base: position 729,204,996 of record LR738715.1, read on the forward strand.
CCGGCAAGCACCTTGCCGGGGTCGTGATCTTGCCGGGCCCGGAAGCTTGTCGCTCTCCGGGTCCTGCCGGGGCGCATGATGCGCCGAGGCGTCTCTTGGGGTATGTATTCCTTGGCCTTCCTGGCAAGCTCCTCTTGCCAGGGTCTTGTGCTAAAGTGATATCCTTGAGCCTGGTGCGGCCTTCCCGGCAAGCTCCTCTTGCCGGGGCCTTGATCTTCTCACTTGTATACTTTGTTCTTGAATGGCTTCATAGGGGCCGGAAAGGTTCTTGGCGAGCACGTGGTAAGCCCTGCCACGGGAAGCTGCTACTGCCCATGCACAAGTTGGGGTACTAAGGTACCCCTATCTTAGTACACCGACAGGAGCCCCAGGGCCTGGGTCACACACGATGCCGAGCGCTGTTGGGCCAGGCCCAAAACAGTGCACGGGCACACGCGGCCCACGGCAAGCCGTATCTCCTTCCGTATCCGCCGCATCCCTCCGTAACGGCACGCGTCGATTGCGGCGTCGTGGGAGAGATCGTGGCCTGTTGTTTAATGGGAAATGCGGAACGTCCCCCACTTCCCCCTTAAAAGCAGAGGAAGCAGGAGCAGTTCCCTCCATCGTCTTCATTGCGCCTTGATTCTCCAGAAACCCCCGTCGCCCTCCGCCTCCCAAAGGTCGACAGAGAGCTCAGCTCCACCCCCTCATCCGCCGTCCGCAGCGTCCGCAACGCCGTCGTCCTTCCCGCCTTCCCCGCCATGGCCCCGAAGGGCGACAAGACGAAGAAGGAGAAGTCCGAGCAGGCGGCGAAGCTGGCCGCCCTGCGGAAGAAGTGCGTGGTCTTCGCGCCAAGGCTTGGTCCGAGGGAGCTCCGGGACAAATACTATTTGTTCTGGGCGAGGGAGACCAAGGCTCATCCCCGCACCAGAGTCCTCCCCGCCGTCGCCGTCGACATGTTCCCCGGCGGGTAGTTTTTCTTTGCCGCATTCTTCCACTGTGGTTTGTGCCCTCCGTACTCGGAGTTCTTCTGTGATGTAATGAACACATAAGGCCTCCACCTTCTAGATTTCACCCCCAACGCCATTCTTACAATGGCCGTTTTCGCACATCTGTGCGAAAACTATGTTGGGGTTCATCCCAATGTAGCTCTTTTCCGCCACTTCTTTATGCCTAGAGTAGAGTCCGGCGCTCCCCTCTCCGGCGGCATCTCCTGGATCTTCAGGCTGAACAAGAAGGATTCGTACCTGAAGGGAGAGCTCCGCGGGAAGTGGGAGGAGTGGAGAGCCGATTGGTGCTGGGTGCTAGAAGATAAGGCCGAGCCCTTTACCTCGCCGCGCACGACTGCCATAGTGCGCGGCAGGGATTGGAGTGAATTGGCCCCGGAGGACAGCAAGCTCAACATCGCCCTCATTAGGATCATTCGTCTCCGGGTCGCCAATTTAACTGTTGGAGAAGTTGGAGCAGATTTCCTCCGCCGCCGCATCGCCCCTTTACAGGAAAGGAAGAGGCGTGCCTGGGAATTCGGCAACGCGGCGGACATCATGAGGCTGCGCCCTGGATTGAACTACAACTTCACCGTCTTGGAGTTGAAGGGGATGGTCAAGGAGCTCTTCAAGCATGACCCCGCCCATCCGGAGTGGTTCAGACCTTCCCGGGGAGTGGTGCCGCTGTGTAACAGCACTGCCCAAGATTCCCTACGAGCGATGATGCCCGCGTGTGACTCCCATGGCGTCGTCCCCACTTGGATAGAGCCTCCGCCAGAGACCGTGCTGAACTTCTTCGACAACTTGGTCGAGAAGCCCTGCAAGGCCGACGAGCAGAAGGGTCTTACTCGGGATACTACTGGCCGGGATATAGCTTACATTGCCTCCAGGATGGAGGAGGCTGCCGCAGCTGCGGCAGCGGGCGAATTTGGATACACTGTGGACGAGGCAGAGGCCGCGGACGCAGTGAGTCAAGCAGAGGAGGCGGAAATCCTCAAGCTGCTGAAGATCGCGCCCGAGGAGTTTGCCGGGGAGCCCTCCGCGCAGCTTGCCGGGACGAGTGAGGTTGCCGGGGGGAGCGAAGCCGCCGGGCATGGCACTGAGTCCAGCGGGCTTGCCGAGGAGGAGGAGGAGGTCGAGGCTGAAGATTCCGAAGAAGACTCCGGTGGGTCTCTGAATCTAGACGACGATGCCTCTTCGTCCTCGGAGAACTCTCTGCCTCCGCCAAGCCCTCCGCAGCAACAGAAGAAGCGCCTCCGCAAGGCAGCTGAGACGGCGAGGCCACAGGCGCCTCGGCAGCAGCCGGCGCGCCGTGCGACGCGCGCCACCAAGACGAGCGGAGTCGTCAAGGAGGCGCCCCGTGCTCAAGCGCCAAGCGGAGCGGGATCTTCCCGGAGCGGAACGGGTGCTCCTTCTGCCCCTCGGTCCTCGGCGACGACGGGGGCTGGGTCTTCACAGCCCGCAGCCCCGGAGTCCGCCAAGCGCCCGAGGGAACCTTCTCCTCCAGCTCCTCGCGCGGGAGCACCTCAGGCGGATTTTGACTTCTCCGCCCTTAGCTCCGACGAAGAGGAAGAGGAGTAAGTACTTGCAATTCTTTTTTAGTTTCTTTGATTTTGTCTTGATTTTCCTTGCTTGGTTCTGATCCTGCTTTTTGTTTTGCTTTGCAGGACCTTGACCCAGCGGATGGCGAAGAGGGCCAAGATCCCTGTGGTCACAATCGAGGACGACGAGCCTGCCGCGGCGACAAGTGATGTGCTGGCGACGAGCTTGCCGGATCAGTCTGTTGCTCCGAGGAGCAGCCCCCAGCGCAGCCCCCAGCGTAAGTCTGGTATTTATCCTTCTATTTGATGGGTGCGCTTGAGGTGATCATCTTCATCTGATATCTTATTGTCTTGTGCAGAAGTGGAGCCGCAGCCACAGGAGCGCCAGGAAGTCGCCCCCGACGAGCTACTTGCTCCACCCTCCCCGCCAAGGGTGAACTCCCCGGCAAGGGAGAACGCTCCACCAAGGACGGGCACTCCGCCAAGGGCGAGTACCCCGCCAAGGGTGAGCAGCCCGACAAGGGTGAGCACCCCGCCAAGGGAGGGCGCAGGCGGCCCTCCGCCAGCAGGGGCTACTACTCCGCCGCCAAGGGAAAACTCCCCGACGAGGGACCCTGTCATTGAAGAGATCCGCGAAGGTAAGCCTTGCAACTTCTTCTTCTTGGATTTGTCTTTTTTGGATATTTGCTTGACTTTTTCTTTTCTTTTTCTTCTACTAGATCCTCCTGCCCCGGAGCGGATGGAGACGGAGGCCACCGCTGAGGAGGAGGTGCACGGCGACGGCGGCAACGCCACTACCGCCGAGGGAACGGCTGGAGCTGGCGAGCCAGTCATCGAAGAGACCGCCCCGACCGCCGACGCCGCGGCTGGGGAAGGGACCGGCGACCAAACTGCTGGCCCGGAGGCCGCAGGAGCGCCGGACGCTGCACCGGCCGCCGACCCTTCCGCCTCCGCGGAGCGGTCGGGTGTCTACTTGAAGGCCGCCAACGGGGTCTTCATACAAGTCCCGTGGGCGTCCTCGTCTCGAGCACCCGTGGAGGGAGAGACCTTTGACGGAGAGGTCCTCGCCTCCGCCGGTTTGAAGATCATCGAAGCGCCCGGCGATAGCGACGAGCCCGAAGAGGAGGGACTCCTTCGTCGGCTCCTGGCTTTGTATCGAGCCAGGCAGGCGAAGCTGGAGTCTCGGGAGGCTCTCGCCGCCAAGGCTGGAGCAGACTTGGAGAAGCGCGCCGCGGAGCACCGTGCCGCCAACCAGGCGGCCCTCCGCAACTTGGTGGAGGAGCGTGAAGAGCTTGCCCGGGCGCAGCAAGCCTTCCTCCTGGAGAAAGCTGAGGTAGAAGAGCAGCAGCGGCTGGCCGCTGAGGAGTTGTCTCAGCGGGAGGGAGCGCTCAACCAGCGGAAGGTCGACCTCGACAGCCACGAGGACGACCTCACCGCCCGGGAGCAAGCCATTGGCGGGGCCCTGAAGGAGGCGAAGGAGGCCGCCGCTGCCGCGGAAACTGCTAAAAAGGATCTAGAGGCCAGGGTGAAGCAGCTGGAGTTGTTCCTGAAGGCAAGCGAGGACAGAGTCACTGCGCTCAATGTGGAGCGGGAGAAAGATGCCCACACCAACTCTGAGCTGCAGGTACGTCTCTCCGAGAAGGGCACAGAGCTCTCTGACGCCAAGAACTCCATTGCTGACTTAGAGCTGAAGGTCTCCACCCTGACTGGCTCGCTCGACGCTGCCCGGGACTGCGAGACGAAGCTGAAGGACGAACTCCGCAAGGAGAGAAACTTGGTGGAGAGCGCCGCCGTCTCGGCGAACAACTTCAACCGGGCAGTGGAGCAGTGGACTGATGAGCTGGTCACCTCCGCTGCCAATATTGACAAGGAGATGGTGGCGCTGAGAGCGGAGCATCTCGTGTACTCCCCGGACGAGAGTCTCCCCCACAGCGCCAAGTTGAGTCTGTTCTTCAGGGGAATCGTGCCGGCGCTTGCGCGGCTGCGGGAGAGGATCCCCGTGCAGCTGGCCGACGAGACGCGTCGTCTCTGGACGGGCACCATGGAGCGGGTCTTGTCAAAGATCGTCTTCCGCAACCCCGGCATCAACCTCGTCAACGTCCTCCGCAGCTTGCCGCCCGAAGCCGATCAAGAGGCGTTGAAGGCGCAGGTTGCCCACATCGTCGCCAAGGTGAACAAGATCACAAGGCGTGAAGGCGACCGCGTAGATTTGGTTCCTTTCTTTCTGCTTCTTTTGCCGCTGCAAAGTATGTTACGGACAAGAATCTATTAATATTGCGGCAAGTTATCTTTGTAATATACAATCTTATTTTGAGCAACCAATGCGGTGTTATCTTCCTTGCTTTGGTCCCTTTACTTTGTATGAATTCCACCCTACGCTTTCAGGGAACTTGTCGGCAAAAGGACCCTTGCCGCGAGCGCTGAGTGCTGGACTCTTAGCAGCCTGCCGGCAAAGGCCTTGCCGGCAAGAAACCTTGCTGCAGCTAGTCGCAACACACTTAGATTGTTGAGCGAACTCGAAAACGAAGCAAGGGCGCGACACTTGTCGCAGCTCACTTAAGTCGTTGAGCGAGCTCGAAACAAAGTAAGGGTGCGGCTAGGCACGGGTAGGTTCCTCCGCGCACAGGTTTTCCATACAAAGTGTGGTTGTTCAAGGAAGACAACTAAGAAAATTCGAAAAATTTGAATTGCTCAAACTTTGGTAACTTAGCTTTCATAAGTTGTTTGCTCCCCGACAAGGCTTCTCTTTCTTGAACAATACTTGGTTCATACCTCCATCTCCTTCCCCCCCCCCCCGGCAAACTTGTGCGCGAGGAATACTCCTTCTGTTTAAGAGGGAAAGAAAAAAGAGGAGGAAAAAGCAAGTATAGGGCCTTATGGCTTGCTAGTGCTTACCGGGGATGTGCGTTGCACAATGCGTCAGATAATGCATGCAAATAACAAAGAAAAGCATGGAAATGACAAGTGGTGCGAAGCACAAAAGCTTTACTGATGCACAGGATCTGCGCCCGGCTTTGTACAAAGGTTTACATGCAACAGCGGCAAGACTTGTACAAAAGGTGTTTGCCGGAGCGGATCACGGCAACCGCGCCTTATGGGTGAAACTTGCGAAGATGCTCTATGTTCCAGGAGTTGCTCACCGGTAAGCCTTCTTCGGTCTCAAGGCGGACATCGCCGGGCCTTGTGACTTGTCTCACCCGATAAGGGCCTTCCCACTTCGGCGTCAACTTGTTGGAATTCTTGGCGGACTGAACACGCCGAAGAACAAGGTCGCCTTCCTCGAGACTCCTGGCCTTGACCTTGCGGCTATGATAGCGACGCAAGGCTTGCTGGTATCGAGCAGCTCGTACAGCAGCCTGGAGACGTTCCTCCTCAAGGAGCAATGCGTCATCTTGTCGCAGTTGCTCTTGCTCGAGCTCATCGTAAGCGAGCACTCGAGGAGATCCATATACGAGTTCCGTGGGGAGAACTGCCTCTGCTCCGTAGAAAAGAGCAAAGGGTGTCTGTCCGGTGGCTCGATTTGGTGTCGTCCTGATTGACCAAAGAGCCGCCGGCAACTCCTCTATCTAGTTTCTTCCGCACTTGTGCAGCCTGTCGAAGGTTCTTGTCTTGAGTCCGCGCAGCACTTCAGCATTGGCCCTCTCCGCTTGACCATTGCTCCTCGGGTGAGCAACAGAAGCGAAGCAGACCTTGGCGCAAGGTCTTGGACGTACTGCATGAAGGTGCGACTTGTAAACTGTGTGCCGTTGTCGGTGATGATCCTGTTAGGGATTCCGAAACGGCAAAGAATTGACCTGAAGAACCTGACCGCCGACTGTGCTGTCACCTTTCTCACTGGTTCCACTTCTGGCCACTTTGTGAACTTGTCGATTGCTACGTACAAGTACTCAAAGCCCCCGACTGCGCGGGGAAAGGGGCCGAGGATGTCGAGCCCCCAGACCGAGAAGGGCCAGGACAAAGGGATCGTCTGGAGAGCTTGAGCTGGCTGGTGAATTTGCTTGGCATGGAACTGGCACGCTTCACACTTGGTTACTTGTGCAGTTGCATCTTGGAGGGCTTCTGGCCAGAAGAACCCTTGCCGGAACGCCTTGCCAGCAAGTGCCCTTGCGCCAATGTGGTGGCCACATATGCCTCAATGTATCTCCGCCAACAGCTTCTGTCCATCTTCTCTGGAAATGCACTTCAACCTGACACCATTGAGTCTTCTTCTGTACAGTTCATTGCCAACGAACTGGTACATACTTGACTGCCTGGTTATTTTCTCTATCTCTTCTGGCTCATCGGGAAGTTCTCCAGTTTGCAGGAAGCGGACAATTTGCTGTGCCCATGCTGGAGCCTGAGGCTCAACAACAAGGACTAAAGGCATGAGGGCTGCTGCGGGAACCTCAGCTTCCACGGCAAGAACCTGCGGCTCTGCCGGAGCTGATGGTCCCCCGGCAAGCCTGCCGGGGCAAGGCTTGTCGAGAACGTTTGCTTCAACTGTACAGACCCTTGGATCTGTAGGAGCAAACTGTTCCTCAGCATCTTGGCTGTTGATCTTGGGGACCTTAGCGGCGGCTTCTGGAAGATCCGCCGGCAAATAGTCGCCGGAGACCAACTTCCTCTTCTTGTTCTGCCCAACTGATGGTGTAACGGATGGCTGAGTTAGCTTGAGCACGAAGGTCCCTGGTTCCACAGGTAACTTCATCGCAGCACACTTTGAGAGGCCATCTGCAATATCATTCTGAGCTCTTGGCACGTGCTCCATTTGCAGACCTTCAAAGTGCTCTTCAAGCTTCCTCACTTCATCAACATAAGCTTCCATCAAAGGGCTCTGGTAACTCTTATTTACTTGCCGGACCACCAACTGTGAATCTCCCCGCACAATCAACTTCTTGATCCCAAACTCGGCCGCAATTCTGAGGCCGGCAAGCAAACCTTCATACTCTGCAGTATTGTTTGTCACTTGTTCCTTGGGAAAGTGCATCTGGACGACATACTTGAGGTGCTCTCCGGTGGGCGCTATGAGTACCACGCCGGCACCGGCGCCTTGCAGCGAGAAAGCACCATCAAAGTACATTATCCATTCGCTGCTCGCTTCTTGGACGGGGACGCTTGTCTCTGGGACTTCTTCGTCTGGCGTTGGGGTCCATTCAGCTATGAATTCTGCCAAAGCTCTGCTCTGTATGGTTGAAGTACTCTCAAACTTGAGACCAAAGCTTGACAGCTCCAGTGCCCACTCGACGATCCTGCCTGTTGCTTCGGGATTTTGCAATATCCTCTTCAACAGAAAGCGAGTGACCACTGTTATCTCGTGTGCTTGCAAGTAATGGCGCAGCTTTCTTGAGGCCATGAGGAGGCCGAAAAGCAACTTCTGCACCCCAGAGTATCTTGACCTAGCCCCCTGCAAGAGGGAACTTACAAAATACACTGGGCGCTGCACCATCTTCCTTCTTACTTCTCCTTGTTCCTGCGCAGACTTGTCCTCGTCGGGGCCAGAGCTTGTCGGGGGAGCCCCCTGCTTGTCGCTGGAAGCACTTGCCGGAGCTGCGGGTTCTTCCTCTGCCTCCCTTTCCGCTACCAACGCAGCACTAACCACTTGATTGGTTGCCGCTAAGTACAGCAGCAACTTCTCTTGTGGTCTAGGTGCGACAAGTATTGGAGTGGAGGACAGGTATCCTTTCAAGTCTTGCAGCGCTGCCTCCGCTTCCGGAGTCCATTTCATAGGACCTGCCTTTTTCAAAATTTTGAAGAAAGGCAGGGCGCGTTCTGCAGACTTTGAAATGAACCTGCTGAGGGCAGCCACACAACCAGCAAGTCTCCTTACGTCCTTGACGCGCTTCGGGGCTTCAATCTGCTCAATGGCTTTTATCTTGTCGGGATTGGCTTCAATCCCCCTCTGGGACACAAAGAACCCGAGAAGCTTGCCGGAGGGGACTCCGAAGACGCACTTCTCGGGGTTCAGCTTGAGTTGGATCTTGCGCAGATTCTCAAAGGTTTCTTCTAAGTCCTGTATCAGGGTATCTTTGCTCTTGCTCTTGACCACTATATCATCCATGTAGGCTTCTATATTCCTGTGGATCTGTGGCTCAAAAGCAGTGTGCACCACCCTCGCAAATGTGGAGCCTGCATTCTTCAATCCAAAGGGCATGCGTATGAAGCAATATGTGCCGCATGGAGTAATGAATGCAGTCTTCTCTTCATCTTCCTTGGCCATGAATATCTGGTGGTAACCTGAGTATGCATCAAGGAATGAGAGCAACTCACATCCAGCTGTGGAGTCAACAGTCTGGTCGATGCGTGGCAAGGGAAAGGGATCCTTGGGACAAGCTTTGTTCACGTCGGTGAAGTCTATACAAAGTCTCCACTTTCCATTAGCCTTTCGCATGACAACTGGATTGGCCAACCACGTGGGATGTATTACGCCTCTAACCAGGCCTGCTGCTTCTAGCTTCTTTATCTCTTCGGCTATGAACTCTTGGCGCTCCACGGCTTGCTTCCTGACCTTCTGCTTGACGGGCCGCGCGTGAGGACAAACAGCAAGCTTGTGCTCCATTACCTCCCTTGGAACGCCGGGGATGTCAGACGGTTGCCATGCAAACACGTCGACATTCGCCCGCAGGAAGGCAACGAGCGCGCTTTCCTATTTGTGGTCGAGTGTAGCACTGATGGTGAAGGTACCACCAGTGCCATCCTCCTTGGCGGACACCTTCTTGGTTGCCGGTGAAGCTGCCATTCCTTTCTTGGACTTGCCGGTGGAGCTCGATGGTGCGTCCTCGACGGCAGCGCAGCACTCCGAAGAGGTGCGTTTGCCGGAGTGGGCCCCAGAGCTCCTCCCGGACTTGGACTTGGTCTTCCCCCCCGGGAGCTTCAGCGGCAAGTTTGCTGCTGTCTGCTGCGGCTGCTGCATCCCGGTAGATCTTGTCGGCGCAGATAAGCGCATCCTTCTTGTCGCCGGGGACAGAGATGACGCTTATCGGCCCGGCATCTTGAGTACGTTGTACGCAAAGTGGGAAGCTGCCATGAACTTGGCGAGGGCAGGACGGCCAAGTATCCCATTGTATGGTAATGGGATATCAGCAACATCAAACGTGACCCGCTCCGTCCTGAAGTTGAGCTCCCCGCCAAAGGTCACTGGCAGCGTAATCTTCCCCTTCGGCTTGCTCCTTCCCGGGTTGATTCCATGGAACGACCCGGTTTCCTCGAGCTCGCTGTCGGGGATCTGTAGCTTCTTGATCACAGCTGAGGAGATCAAGTTCAGGCCGGCCCCGCCGTCAACCAACATCTTTGTGACCTTGAGGTTGCGGATAGTTGGCGAGACCAACATCGGCAAGCACCCGACCGCAGTTGTGCGGTCAGGGTGATCCTCAAGGTCAAAAACGATGGGCGTGCTGGACCACTTCAGCAGCCTGCGTGACTCGACGGGCGGCTCAGCTGCATTCACTTCCCGCACCCACTGCTTGAGTTGGCGGTGGGAAGTGTGCAGAGAGGCGCCTCCGTCGACACACTAAACTTCTGTGGCCTTCTGGAACTCCTGCTCGCTGTTGTCTCCTTCTTCCATGTCGTCGTCGTCGTCTTCCTCATCCTTGTCGCGGCCCCGGGGAGGTCTGTCACCTTGCCGCTGCTTGGCCTTGCCGCGGCGTCCTCCCCGGCCATTGAATGGCCGCTTCTTGCTTGGTTCTCCTCCGCCTCCTTGGGCCTTCTCCTTGTCGCGGCGCTTGTATTCAGCCTTCTGCTGTTCTACGAGGTACTCGACTCTTTTGCAGTTCTGAAGATCGTGGCCCTTGGTGCGGTGGATCTTGCAGTACTGCTTGTCGGAGCCGTCATGCTTGTCGGCTGCCGCTACAGGGGCGGGTTCCTTGCCGGAACCGCCAGCCTGTGCCTTCTTGGTGGGAGCCTCCTTGCCGGACTGCTCGACGACTAGCACCTCCTTGCTCTTCTTCTTTCTGTTATTCCGCCGCCGACTTTTCTTTGTCGGGGCGGCATCTTCACTGTCGCTTCCTCCTGCGCCAGTATCCTCTCCGGGGAGTCTCCTCCCCTCTTCAGCGCGCGCGCACTTGTCAGCCAGAGCATAGAGCTCGCTGACATCTCGGATCTTGGTCATGGCCATCTCCTCCCTCATCTGGCGGTTACGCACATTCTGGTGGAACGCGCTGATAACCGCAGCAGGGTGGACGTCGGGAATGTTGTGCTGGACGCGGCTGAACCTCTGGATGTACTTGCGCAGGGACTCTCCCTCCTTCTGGGCGAGGATGTGGAGATCGCTCTCCTGGCCGTGGGGTTTGTGGCCGCCCGTGAAGGCGCCAACAAACTGGTGGCACAAATCTGCCCACGAAGAAATGGAGTTTTCCGGCAAGTGCATAAGCCAAGACCGGACGTTTGGCTTAAGCACTAGCGGGAAGTAGTTGGCTAATATCTTCTCGTCGCGTCCCCCAGCAGCCTGCACCGCGATGGTGTAGATGCTGAGGAACTCCGAGGGGTGTGTCTTGCCGTCGTACTTCTCGGGTACGTCGGGCTTGAAATTCTTCATGCTGGGCCACTGGACTCGCCGCAGCTCACGGGTGAACACAGGGCAACCTGTCGCGTACGGCAAGTCGCCTGGTTCACCGGGCGCATGCGTGTCGACAGCGGTCCCAGCGCGCTGATCTGACTGTCTTCGGGCTTCTCGTCGACGCTCGATGCGAGTCCGAGCATCCTCTTGCCGCCTGTCGTCGAGGATCTGGCGCTGGTCACGACGAGCCCGCGGATCTGACGACGCCGTGGAGTCGTCGTCGACGTTGATCCGGCGTGGTGGCGTCTTCTGTTTCTGCGGCGGGGAGTGCACGGTAGTTGCACCCCCGGCGGTCTTGTCTCCATCGGCCTTCGTCTGGTCGACTTGCCGTGGCCGCGACGTTGCCGACTGCTGCGACGTGTCGTTGTTGGCGAAGGCGATGAGGCTCTGGATCGTCGCCCTCCAGTCTTCGGCTTTATCTACCGCTGGAGGGAAGTCGAGGAGCAGTTGTGCTCTTGCTAGAGCTTCTGCTGGAGAGGAGGGGAGCGGCGGCGAGCGGTGCGAGGAGCGAGATCTGCTCGGACTTCTAACGGGGTTAGAAGGAGCAGTTTCTCGCCCCGGCGACCGCGCCTTGCTCGTACCAGGACGATGGCCTTGAGCATCCCGCGATCCTCCGGTTTGTCCTTGTCCCAGCAAGCGTATGGTACCTCCTGTACTACGGCGCTGCTGGCCTGGCACCTCCTGAGAGGGATGTGGTGCGTGCACGGACGCCGAGGCTTTGGAGTTCGCCCGGTCGTCGGTCTTGTCCTTGGACTTGGTGGCGCCGTGAGTTTCCTCGCCGGCGACCACCCTTCCGCCGACGTCTCCTCAACCAACCGTTGGTTCTGGTGGCGGTGGGATCGACGCAGAAGGGCCTCCGACCTCCGAAGCCTTCTTCTTCGGAGGCATGTTGATGCTGTCGATGCGGTTGATGAAGCTGATGAAGTTGTTGAAGGTTGCGCCCCCGTGAGCGCCGGATCAGGTTCGCACAACCTCGACGCCCCCTACCTGGCGAGCCAAAGATGTCGGGGGAAAATGTCCTCCCACGAGCACCTATGGGACCGGAGCCCCTTCTACGTTGCGGTAAGGGAGCGGAGGGAGCACGGAGAGCAGATCGAGGAGCGCACGCGGGCAGTTTTACCCAGGTTCGGGCCGCGCGGACGCGTAAAACCCTACTCCTGCTTAGGTTGTATTGAGTTTTTGGGCTCGGGAGCTTGAAGATCTACAGTACTTAGCTACACCGAGCGAGAGAGTTGTCTAGGTTTCGAGCTGAACCTCCTCTACGTAGTGCATGGGCCTCCTTTTATAGCTCAAAGGGGTCTCCGACAGGTGTCAACGTAGAGGAGGGTAAAAGTGTAAATTTGGTTGTAGTTGTAACAGTGCGTGAATAGTGCATGAACAGTGGATGAATAGTGGTCTTCACCTAACTTTGATAGTGGGGGACAAGGGCATTAATTGCCCGTCGCCGTCGCCCCAAAAAGCGTCTGTCCATGCTCCTCCGTTCGCCACGACGGTAGCCTCGTCACCGTGGCTTGCCACCGTGTGCCCCAGGCTGCACAGCCATCCGCCACGCGTCCCTGGAAGGGCCCCAGGGTGACGCGTAGGCAGATGAGCTGGAGCGCGGGCACACAGCGTAGGTTCCCCCGGCAAGCACCTTGCCAAGGTCGTGATCTTGCCGGGCCCGGAAGCTTGTCGCTCTCCGGGTCCTGCCGGGGCGCATGATGCGCCGAGGCGTCTCTTGAGGTATGTATTCCTTGGCCTTCCTGGCAAGCTCCTCTTGCCAGGGTCTTGTGCTAAAGTGATATCCTTGAGCCTGGTGCGGCCTTCCCGGCAAGCTCCTCTTGCCGGGGCCTTGATCTTTAGACTTGTATACTTTGTTCTTGAATGGCTTCATAGGGGCCGGAAAGGTTCTTGGCGAGCACGTGGTAAGCCCTGCCACGGGAAGCTGCTACTGCCCGTGCACAAGTTGGGGTACTAAGGTACCCCTATCTTAGTACACCGACAGAGGGTAGGACAAAAGATGTCATGCAAGTTCTTTTCCATAAGCACGTATGACTATATTCAGAATACATGCCTACATTACATTGATTAACTTTAGCTAGTTCTGTGTCACCCTATGTTATAACTGTTACATGAGGAATCGCATCCGACATAATTATCTATCACTGATACATTGCCAACGAGCTTTTCACATATTGATCTTTGCTTAGTAACTTTTCCATTGCCATTGTTACAATTGCTACAAAAACTGCTACTCTTACTTTTTCCACCGTTACTGTTACTTCCATACTACTTGCTACTAAATACTTTGTTGTAGATATTAAGTCTTTCTGGTGTGGTTGAATTGACAACTCAACTACTAATATTTGAGAATATTCTTTGGCTCCCCTTGTGTCGAATCAATAAATTTGGGTTGAATACTCTACCCTTGAAAACTGTTGTGATCCCCTATACTTGTGGGTTATCAATTCTAATCAGCAACCTTTTCATTTGTTCGCAATTTTGCCATGTCGACTTGGCACGTCAGATTCGATGTGCTGTGAGCAGATTGCCAGTGACCAAAATAATAGGTCGTAGAACCAATGACCTTTTATTTTGGTCATTACCTTCTACGACCATTTCAGAACAAAGGTAGTTAAGTTTCATTAAAAACGGACAACTTTTGACCAACTATTTTTTGTCAGAAATAGGTCACAAAAGGAAAACAATGACCATTTAGTGACCAGTATTGATGGTTGCAAGTTGACATATTTCTTGTAGTGACATAGGCTGCCTATTGATGCGGGCATTTTATTTTAAAAAATACAATCCTACCATCTATTATGAAGGGGTATGGAGAGATTTCCTCCGTTGATGTGATTATGAGGGTTATGTCGAAGCAAAAGTGTTAATTTTCATGTCAAAATGTTCAATCAACAAGCAGTGTGTATCAACGACGAGTTGTTCCATACTAGGTGGTCCGCCTCTCCCCCATTAAAAAAGGAAAGATGTCTATAAGAGCATCTATAACTGGACTTGGCAAATCCGACCCCCTATACGTCCGCGAACGCACCCGGGCATGCCTGCGGGCGCATCCAGACGGCCCCTCATATTTTCCTCCCGACATCCACATATATCAAATCCAGGCATGTCGATCATACAAGCCAATGTCGCATTTAAATAGCAAATGTTGGTACAAAGCATGGATAGTGTTTACATAAAAATATTTTAAGTGTCAAACTGAAGCATTGGCTCCTTGGTTGGCATTGTGTGTCCATGTGTGCTCCACAAGATCATTGAGTACATGTGTGTGCACCTGATGATCACAAAGATTCGGATGCATCTGTAGAAAGTTCATAAGCTGAGCCGCATCTTGATCTTCCGGAATTTCAACTTGTTATGCAAGTGCTTCAAAATCATGGGTTTGGGCTACACCATCATCCTCATGTTCGACAATCATGTTGTGCGGAATAACACAACATGTCATCAACTACCACAAAGTTTCTGATTCCCACATCATTGCAGCGCTCCGCATAATTCCCCAACGAGTTTGAAGCACACAAAATGCCCTCTCCACATCCTTCCTAGTCGCTTCCGGCATTGTTGCAAAGTGGCCCTGTTTGTTGCCGTGCGGTTCGCATATGGTCTTCACAAATGTTGCCCACTGAGGATGTATACCATCGGCAAGATAGTATCCCATGTTGTACTCCTGGCCATTGACGGTGTAGTTGCACGGTGGTGATTCCCCATTGCAAAGCCTCCTGAACAAAAGAGATCAATGAAGCACGTTGATCACTACAAGAAATATGCTATCTTGTGACCTTTTTTCAGTGACCCTGTAAGAAATGGTCGTAAATCTATGACCATTTCAGACCATTTGGTTGTAAGTTGTTCGGGGGGCTCCAAACCCTAAACCATAGTGACCATTAGGGCCAGTAAGGTCATAATTTCATTGCACCAAAAGGTCATAAACAAGATGGCACTGATTCGGTGCCTTATTTGTAACTGATCATGACCAATATAAAAGGTCATTACACTTCAGTTCGAATGCATTAGGATGATTAGGCAGCCACCTCTCCAATCTGGCTTATGTGTCAATGTTTACGTGTCATTTTTGCTGACAGGATCACACTCTGACAGGCGGGACCCATTTGACAGATGCCTTAATTCGTTTATTCGATCGTTAAAAAAGAAGCACGGCCAGGACTCGAACCTGCGACCCGTGATAGTGGGGCTGCATTCCCAGCCACTGGGCTAGAGAAGTTCTGTTGCTCAACTACCAGTAGTATTGTATCTATTATATATCCAGTAGCAGTTTCTCGAAGAAAAAAGTATCCAGTAGATGTCTTAACTCATTGACAAGTGGGACCGGTTCACTTACAGGTGGGACCTATTTGACAGCGTGGGGCCAACTTGTCAGCGAGTTGTGTGTTTGATACTTGACTGATTTGATGACTTTTTTAACATCAAAATGCAATTTTTTTTAACATCAAAATTGATGAAAACAAGATCAAAATCCAGTTCTGAAACAACAGCTCCATCAAAATCCAGTTCAAAAAAGCATCTTCAAAATGATCACTGAAGTCATATTTTGCTCAGTCTTCAACTTGACAGTAGTCTTCTCGCTGAGACACATAACTACAAACTTGTTCAAACTTGTTCAGTCACATAACTACATAACAAAAGCAAACTTTTTCAACATAACAAAAGCAAACTTGTTCAATCACATAACTACATAACAAAAGCAAACTTGTTCAACATAACAAAAGCAAACTTGTTCAAACTTGTTAAACCACATAACTACAAACTGGGACACATAATAGCAAACTGCACAAGCACAAGCACAAGCAACTCATTGTCCCCAGTAGTAGGGGTCATCCCAATGCTCCTCCGCCTCTCGCCATTGCTTGATACCTTCTCTGGTGGTTTCAATTTTCTTCCATGCATCGTATGTGACGTACGCATCTTTCGTTGCGTACTCGATGAGGTACGGTGGCAGTGGGCTGATCCCCCATAGTTTGTAGTCCTCTGCATTGTTGATCTTCTGCTTCATTTTCTTGTAGGATGGGTGAATGAGGCTGGCTGCAAAGTCAGCCAAAGACTGCCACTTCTTTCCATTGTTTGGAACTCTCCATTGGTGTTGCATGTCGACGAACTTGTCGGGGTTGATCTCCAAACCAGACAACTTCAGCTTCTCCTTATCACCTCCAATGCAGAAGCCAACAAAGGTGTACAGCTCCTTCTCCTGCAGGAACGGGCGGAGTAGCTTGGGCCTACATCATGTTCAGAAATTAATCTGGTGCATCTACTTCATAAATTAATCTGGTGCATCAAATTCATCTACTTCAGAAACTACACTAGTACAGCCAGTTCAGAAACTAGTTTAATCAAACTTCACTAGTAAATCTATTGCATCTACTTCAAAAACTTCAGAACTAGTATTGCATCTACTTCATAACTATTGCATCTACTTCAGAAACCTCAGAAACTTCAGAACGACGGAAACTTTAGAAACTACTGATTAGACAGATGCATGAAGAGATTGAATGAGTAGGATGTTTTTACCATTTGGTTGCCGCGGTGATGTGGTATACCAGGCAGAGATCCTCCACGCATAACTGCAGAACTACAACCATTTGCGGAGGTTCGTCTTCCCAGGTATACTCCACATCAACGCCGATTGAACGATGAATCTTGCCGCCGAGCCTCTTCCTGATCTCACGGATCCTCTTGTCGGCTTCGTCTGGATTGCTGGTGCATATGACATCCAGCGGATCCTTCAGGTGGGTATCAACCATGAGCGCTCTGGTGTAGTCCAACTTCTGCCCAGGGACCGGAACGTCGTCGTCGACCACCAATGGCTCCTTGCTAGACGCCTCAACACGGTGATGCTTGGCAAATGGAGGGGAGTTGCTCCACGATTCCTCCACCATTTCCCTCCTGGCTAGCGATGGCGGGCTTGAGATAGAGCCGAGGGGAGTTGCTTGATGCTGGAGGAAGAGGGAGGCAGATGGAGCGGCAATGGAATGAGGAGGGAGGCAGAGGGAGGAAGATGGAGCGGCAATGGAAGGGAGTTACCTGGCCTGGCATCATGGGGAGATGGAGCGGTTGCCTCGAAAACCCAAACATCACCGGTCCTTTAAGCTGCGCGTGGGATCAGACGTGAGTTATATGTGTGATGGAGTGCTCGGTCGTGGGTCCACGGCCTAGGATCTCACAAGTGTACCCTTTGGTTTCTCGCAAGTGTCCAAACCCCGGCCTTCTCCTATTTCTGAAACAAAAAAACAGCCATATTTTGCTCTAAAATTAATGATCACTGCAGCCATATTTTGCTCAATCTTCAAGCATTAAAAAATAGCCACTATAGCCATCCAAAATGGCACCAAAACAGCACCAGAACAACATTACAGCAAAAAATGCTACCAAAATGGCACCAAAGTATCAGCCAAAATGGCACCAGAGTCACTACAGCCATCTTCACCATCAGCCAAAATGGCACCAAAACTACATGATTTTGCATTGTATCTTCACCATCTGCCTCTTCATCACCAAAGTATCATGCATTTTGCTACCTGGAGAGAATTGTAGTAGAAAAACTACATCAGGATCACATCAACAAAAACTATAGAGAAGGTTGATCACCAATCAAAACAAGGAACATGCAGTGATAGTATTAGGTCACCAAGGAGACAAAATTTACCTTCATGTCCATTCGCTACTCATCGTCATTGATACCAAAAAAGGAACTCTATGCCCACTCCTATTTTCCTCATCGTCACTACAATATTGCACCATGGTACGATCAGTCATGTTTTCCTCATCCTCGCTCTTATGCCCATCCGCTACCACCTTTCTTATTTTCTTGATGCCTTCAACTATTGCAGGATCAATGAGCACACGTTGTCGGTCCCTTCGCACTCTGCTTTGCACCAGAACTTCCATAGAGTCATCATCAGCTTGCACCAGAACTTCTATAGAGTCATCATCCTGTTATGTTAGTCCACTACCACCGGGGCCCTTTTCCATTTCAGTTTCAGTCACACTCCACAAGTGTCTGTGCTGAAAGGTTTGCACAACTCGCCATTTTCCGTGCAAAAGAGTGTCTGGCAGATAAAACATCATTGTTGCTTGTGCTGATAGAATAAAGGGATCATTCTTATACCAGCACTTTCCAGTGTTGATGCTTTTTAAGTGGCCATCATATTTGACAAAAGAGTGTCTCTTCTTCTTGCCACCAAGATCAAACCAGTCACAGCGAAATAAGACAACTGAGCGATGGATGCCTCCACTAGAGTTGTACAGCAACTCTACGATGCTTCTCAGCCGACCATAGAAGTCAATGTTCTCACCATCATGTGACCCCTCGGTGACGATTCTACTATTATGTGTCTTCCTTCTTTCCTCGCTGTCAACGGTGCGGTACCAGACACTGTCAAGAATGCATGTTGAATACACTCTCACTCGCTTATCCGGTAAGCATGCCAAAGCAAATAGATCATCACTGACCTTCTTCTCCTCATGCAACTTTCCAATCTGCACAAATAAACCATTTAGAAACAATGTTATTGAATAGTTGGTGAAAAACACAGAAAACATAAAACATGTGGCTAAAGATCTCACATGATTCTTAAACCATTTAGCAAATCCCTTGGCAACCCTTTTATCAACATGAATCTGGCTTTCTTCCTGATTTAACTCTTCCTTGCATTTCCTCCAATGCCAACAAAAACATGTGAATTAAAAGATTATGCTGGTGCCAACTCAAGCAAAAAAATATAATGAGTGCACAAGATATAACGTACTCGATATATGGTAGAACCTCAGCGCAATTTCTAAGCACAAACCAAACCATCTTGTCATACTCATCACCAGCCTCCAAGTATTTTGAGGCTCCAAGAAGTTGCACACCATAGTTGAAAACCGAGACATCACCACTTTGCGAATCAACCCGCTCTATATTTCTGGCCGGCCGGTTCCATCTCGTTTCCACATCTTCAAAGTATCTAGAGCAAAATGTCTAGCACTCGTCAACAACATATGCTTCAGCAATCGAACCTTCAGGTCTTGCCGTGTTTCGCACATAACGCTTACAAGTAAGCAGCCTTCTTTCGATTGGGTACATCCAACTATATTGCACAAGGCCTCTAAGCATTGCATCTTTTTGTAAGTGCACCGCCAAATGGACCATCACGGTGAAGAAAGCTAGAGGGAAAATCTTCTCGAGCTTGCAAAGAATAATTGGGATTTCTTTTTCAAGTCTTTGCAGAACAGTTACCTTGAGTGTTTTACAGCACAGTTCTCTAAAGAAATTTCCCAGCTCAGCAACCGCTTCATATATATCCTTGTCCATGATTCCTCGGAGGCCCGCCGGTAAAATCCTTTGGAGGAGGATGTGCCAATCATGGGTTTTCAATACTGAAAGCTTGAATCCATCAGAAGTAACACACTTTGCTAGGTTAGCAGTATAACCATCTGGAAATCTCACCGCTCTTATAAATTCACAGAATGCAAGCTTTTGTTCTTTACTCATTGTATACCATGCTCGTGGCATTTCAAATGAATCTTCATCATCATGTTGTAGATGCAAATCTGATCTTATGCCCATGTCCTCCAAACCGAGCCTAGAACTAACCGTGTCCTTTGTCTTCCCTTCAATTTTCAAAAATGTCCCTAGCAGATTCTCGCATATGTTTTTCTCAATGTGCATTACATCGAGATTATGCCTTAATTTCAGACCAGCCCATTATGGCAGGTCCCACAAACAAGACCTCCGGTCCCAACATTGACCTTCCTCACGCTTTCTTTTCTTGGAAAGCTTTCCTGGTCTCACATCTTTCACCTTTTCAAGTTGCTGCTGCAGCTCTTCTATAGTAAATTCAGCTAGCTTGTCACGGAATCCTATCATCTTCATGCCTCTTCCTCCAAACCAGCATTATCTCGCAAAACCTTTTCCATGAAATTAATGCCAGCATCACCACCACCCGTCATATGAGGGGCCTGTGTATCAGCTTCAAAATGTTGAGGTTGTCCGTCTAAAGGTTCTCCATGATATATCCATCTATCATATGTGTGGGACATCCCATTAAGAAGCAGATGATCTTCCACTCTTCCTTGAGCCATTCTTGGACGGTTGAGGCATTTGCGGCATGGGCAAAGAATGTGAGCATCGTTGGCAAAATTTGCCAAAACAAATGCCATGAAATCAGCAACTCCTTCCATATGTTCTTTCGAAAACTTTCTAACTCCTTTTCGAATCCAGCTTCTGTACATCTGCCAAAGATAAGAAATTGTTGCAAATTAGCAACCAATCTAAGTGCATCAACATTAATTAATGAAAATGGATGGCAGTAATGGTAGCTAGGCACCCAATAAAAAGCACTTCACATGAAATATAGATTTCACATGGGAGAAAAGAAAATCTAACAAAAACCTGCTTGTTCACAAAAAACAGAGGTCGTTTACAAAGAACTATTGTGGTTAAACCACCAACAATAACAACATATGATGCCACAAAGAACTATTGTGGTTAAACCACCAACAGTAACAACACAGCAAATTTACATGAATAACATTTCCAAGATTGCATCAAATCTACATCATAGTTTACAACTTTACATCAAATCTACATCAACCTGATTGATTATTCATACAACAACAACAACACACACACACACACACACACACACATGACATCCACAAAAATAGTTCCATTTCCCAATGCTCACAAATTCAGATTAGACAAATTCAGTTTAGGAGCAAAGTTCAAAGTTCTGGACAGTCAAAGTTCTCTACATTCTAATTAAGTCCTATGATTCAAAAAAATTTGTAGGTGAACCTAGAAACAAGATCTGGCAGTACCACCACACAATGAGGAGGTGCACCAGAGGCAACTGGAGAAAATCAGCAGGAGAGGAGAGGGGTGCATACCGGGAGGTGAGCTTGCGGCGGCGGCGAGTCCCCCATGCTCGGCGAGCCTCTCCTTGCGTGGCTGTCGTGGGCGAGGCGAGCGGTCCCAGCAACACCATCGCCGGTTGCCACGCCCGCCCTAGCCGGTTGCTTCTGCTGCCGGCCCCCGCGCCCGATGTCGCCTCCGCCGTCGCCCACCGCCTCCTGGTCGGAAGGGGAAATTTTCGCTAAGTGTTGGCTCGAGAGGGGGGAAATTTTCACTAAGTGCCACCACTTGACTCTTTTCCCCCACTCGTCAGTGGGTCGCACTTGTCAGTGTGTTGGAGACGGCCGGTTTCGCTGACAAGTTGGCCCCACTCGACTCTTTTCCCCACTCGAACCCACGACCGCAGTCATTTCTCCACCGCAGTCAATTTTTCCCCATCGCCGCCGCCGCCGTCTCATCCTCCTCCCCGCCGCCGCCGCTGTCTCATCCTCCTCCCCGCCGCCGCCGCCGTCTCATCCTCCTCCCCACCACCGCCAAAGATATGTTTCAACTTGTTTCACAAAAAACCATTTTTCATTTTTTTGAATGCCAAAAACATGTGTTTTTCGTGAAGCGGCTACAAAGAAGGACATTCCAAATGGCGCCCTTCCATGTCTATCTCAAAGTAGACCCTATTCTACGGACGGTCACCAAAAATCATGCATTTCTGACCCTCGTAGCTACTCCCGGCCATTCAGACAACCATCGGCTGATTCAGCTAGAACCGGCTGGAATTTGAACTGCGGGTCCTCCATAACTTGCCCGTATTTTTTGCTAAAAATCATTTTTAGCTTCACAGGTAGGCATTTCATCATAGAATCACCAATAGATATGCATGATCAAACCCCTAGCCACGGACGACCAACGCGACAAGTTAGACCGGTTTTGAAAACATCGTAAAAAATCAAAGAAAATCAAAAAAATGGGAGACCTCTACGTCACATCATCAAATGTGGCCTACCAACTAGTAAAAATATTAAACTTGGAATACCAATGTTTTCTTGAAAAAGTGTTCTCAAAAAGGACCTACCATGAACGAAGATGCATGGCTTTCAAGCCAAACGAGCGATGATATGGCCTCATTCGTTGAATAGTTTGTGATAATATGCCCAAATTTGGCACATGCCTCCATCTTGTGATGGCAAACAATGTTGCCAAAGAGAGGTTCCAACTTGTTTCACAAAAAAACAATTTCATTTTTTGAATGCCAAAAACACGTGTTTTTCGTGAAGCGGCTACAAAGAGGGACATTCCAAACGGCGCCCTTCCATGTCTATCTCAAAGTAGACCCTATTCTACGGACGGTCGCCAAAAATCATGCATTTCGGACCCTCGTAGCTACTCCCGCCCATTCAGACAACCATCGGCCGATTCAGCTGGAACCGGCTGGAATTTGAACCGCGGGTCCTCCATAGCTTGCCCATTATTTTTGCTAAAAATCATTTTTTTAGCTTCACAGGTAGGCATTTCACCATAGAATCACCAACACATATGCATGATCAAACCCCTAGCCACGGACGACCGACGTGACCAGTTAGACCGGTTTTTGAAAACACCGTAAAAAATCTAAAAAACCAAAAAAATGGGAGACATTTGCGTCACATCATCAAATGTGACCTACCAACTAGTAAAAATATTAAACTTGGAATACCGAAGTTTTTTTGAAAAAGTGTTCTCAAAAATGACCTACCATGACGAAGATTCATGGCTTTCAAGCCAAACGAGCAATGATATGGCCTCATTCGTTGAATAGTTTGTGATAATATGCCCAAATTTGGCAAATGCCTCCATCTTGTGATGGCAAACAATGTTTCCAAAGAGAGGTTCCAACTTGTTTCACAAAAAAAAACATTTTTCATTTTTTTGAATGCCAAAAACACGTGTTTTTCGTGAAGCGGCTACAAAGAGGGACATTCCAAACGGCACCATTCCACGTCTATCTCAAAGTAGACCCTATCCTACGGACGGTCGCCAAAAAACATGCATTTCCGACCCTCGTAGCTACTCCCGGCCATTCAGACAACCATCGGCCGATTCAGGTGGAACCGGCTGGAATTAGAACTGCGGGTCCTCCATAGCTTGCCCGTTATTTTTGCTAAAAAAATTATTTTAGCTTCACAGGTAGGCATTTCATCATAGAATCACCAACAGATATGCATGGTCACACCCCTAGCAACGGACGACCGACGAGACAAGTTAGACCGGTTTTTGAAAACACCGTAAAAAATCAAAAAAAATGGGAGACCTCCGCGTCACATCATCAAATGTGGCCTGCCAACTAGTAAAAATATTAAACTTGGAATACCGATGTTTTCTTGAAAAAGTGTTCTCAAAAACGACCTACCATGAACGAAGATTCATGGCTTTCAAGCCAAACGAGCAATGATATGGCGTCATTCATTGAATTGTTTGTGATAATATGCCCAAATTTGGCACATGCCTCCATCTTGTGATGGCAAACAATGTTGCCAAAGAGAGGTTCCAACTTGTTTCACAACAAACACCAGTTTTCAATTTTTTTGAATTCAAAAAACACGTGTTTTTCGCGAAGCGGCTACAAAGAGGGACATTCCAAAAGGCGCCATTCCATGTCTATCTCAAAGTAGACCCTATTCTATAGACGGTCGCCAAAAATCATGCATTTCCGACCCTTGTAGGTACTCCCGGCCATTCATACAACCATCGGCCGATTCAGCTGGAACCGGCTAGAATTTGAACTGCGGGTCCTCCATAGCTTGCCCGTTGTTTTTGCTAAAAAATCATTTTTAGCTTCACTTGTAGGCATTTCATCATAGAATCACCAATAGATATGCATGATCAAACCCCTAGCCACGGACAGCCGACGCGACAAGTTAGACCGGTTTTTCAAAACACCGTAAAAAAATCAAAAAATATGAGACCTCTGTGTCACATCATCAAATGTGGCCTACCAACTAGGAAAAATATTAAACTTGGAATACCGATGTTTTCTTGAAAAAGTGTTCAGCAAAACGACCTACCATGAATGAAGATTCATGGCTTTCCAGCCAAACGAGCAACGATATGGCCTCATTCGTTGAATAGATTGTGATAATATGCCCAAATTTGGCACATGCCTCCATCTTGTGATGGCAAACAATGTTGCCAAAGAGAGGTTCCAACTTGTTTCACAAAAAAAAATCATTTTTCATTTTTTGAATGCCAAAAACACGTGTTTTTCGTGAAGCAGCTACAAAGAGGGACATTCCAAACGGCCCCATTCCATGTCTATCTCAAAGTAGACCCTATTCTACGGACGGTCGCCAAAAAACATGCATGTCCGACCCTCGTAGCTACTCCCGGCCATTCAGACAACAATCTGTTGATTCAGCTAGAACCGGCTAGAATTTGAACTACAGGTCCTCCATAGCTTGCCCGTTAGTTTTTCTATAAATCATTTTTAGCTTCACAGGTAGGCATTTCATCATAGAATCACCAACAGATATGCATGATCAAAGCCCTAGCCACGGACGGCCGACGCGACAAGTTAGACTGGTTTTTGAAAACACCGTAAAAAATCAAAAAAATGGGAGACCTCCGCATCACATCATCAAATGTGGCCTCCCAGCTAGTAAAAATATTAAACTTGGAATACCGATGTTTTCTTGAAAAAGTGTTCTAAAAAACGACCTACCATGAACGAAGATTCATGGCTTTCAGGCCAAACGAGCAATGATATGGCCTCATTCGTTGAATAGTTTGTGATAATATGCCCAAATTTGGCACATGCCTCCATCTTGTGATGGCAAACAATGTTGCCAAAGAGTGGTTCCAACTTGTTTCACAAAAAACCATTTTTCATTTTTTGAATGCCAAAAACACGTGTTTTTCGTGAAGCGGCTACAAAGAGGGACATTCCAAACGGTGCCATTCCATGGCTATCTCAAAGTAGACCCTATTCTACGGACGGTCGCCAAAAATCATGCATTTCCGACCCTCGTAGCTATTCCCGGCCATTCAGACAACCATCGGCTGATTCAGCTGGAACTGGCTGGAATTTGAACTGCGGGTCCTCCATAGGTTGCCCGTTATTTTTGCTAAAAATCATTTTTAGCTTCACAGGTAGGCATTTCATCATAGAATCACCAACAGATATGCGTGACCAAAACCCCTAGCCACGGATGGCCGATGCGACAGGTTAGACCGGTTTTTGGAAACACTGTAAAAAAATCAAAAAATGGGAAACCTCCGCGTCACATCATCAAATGTGGCCTACCAACTTGTAAAAATATTAAACTTGCAAGACCGATGTTTTCTTGGGCTATTCGGCATGATTTTGACCATTATTTGTACAAAGTTTACAAAAAAAAACTTAACATTTTTTGCCTCAAAATCCAAAAGAATTTCCCTCCCACCCCAAAATT
The DNA here is from genome assembly GCA_902687465.1 of Secale cereale. NCBI lineage: Eukaryota > Viridiplantae > Streptophyta > Magnoliopsida > Poales > Poaceae > Secale > Secale cereale. The sequence goes on from LR738715.1 coordinate 729,230,303, forward strand.
TTCCCTCCACTCTCCCAAAATTTCCCTCCCTCTCCCAAAATTTCCCTCCCACTAACAGGCGGGACCCACCACCCCCTCTCCCACTAACCCGCGGGATCCCCTCCCCTCCGTCCCAAATTTCCCCATTTCGCTCCCCTCCCCTCCTTCCCACGACCGCGCCGCCCCGCCGCCCCTCCCATGCTCCTCGCCGCACCGCCACTCCGCACCGCCCCGTCCCTCGCCTGCTCCTCGCCGCACCGCCACTCCTCCCCACTCCCCGACGACGGCACCATCGACGACATCGCCTGCCTCGTAACCCTAGGCCACGACAATGGCGGCCACATCGACGACGACCACCACTGCATCATCGATGACGGCGGCCACATCTACCGCTGCATCATCTACTAGGTACTTCTCTCCTTGCTCCATCTCCCCTCGATCTTCTAGGGTTAGGGTAGATCCCCGTCATGGGTTCTTCTAGGGTTCATGGGGATGGATCGATGGGGATAGGGATGGTTAATCTGGTACACGTTGCTCTCTAGTTCATGGGGTTCTGCATGGGGCTTGATCTCCTGCTTTTCTTGTTCATGGGGAAGGATTGATGGGGATTCATGGTTCATGGGGTTAGGGTTAGGGTTCTTGTTGTTGCTGCTCATGGCTGGATCTCCTGGTTTCGTGTATAAATGCAATATGGCTAAACTATTGATGGAGTTAGGGTTCTTGTTGCACGCCATGGGTTAGGGTTCATGTTGTTGCTGCTCATGTTGTAGATGGAGTAGAAGTTGTTGTGGCAGCTCATGTTGTTATTGCCTACTCAAATATGTTAATGCCTTGTTATTTTACTACAAGAAGTTGTTGTGGCTGCTCATGTTGTAGATAGAGTAGTAGCAAATTAGGCTGAATTGGCTAACAGCAGTTGCTCCAAATGCTTTCCTTTATTGATACAAGTGCATCATTTTACTTTATCCCTGTTGTATCTGATTTTTTTTATTCTTTTTTGCAAGCACCACCTGAAGATCATCCATGGCAAGGATGACAAGGTCAAATAATTGGCCAACCATTGGTATGCAGCTTGCTCCTTGTGGTTATACTATAAGTTTTATAAAATATGTGTCTTAATATGATAAGTGAATTGTATTGCTGCAATCTGAATAATCTGTCTTAATTGTGCAACGAGGATTAAATGTTTGCTATCTTAATTGTGAGTAATCTGAATAAGTTGTCTTAATTGTGAATAAGTTGTCTTAAGTTAGTCTTCCATACCCGAATAACTAGGATTAAATGATAATAAAATCTTATAAGATATGTTTGGCTGTCTGTCCATGCATTCCAACCATTCACCTAATAATTATGTTTCCTTTATCATGCAAAGAGGATCCTATCATCGAGTACGAGAAGGTTAGGGCTAGAAATATCATGAGGAACAATCGGATGTTCCAGTCTCTTGGCATCGGTGCAATAGCGTCGATGATTAGGAAATCGAATGAGGTACAAGAGGGTAGAACTGAAGAGGTTCAAGAAGGTAGTGGAGTTATCAATGATGACCCAGAGTACAATCCTAAAGAGGATGAAGTTATTGATGGGGAGGAAGTGGACGATGTTGTAGTGGAGAAGACTATTAAGGGGCAAACTCTGTCTTGCTTGGAGGGTTGGGGTTCTTGTATGCTCTGTGTTTCCTTGTGCTCACATATTTGTCTTGTGATCTAATGCTTTTTTCCATGCTATTTATACGAGGCACTGAAGTCTCTGAAGAAGAGGTCTGGTGTTAAGAAGACAGTCAACAAGAAGAGGAAGAGCTTAGAAACATATGCTGCAATGCCTCCAGGAAGGGTGTTGGCCCCACCTCCAGGACAAGCAAAGAGGATCCTGGAACCTGATGAACCGTCCCTTGCGAGAGTCAAGAGGTAGAAAGAAAATATGACGGCTGCGACGGACCATCAGGAAAGTCCGATGCGCATGGACACTGAGAGCTTGGTGCAAACGGGTGATGTGTTTCCGCCCATGGATGATGAAACCACTGTCTGCATGCATGAAAGAGGCACTGTCTGCCCAGATGAAAGAGGAGCTATCTGCATGGATGAAGCAGGCACTGTCCACACAGACCTCAGCCCTGTTGCACCTTCTATTGACAGGAATGCTGTCATCAGTGAAGAAGAACATCAGCTTGTGCTTAAATCAGGCAAGTTCACCTTTGCAATGCTCTCTTTTACTAGTGCATTTTCCAAATTGGAGTGATCATGTATGGTTACCTGTTTAGCAGAACCATTCCTACATTTATCGATTTCTCTTCAAATTTATGAGTTCAATTACATTTTCAGATGCACCGACTACCAAGCTTAGACAGAGAAAGGGCAAAGGGCTAGAGAGAATCACCAAGTCGCTTGGTAGCAAGGTGCCTATCCAAATTGCCGAAGGGATGAAGCGTCCAGAGAAGCCCCTATAGGCAGCAAAGCTTGCTTCTGAGTGTGGACTCATTGCAAGAAGCCATCTGTCGGTTCTTCCTCACTTCAAGGAATGCAAGAAACATGCTAGTCTATTGGAGAACTACATTGGGAAAGTTGATGTAAGCTACTTGTTTCGTAGTTAATGTGCTATCTATTTTCTGTTACACCTATGCACGATCACTAGTATTTTTCCTACCTTCTTTGCTGTCTTGGTAGGCAAATTTTGAGATGAACACGGACTCGGAGACCATCAAGACCGTGTGCAAAGATATTCTGCAGAAAAATTCAAAGAACAGGCGCTATCAGATCAAGAAGAAGTATTTTGATACCGTAGCAGCAAACTAAGTCAGCATCAAGTCTCCGGTGTCAGATTTGACAGACGGTGAATGGCAAGCTTTGGTGGAGATGTGGTCTACCCCAAGACACAAGGTTTGTCTCTGCTTTGTTTGCTGCTTTATGTTTTGCACATGATATGCTAGTGCTAGATCATGGCTGACAGTATGCTTTTTTGTAGGAAACATGTCTGTCGAATAAGATGAATCGAGAAAAAGTCGTGTACAATCATAGAACTGGTTCCAGGCACTACACATCACACATTTTTTCCACTGTAAGAACATTTCTCTAGAGACCTTACCGTTTGATTCTCATTGAATAACATTTCTGATTCTTGTTGAGTAACATTTTGATTTTTGTTCAAAAAACATTTCAGAAAGAAGAGCGTAAGGGTGAGGAGTTGTCTGCGATTGACTTGTTCAAGGCTACCCACAATAGCAAGAAGCACGGGTTTTCGGAGCCAGTCAAGACTGCAATAGTAAGTCACTCCATGCTTTGTCCAGCCAGTTCAAACTATTGTCTAGAAACCTCAGCCATGTTTGTTTCACAGCCAGCTTTGATGTTGTTTGATGCTTGGATGTTGTTTGATTCGGAGCCAGTCAAGAACACACAATATGTTCCATGCTTTGATGTTGTTTGCTAGAGCCTAAGATAGTTCAACAAAGATATCAGAACTTGCTGTAGCTATTTGTTGCATTTTTAAGATAAGATGAAATTTTATGTGAATGTTAGTTTGATGATCGGCTCACTCGGGAAGCCATCTTATATAGAACCACCATTCTAGGCTTAATGAAGCGATCATATTTTCCAATTGCATGTCTCCAGATCACATAAGTGTGTACACTTGACATAATGAATTTGTGATTGGTAATATCTACGTGCAGATTCTAATAATGTTGTCAAGTTACTAGTCATCATCTTCTTCTATTTGAGTTTGAGTAAAATATCTATGTATAGATTTCGTGTGCTGGTTTGCTTATTTCGTGTGTTGGTTTGGTTTCTCTTGCTTGGTTTGGTTTGTAGAATGTGAAATAGATCTGCCACTAATGTCTATCATTTTCCTCCATATGCTAGCTTGAGATGGAAAAATGAAGGACGCGCCAGTACCAGAAGGTGAAGAGCCAATGTCTGCTGCTGAAATTGTTGACGAAGTGCTCAAGACCGAAGTCAAGCAAAGCACATTCCTCAGGAATGTTGGGATCCAGTCATCTAGGAACAACTTCAGCAAAGCAACTGCTGCTATGGCTCCTCATGTTCATGATCTTGAGCAGAAGTTGGAGAGGTCAGAGCTTCAAGCTGAAGTGATGCAAGAAGAATTGGCGGCAATCAAGATGAAGGCGGAAGAAGCTGAAGCTGCACGTGAGAAGGAATTTGAGCTGCTACGCAAGAAGTCTCAAGAGCAGGATGAGAAGTTAGCCCACTTGATGGCTCTCTTTGGAGCTAAGGCAGTTTGATGGTCTTTGAACTTGTTGTGTGATGTCTACACACGCTTCTACTCTTGCAGATTATGTTGGGCCTCCAAGCGCAGAGGTTTGTAGGACAGCAGCAATTTCCCTCAAGTGGATGACCTAAGGTTTATCGAACTCAGGGAAGTAGAGGTTGAAGATGGTCTCTCTCAAGCAACCCTGCAATTAAGATACAAGAAGTCTCTTGTGTCCCCAACACACCTAATACAACTAGGAGTTGTATAGGTGCACTAGTACGGCGAAGAGATGGTAAAATATGGATGATAGGAGTGGCAAAGCAAAGTAATATAAATCTGTAATAAAAAGTGCAGCAAGCAAACAAGTGGTAAACGTGAGCACAAATGGTATTGCAATGGTGGAAACAAGGCCTAGGGTTCATACTTTCACTAGTGGCAACTCCCAACAACATTAACATAATCGAATCACATGATATTTCCCATAAAACATGCAGTGGAGACGCACCCGGAGGTCATTCCTTTGTGGTCAAAAGAGGACGAGAATTATGTAGGGCTACAAAAGCACACCTCAAAGTTCGTAGTTCTCAATCTAAGGATTTCCCAATGTCACCGCGGCCATCCAAAGAGAGTCCCACAATCACCACAACATATCTAAAGGATAGTCAAAGACAAGCACCAAGAGACTCTCAATCTTCAATCAACACACAAGAGAGGAAATCACTCATGAAAATATTGTTCTAATCCATGTCCAATAGACCGCTGTCACCTTGGTCTCGGGGATTATACTAGATAAAGACAAGTGAGTACATCAATCCAATACATAGAGGAAGGGGAAATATCATGGGATCACCCTATATTAACATAGCCTATGATCACAACGAAGATCACATCATGGGAGAGAGAATTAACCACATAGCTACTGGTAAGAACCTCAGCCCCGAGGAGGAACTACTCCCGCATCATGGAGGGAGGAAGCAACGTCGATGGAGATGAATCCGGGGGCACTTCCCTGTCCAGGCAGGGTGCCGGCGCAGGAATTCTGGTCCCCCGAAGCTTGATGGCGATGGCGGCGGAGATCGGAATCGCGTCTGGAGAAAAAGGGTCTGCAATCAGGGTTTCTCCGAGACGCTTTAAATATATGCCAAAGGGGGGCATCAGAGGGGGTCAGGGGTGCCCAGGCGCCCCCCCCCCCCCCGGCGCGGCCAGGGGGGCGCGTGGGCAGGCCGCCTGGAGCCCCTGTGGGTCCCCTCCGGCCCTACTTTGGCCGCATGCAAGCTTCCGGAACGCTGATTTTTTATATAATTTTTCTGGATTTTTTCTGGCAGTTCTCGTAATGTGAAAACCTGAAATACAAAAACAGCCGAAAACAGAAACTGGCACTGGGGTGCACTGAGTGAATAGGTTAGTCCAAATATGATCAAAAGTGTATGGAAGTGTATAAATAACATAGCAATATCACCCAAAAGAGGCATGGAGCAAGCAGAAATTATAGATACGTTTTGGACGTATCAACATCCCCAAGCTTAATTCCTGCTCGTCCTCGAGTAGGTAAATGATAACAAGAATAATTTCTGTGGTGACATGCTATTAACCATATAGGACTTTTTCATAGTCATATGACAAAAGCTTACTGAGACAATGAATCCATAGTAATTAAGTTGCCTCATGAGAAAATCACAAAGAACTGAAAGTTTTACAATATGATATTGAAACATCAATTAGATTTGTAATGAACATGATGTGCAAATATGATAAAGTGATATCTAGCTTGCCCCCTTTAGTGAAGCAAAACATAAATGCAGGGGCGCCTCCAAGGTTTAAGTGATGACTAGATACAATGATTTCAAAATAAACGATATCACAATCATGCAAAAGACAATGCTACTTTGGGACAATGCACATTACACTCATAATGACAATCATGCTCTCAGTAGTTGGTGCTTTTAAAAGAAGGTGGAGACTCTCGAACCGTGGCTTTTGTTGGCAAGGTTGAAAACCCGTAGTCGGAAACAAAGACAAAACATGTACCAGAGCTCTTGGTTTTAAAACAGAGGTAATATTTTTTTAGATCATGCATGTTTCGTCAACGAGTGCTAGCAGACAACTCAATCACTTCTTGAGATGGACAAGTTTCGAGGAACGGCTCCCGAATGAGGACGATCACATCCTCTTAATCTCCTTTGTTTATCACTGCCAAAGTTTTCTGATTTCTCATGAACAAAGCGTGAAGGAGGGTTTGTTTGTTATATTATCTTTTTGAGCCGGGCGCACTCAATGCCAGTTCCTTCTCGTATTATGGGTTTGCACATTATACATGCAATCCCGGGGTGAAGCTTGTCCAACTTAAAAAGATCAAGAATTAACTACTACTTCCTCATGAACTTAAAACAGAGGCACAAAATAGGAATGCTTTTTCTTTGAATAATTTCGAGATGGTACATGCAAGTCTCCGTTAGGAATGGCAGGTAAATACCTTGTAGGAAGATATGGTAAACTCATATGGCATAACTGGATTAAAAGGATGTGGATGCACAAGCAGTCAGTCCGCTTAGTACAGGCGAAGGTTAGCAAAAGACGGGGAGCGACCAACTAAGAGAGCAATGACGGTCATAATCATGCAGAGCGACAAAGCAACATTGAATCAGGCATGGAAGTTATATCGCTACTCAGAAACAAAAGATCATCAAGGCTTGAAAGACTTTCTTTACAGTCTTAAATATGCGTGAGCATACGCCAAGTCAATCAAAATAAATTCTTTGAAGGAAGATATTACTAAACCATACCACATCATAGGCAAACAAATCATGTTGGTACTCCAATAACACATTGGGAACCCCCCAGCTATTTGAGACTAACCATAAGAAAACATGAACTACTAAGCGCCATTATGCACGTAGCATTTTTATCATAGACATATCAACCAATGCAACGGAAGCAAACTCTCTTAATGAGATAAACATGATAACTAAAGAGAGTTCAAGCAACCAACTAAACAAAAGCTCTTTAAAAAGATACGCATGAAAGTTAAGAGCTAAGCATGATAGTAGCTATTAAAAGACAAAGAACACACACAGCAAAGATAGACATGCAAATTCTATGTTATGTTCTAGGTAGAAGTGGAGCGTGTTTCTCTCCCACATAAAGAAAGCTGAGTTCCGACTCGTTATGAAAAGCTAAAGGAAATTAAAAGGAAACTAAAAGCAAGACGCTCCAAGCATAGCACATAACACATGAAGTGATTAAAATATAGTGGAACGAAAGACGAACTGATAATGTTGATGGAGAAGGGGATGCACGGGGGCATCCCCAAGCTTAGACGCTTGAGTCTCCTTGAATATTTCTTGGGGGTGCACGGGGGCATCCCCAAGCTTGAGCGTTTGACACTCCTGAATCTTTTTATCATCTTCCCTCGCACACTTGAAAACTCCCTTCATACATAACTCATCGTAATCTGATTAGCGAGGTTAGTACCCATAATAAAATAATTGTACCTTGCTGGAAATAAAGATATTCTTGAAGTTCTACTGTTTCTCAAGATTGCCAAAAGGTTTTTGCAAAGAAAAAGCAAGCTCTAGGTTTGCAAAATGAAGGAAAGGCAAAACAGGACAGAATCTGTGAAAAATAGAACAATAGGTAGTAAATGATTTTCCCGGGGCACTTCTGCAACTCTAATAAAAAAACTCAAAACAGACGCACGAAAGACAATTATATAGAGCACGCTGTCGAAAAAATTCAGACCAAAAAGATGATCTGGTGATTTTATATGAATTTTTCTATCCAAGGACAGAATCTGTTTCCTGGACAGCACGTCACAACTTTTGAACTTTCTTGCAATCAGAGGCTAGACTTGGCACAAAGCTGAAAAATAAAGATACAATGATGTTGCTACAGTAGTAACAAACATCAAGACCACTAAAACTGAAAGTAAACATAACAAGGGTTGTCTCCCTAGAGCTCTTTCTTTATAGCCATAAAGATAGGCTTAAGACTTTAATGATGCTCTCATAGGAATAAGAGCTGAAGAACAAAAGAGAGCATCAAGAAGCAAATACCAAACACATTTAAGCCTAACATGCTTCCTATGCATAGGAATATTGCAATAGAATAATTCATTGAAGCACAAAGCAACTAGTATAGGAAGGCAAAACAAGCATAACTTCAAAATATTCACCATAAAGAGAGGAAACTTCTTATTATTAAGATATTTAGAACCAAGTCTCCCTCTCTCATTATAAATTTCAGTGGCATCATGGATGAACTCAACAATATAAGCATCACGTAAAGCATTGTTACCATGATCCACATGCAAAAAGGTACTCTTACTCTCCACATAAGCATAATCTTTCTCATTGGTAATAGTGGGAGTAGGACTATCATAAACAACTTGAACACTATAGATTACTTGTGTATTAGGAGGGTGGTGTTCAACAAGGGAGTAATTCCCTCCATTATTATGACAAGTTTCATAAGGATAATTTCTCCTTATGTCATAGGTACCTTTATAATCACTATAGGTTGGAGTTATGACATCATCATAGTAGAGAAGAGCATTATCATTGCTAGCAACTATATTTGTAATCATGTTGTCTTTATTCTTACTAGCAAGAGAATTATCAATTATCACATCACTAGTGGGTAAAGGGTTTGCAATCCTATCATCCCCAAGCTTAGAGCTTCCCATATCATCACTTTCAGAGTTGGTACCAAAAAGATTTTCAAGATCGTAAGTAGCATTATCATCATTTTCCCAATCACAATGAGTAACATGCATATCATAATCAAAATCATCTTCAATAGTACCTACGGACGTATCATCAAGATGATAATTAAGGCAATAAACTTCACCTTCTTCTTTAAACTTACAATCGTTAGGATAAAAGTTGATGGGAGGAATATGCTCAGGCCAGGTTGATACCCATTCTTCTTCTTTCTTGCTCCTCTTCCTCCTCCTCTTCTTTTTCTTCTTCTTAACCTTAGGAGGGAGTGGTTGGAGATGAAGCTTCTCCACATATCCTCGTTTATCATTAGAAACAATAGGGGAAACTTGGGAGAAACTCTCATTTTTATTAGCAGAAATATAAGAGACATTTTTATACTTTGGTAAAGTTCCCTCCTTTATAATCTTACCTATGTAATCATTTTCATGGTAATTAACAACACAATAGAGATGGCAATTTTGCAAAGTGTTTTTTATTCCTATGGCATTAACATCTAGCCATGAAGTCTTTTCTGATAACTCTTCACACATCAAAAATAATATAAGCTCATCATAAAGATCAGAGGTGATCATGTTATCACACAACCGGTTAACAGTTATGTTTTGAAAGTTCATGCATTGAAAATTAAAGTGACCCTCTATATGGCAAAGTTCACAAGTAAAAGGATAAAGGTCACACAATTCTCTAGCAATTTCATTTAAATCTCTGACCCAAGTGATTGTTCTTTCATGCTTATGTTGTTTACAATACTTCTCTTCTTCAATCATAGGCCTTTCACAAGGTCTATCCACTCCACAAAAATTAACATGCTTATATAAAACTTCTTTTTTAGGAATTGGATCATGCATGTTGCAATCATCATGAACAATTTCATTTTCTTTGTAAGTCTCTTTAAAAGGTTTATGATACTTGATCCAATCCTCCTTAGGCATATTAAGATGTGAAGCAAAAGATTTGAGGAAATCAACAAGGAGTTGAGAATCAAGCCCAAACTTAGCACTAAACTTATTAAAACTTGTAGTTTCAATAAAGGACTTAATGCAATCATACTCATAAATTATACCTGACTCTTTACCTTTGTCGATCTCCCAATCTTCAGTGTTGCGTTGAATTCTTTCAAGGAGTTCCCATTTAGCATCAATCTTTTTGTTTGTGAAAGAACCCATAGAGGAAGCGTCGAGCAAATCTTTATCCTGAGAAGGCCTCGCATAGAAATTAGTAATAATCATATCTTTGGGGAGCCCATGGTTAGGACATTTTAGCATTAACGTTTTCAGTCTCCCCCAAGCTTGAGCTATGCTCTCTCCGTCATGAGGATAAAAATTATAAAAATAATTCCTATTCTCATGGACTTCATGAAGAGGATAAAACTTGGAGTAAAAGAGAGACTGGATCTCTTCCCACTCCAGCAGGTGAGAGTCATTTAGTAGCCTATACCATTCCAATGCTTTTCCTTTCAGTGACAAGGAAAATAATTTCCTCATGACAAACTCCCTTGATACACCTGCAAGCTTAAATAATGAACATAGTTGTGACAGATATAGCAAGTGTTCACCGGGATGTCTGTCTCCTGCAACGATCAGCCAAAACATAATCGATAATACCAGCTGGTATTTTATAGGGCACAATTTCAGTAGGGGAAGGAGCAACCACCACAGGTGTGGGGCGTCTTCCCGCAAGCAATGATCCAATAGCAAGGTTGTCCATAAGCATAACTAGTGAAATAAAAAACAAGAAACAAAAAGATTTAATTGCAAGATCTAAAGATATACCTTCAAGCGCTCACCTCCCCGGCAACGGCGCCCGAAATAGCTTGATGTCTACACACGCTTCTACTCTTGTAGATTATGTTGGGCCTCCAAGCGCAGAGGTTTGTAGGACAGCAGCAATTTCCCTCAAGTGGATGACCTAAGGTTTATCGAACTCAGGGAAGTAGAGGTTGAAGATGGTCTCTCTCAAGCAACGCTGCAATTAAGATACAAGAAGTCTCTTGTGTCCCCAACACACCTAATACAACTAGGAGTTGTATAGGTGCACTAGTTCGGCGAAGAGATGGTAAAATATGGATGATAGGAGTGGCAAAGCAAAGTAATATAAATCTGTAATAAAAAGTGCAGCAAGCAAACAAGTGGTAAACGTGAGCACAAATGGTATTGCAATGGTGGAAACAAGGCCTAGGGTTCATACTTTCACTAGTGGCAACTCCCAACAACATTAACATAATCGAATCACATGATATTTCCCATAAAACATGCAGTGGAGACGCACCCGGAGGTCATTCCTTCGTGGTCAAAAGAGGACGAGAATTATGTAGGGCTACAAAAGCACACCTCAAAGTTCGTAGTTCTCAATCTAAGGATTTCCCAATGTCACCGCGGCCATCCAATGAGAGTCCCACAATCACCACAACATATCTAAAGGATAGTCAAAGACAAGCACCAAGAGACTCTCAATCTTCAATCAACACACAAGAGAGCAAATCACTCATGAAAATATTGTTCTAATCCATGTCCAATAGACCGCTGTCACCTTGGTCTCGGGGATTATACTAGATAAAGACAAGTGAGTACATCAATCCAATACATAGAGGAAGGGGAAATATCATGGGATCACCCTAGATTAACATAGCCTATGATCACAACGAAGATCACATCATGGGAGAGAGAATTGACCACATAGCTACTGGTAAGAACCTCAGCCCCGAGGAGGAACTACTCCCGCATCATGGAGGGAGGAAGCAACGTCGATGGAGATGAATCCGGGGGCACTTCCCTGCCCCGGCAGGGTGCCGGCGCGGGAATTCTGGTCCCCCGAAGCTTGATGGCAATGGCGGCGGAGATCGGAACCATGTCTGGAGAAAAAGGGTCTGCAATCAGGGTTTCTGCGAGACGCTTTAAATATATGCCAAAGGGGGCATCGGAGGGGGTCAGGGGTGCCCAGGCGCCCCCCCGGCGCGGCCAGGGGGGCGCGTGGGCAGGCCGCCTGGAGCCCCTGTGGGTCCCCTCCGGCCCTACTTTGGCCGCATGGAAGCTTCCGGAATGCTGATTTTTTATATAATTTTTCTGGATTTTTTCTGGCAGTTCTCGTAAATGTGAAAACCTGAAATACAAAAACAGCCGAAAATAGAAACTGGCACTGGGGTGCACTGAGTTAATAGGTTAGTCCAAATATGATCAAAAGTGTATGGAAGTGTATAAATAACATAGCAATATCACCCAAAAGAGGCATGGAGCAAGCAGAAATTATAGATACGTTTTGGACGTATCACTGTGCAGTTTGTCTTTGAACTTGCTACGAAGTTATGTCGTAGTAGGTCGTGAACTTGCTGTGCAGTTTGTTGCATTTTGCACTTGGTAGTGTTTTGCACCTGGCTATGAAGTTATGTCGTAGCGGGTGTTGCTTGAACCTGGTAGGCCTTGTGGATCACTTGTGAACCTGTTTATAGTTATGTGGATCTTGTGAACCTGGGCTTGTGGATCATTTTCTAAAGTCATGCAAAATATGAACCTGAGCTCTAATAAGGCCGAGGCCCAAACAAGAATTAGACTAAAAAGGCTTGGGTGTAAAAAAATAGTTGATTGTAAAAAAATCTAAAAGACTGCCTTCTAGAAAATAAAAAGGCCAAGGCCCAAATTAGAACTTGACTAAAAAGGCTGTGGCCCAAAAGAATAGTGGACTATAAAAAAATTGATCAAAAAAAGGCACCATTCCAGAAAATAAAAGGCCAAGTTAGTGGGCCAGGCCCATGCAGATAAGCAAAATAAAGAGAGAAAAAAACATTAAATGGGCTGAATTATTGGGCTTAGCCCAAGTAGACGGACGAAATGGACCGGGCTGATTCTATTTTACGACCTTTTCATTTGGTCATAATTCTGCCACGTCAGCTTGCCATGATGGATCTGACGTGCTGCGGGCGGACTGCTAGTGACCAAAATAATTGCTCGTTAAATCGATGACCTTTTTTTTGGTCATAAACATCTACGACCATTCCAGAAGAAAGGTCGTTAATTTCAGTTTACGACGGTCAGCTTTTGACCATCAGTTTTTGGTCACAAAAAGGTCACAAATGAAAAATAATGACCATTCAGTGACCAATAGTCAAGGTCATAAGTTGACATATTTCTTGTAGTGGATGTCCTTGTGAGAACCCGAAATTCCAAAGGAAGCATGCCAAATCCATAAGTCATGTGATGCCACCACTTCTAGTATGATGGTGGCCTCCCTGGTGTGGCCTTGATACTTTCCCCTCATACCTTTGGGGCAGTTCTTCCATTGCCAATGCATGCAATCAATTGATCTGACTGTTCCTGGAACCTCCCTTGCCTCTCCAATAGCCAAGTACTTCTTTGTGTCATGCGCATTTGGTTCTCAGAGATACTCAGGTCCAAAAACCTCCACCACTGCGCGGACAAACTTGACAGTAGTCTTCAAGCACGTGCTCTCTCCCATCCTAACCATCTCCCCAACGGCATCTGCAACAGTACCAAGTGCAAGCATCCTCAAAGCAGTCGTATGCTTCTGCTTGACCAAGAAAGAGAGTTCACCGCATCAAGGAGACGACTGCGGAATGAAGACTGACGGCGATGACATGAGAGAGGACTTCTCTTTCGGAGCTAGCGGCGCAAAGGCTGGGAACGGCTTTGGAGTGCGTGCGGCGGCGGAGCGTGAGACAAACGATGTGGAGGAGGAAGAAGAGAGAAGATAACAAATGGATCTGGTTGGTCTTGGGTGGATTTTGTGCAATTTGGGGTGGGGTCGGGCTGTCAGGTGCGACGTGGCGGGTGTGCCCGGGCGCCCCCATATCCACCCCATATTTCGGCTGGATATGAGGGGTGTCGTTCAGCCCGGGCGTTTGATGCCCGTTTGGATCAAAATTTGGCGACCAAACAATGACTGGGCAGCCCGCCCGGGCGTTTGAGGGGCCCGGCTGCAGATGCTCGAAAGCATGGTTATGTTAGAGTACTGCCCCTAGTGTCTTGGTTTTGCATGGTTTAGTACTTCCTGTCTCTGTCTCTAAACATTAAAGACATTTTTATAGGCTAGTTGATAGTATTTCTCAAGGGATTGCACCTTGTATAAGATATACTCTCATGGACTTGTTCATTCTGAGAGCATCTACAGCCAGACCTCTCAAACCGCCTCATACGCCCTGGCGGGCTGCCTGGTCACGTTTTTTTTTTACCCAGACCGGCACCCCCCATATCCAGCCCAAATATGAGGCGGATATGTGGAGGCCCAGGCGTGCCCGGTCACGCCTGCCACGTCGGACCCGACCCATGCTCGCCCACCCGACCCCACATATATTCGTCCCCATCAGTTCGCCGGAGGAGACCATAACCACTCCACTCCCCTCCCCTCTGCCACCTGAGCTCGTCTGTGGTGAGTTCCGGCCGTCTCCGACATGGCAAGTAGCGGATCAGACTCTGACCACACAGGATCCATCGACTGGGGTATCATCCCATGCTGGTTGGAGGAGGCAATGGCAGGCCGCATTGCACTCCACCCCTCCCCGGAGGACAACGCCCGGCCGACTACCAGATCCGCCCACCGTGATTCCATAGTGTCGGCTCATCGGGTGCTCGGGTCCTCTGGTGTTGGATCGTCGGCGGGAACACCTCTCCTTCCGCATACCGGTCGGGCAGAGTATGAGGCACGAGACCGGGCGGCCCATCGTGAGAAGGAGAGGATAAGGGCCTCCGAGGCCCGTATTGAGGAGGAAATGGCGGCGGCGCGGGCAGCTGCAGAGGAGGAAGCCATCTGCACTAGCATTTAAAAAAATGGTAGTAGCAGAACACGCGCGCCCTCGCCCAAGAGAAGAATCGGGCGGCCCTTGTCATGGCCGGACTACCACCAAAGGAGGGGAAGGAAGACAGCTACGGTGAGGACAGCCCCGGTGAAGAGCAGATCCGGCTCGATCTGTACTGCATTTTTGACCGGTACTTCCGCGAGAAGGACAACAAGGGCACTGGCCAAGGCAAGGGCAGCCGTGGATGAACTCCACCATAGGCAAACATGCCAAATTCTAGTAGTGCGATGGCATGTAGTTGCTACTTCTCAAGCTTGTGTTGATTTTTCCCTTGAAGAGGAAAGGGTGATGCAGCAAAGCAGATATAAGTATTTCCCTCAGTTAAGAACCAAGGTATCAATCAAGTAGGAGGCACAAGCAAGTCCCCAATAGATGCACCTGCACAAACAACAAACACTTGCACACAATGCGAAAAAAGGGTTGTCAATCCCTTCATGGTTACTAGCAAGAGTGAGTTCTAATAGAGATAGATATAAAATATAAGTAAAAGGTAAGATAAAGTGAACAGAAATAAATTGCAGCAAGGTATTTTGGGTTTTTTGGTTTAATAGATCTGGAAATATAGGATAAAGAATAGACCCATGACGATATCTAAGGCAATGATCATGAATATAGGCATCACGTCCGTGACAAATAGACCAAAACAATTCTGCATCTACTACTATTACTCCACACATCGACCGACTCATGCCTGCATCTACAGTATTAAGTTCATAAGAATGGAGCAATGCTTTAAGCAAGATGCCATGATGTAGAGGGATAAACTCAAGCAATATGATATAAACCCCATATTTTTGTCCTTAATGGTAACAATACAATACGTGCCTCACTACCCTTTATGTCACTGTGTGAGGACACCGCAAGATTGAACTCATCACAAAGCACCTCTCCCATTGCAAGAAAAACCAATCTAGTTGGCCAAACCAAATGGATAGATGAGAGAGAAATACAAAGCTATCTTAATCATGCATAAAAGAGTTCAGAGAAGACTCAAATAATATTCATAGATAATCTGATCATAAATCCACAATTCATTGGATCTCAACAAACACACTGCAAAAGAAGATTACATCGAATAGATCTCGCAGAACATTGAGGAGAACATTGTATTAAAGATCAAAGAGAGAGAAGAAGCCATCTAGCTACTAGCTATGGACCCATAGGTCTGTGGTAAACTACTCACACATCATCTGTAGGGCGGCAAGGTTGATGTAGATGCCCTCCGTGATCGAATCCCCCTCCTGCGGAGTACTGGAAAAGGCCCCAAGATGGGATATCACGAGTACAGAAGCTTGCGGCAGCAGAAAAGTATTTTTGGTGTGCCCTCTCACGTAGGGGGAGATATTTGGGTATTTATAGAGCTGAGATTAGGGTTAGAAGAGCCATGAGGGGCCCACAAGTCGTAGGGACGCCCCCTAGGGCGCGCCCTAGCGGCTTGTGGCCGCCTCGTGGGTCTTCTGGCCTCCTCCCGAAGCTTTGTGGTTGTCTTCTGGTCCAAGAAAAATCCACAAAAAGTTATGTTCCATTTGGACTCCGTTTGGTATTGATTTTCTGTAGAAGACAAAAACAAGGAAAAACAGAAATTGTCACTGGGCACTAGGTTAATAGGTTAGGCCCAAAAATGATATAAAATAGCATATTAATGCATATAAAACATCCAAAGTAGATGATACGTCTCCAATGTATCTATAGTTTATGAAATATTGATGCCATGTTTGCAACAATTTTATATGGTTTTGGTATGATTTGATTAGAACTAACCCGTACTGAAGCTATTTTCAGCAGAACTACCATGGTGTCGTTTTTTGTGCAGAAATAAAAGTTCTTGGAATGAGCTAAAAAAATCGGTGATTTTTTATGGACCAAAAGATACCCCGAAGCACCGAAGCTGGGCCAGGAAGTGGACGAGGTGGACACAAGGCAGGGGCGCGCCCTACCCCCAGGGTGCCCCCCTATGACTTGTGGGCCTCTCGAGCACCCCCTTGACATGAGAACGACGCCAAAAATTCCTATAAATACCAAAAACCCCAGAAATAACCCTAGATCGAAGTTCCGTCGCCGCAAGCCTCTCAGTCCACGAAAAACCAATCTAAGCTCATTCCAGCACACTGTAGGAGGGGGAAATCATCACCGAAGGCTATATTCATCATCCCGGCGGTGTCCATGATGACGAGGGAGTAGTCTACCCTCGGTCCTGAGGGTATGTACCAGTAGCTATGTGTTCGATCGCTCTCTCTTTCTCACTCGTGTTCTTGATTCGGCACGATCTTGATGTACCGCGAGCTTTGTTATTATGGTTGGATCTTATGATGTTCTTCCCTCTCTACCTTGTGATGAATTGAGTCTTTTCCTTTGAGGTTTTTCTATGTCGTATTGAATCTTTTGGATGTGAGAGCACTTGATGCATGTCTTGCGATGGGATATCCGTGGTGACAATGAGATGTTTTATTGATTCAGTTGTTGCATGTTTTGGTTATCAACTTGTGGATTCCTGCGGTGACATTGGGGTAATCTATGCATATGGGTTGGTACGTGTTTTCACATTCCTTTCTCTGATAGAAATCTTGGGGGTACTGTCTGAAGTTCTTTGTGTTGGACTGAATATTATGAATCTGAAATTGTGTGATGCACATCGTATAATTAGCCCACGGATACTTGGGGTGACACTAGAGTATCTAGGTGACATTATTAGGGTTGATTGACGCGTGTCATATGGTGTTATATTAGTATGAACTCTAGGGTTGTTTGTGACACTTATATGAATAGCCCAATAGATCGATCAGAAAGAATAACTTTGAGGTGGTTTCGTACCCTACAAGCAATTTCATATTATGTTCTCCGCGATAGAAACTTTGGAGTGATTCTTCATTGCACGTTGAGGGATTGTTATATGATCCAATTATGTTATCATTGTTGAGAGAACTTGCACTAGTGAAAGTATGAACCCTATGCCCTGTTTTCAAGTATTATAATACCGTTTTTGCTCACTTTTATCACTTGTTACCTTGATATTTTCATTTATTCAGATTACAAAAACCTATATCTATTATCCATATTACATCATACAACCCATGGAGAGAATGACATGATCGTCATCAAGATTGCGGTGTGCAAGTTCAAGTGGAGCATCACGAAGAGATCAAGTGCTTGAAGCTTGTTGTCCACTGTGGTGACAATGGACTTTTGAAGATTTGGTGAAGAGTGGCTCATCCATAGTGGAGTATGGGGGATCAATCAGCTAGTCTTCATCGTGCCAACGCAATCAAGAAAGGTGATCCATCTTGAGGAGGACAAGATCATCATCATCTAGCTCAAGTGGATTATGTGCAAGGCAAATGTTTGCCCTTGATAGGTTTTCTATTTTATCGGTCTCATGGTGGTAGTTGGGAGACTGGGTTATAGGATCAATTGTTGTACTATCAAGGGGGGCTCTCAAGTGAGTAGCTTGATTGTATCGTTCATAGAGAGCTCAAACCATTGCATCCTTGCATCATCTTTCTTGGTTCTTGTTTGGTTTTTCTCTTTGTGAGATTTGGATCTTTTGGTCATCTTCATGACAAGCTCGAATTCATCGAAAACTGAGTTCACATGCATCTTCTATGATGTTTTCGATGTTGGAGGTTATGCCATTTCTTCTCTGTTGGAGATTTCACTCCTCTATATCTTAGGTGTACCTTCCCCGCCTCTTCTTAGTCACTCATATATTTCTTTTCAGTTTGAATACTACTCGTCGTCATCTATCCAACAAGCTTGAGTTTGCTCAATTCGGAACTCATATGCATAAGTTATGGCAGTTCTGGTTTTTTTGTTGCATATGTTTTGCTTGGGGCTTGCTTGATGCACCCCTACGGTAGTACCACTCTGGGCAACGACAGTACTGCTCGTAAGCGGTAGTACCATCCCTGTGGGGTGGTAGTACCACTTGCAAGCGGTACTTCCGATGTTTCTGTTCCGCACGTACTTCCGCTTATTCTGGGGGTTCTGTTTTTCGTGTCGAGTTCAGCGGTTGTAGGGCGGCAGTACTGCCTATGCTCTGCCCTGCCTCCTCTGCTCATGTGTTCTACTTCTCCCGCGGTAGTACCACTTGGATGAGCAGTAGTACCGCTCCGGCGGCACTACCGCCCCAAGGTTCCTAGCTGTTGCTCTATTTTTCCTGTTACTACCGCCCGTGCGGTAGTACCGCTCGATGGAGCGGTAGTACCCCTCGTGTGCAGGCTGAGCACATAACAGTTGGATTTTTTTTCTACCTATAAAAGGGGGTCTTCTTCCCCATTGAACCTTATCCTTCTAGCTCGTTTTTGCCCCCCATTGTTGACCTTCTTCAAGCTTTCTACCTCTCAATCCCCAATGATTCTTGCTAGTTTTTGAGGGAAAAGAGAGAGGAGATCTAGATCTACGTTTCCACCAATCACTTTCTCCTCTATGTGAGGGGAACCCTTTCGATCTAGATCTTCGAGTTCTTCGTGTTCTCTTCTTCGTTCTTCCTCTCATTTTCCTCCATAGCATTAGTTGTTGTGGTGGAATTTGGGAGATAAGGACTTGGGTACTCCGTGTGCCATTGCCATTCCATTTGGTGCATCGGTTTGAGTTCTCCATAGTGATACACGAAAGTTGCAAGTTGAGAAGCTTATTACTGTTGGGTGCTTGGTACCGTAGAGCTTGTTTTACTTGGGTGCTTGGGTGCCCTAGACGGCTCGTGGTGTTCGGAGCTCAATCATTATGGTGTAAAACTCTGGGCAAGCGCCGGGGTCTCCAATTAGGTTGTGGAGATCGCCCCGAGCAATTTGACGGGTTCCGGTGATCGCACGCAAGGGTTGCCAAAGTGTACGGGTTCGGTGACCGCCCCCACGGGTTTCCATTTGCGCGGGTTCGATGACTGCCCTCAAGGGTCTCTGAGTGGAATCACGACATCTTGCATTGTGCAAGGGCGTGAGAAGATTACGGTGTCCCTAGTGGCTTCTTGCGGAGCATTGTGCCTCCACACCGCTCCAAACGAATATTAGCATCCGCAAGGGTGTGAACTTCGGGATACATCGTCTTCTCCACGTGCCTTGCTTATCTCTTACCCAAGCCATTTACTTATGCACTTTACGTTGTGATAGACATAGTGTTTCATGTTATGTCTTACTATCACATAGTTGTTTATCTTACTTAGCATAAGTTATTGGTGCACATAGGTGAGTCTGGTTGATAGTTTTATTTCGCATTTGTTCAAGCCAAAACCGTAATTATTTTAAAAGCATCTATTCACCCCCCCC